>JAEQBH010007087.1:0-82424 GCA_016808115.1 Tetrastigma voinierianum
GCAACCCGCAAATTTCACTGTGTCATAAATTTCAGGCCGCGAATTTTCGTAGGGCGAGAATTCGCAGCTCGAGAAATTCTCAGCCGCTAATCTTCGCAGGTGCGAATTTTCGCAGTCGCGAAATTCACAGTTGCCGCCACCTCCTTCACCCGTGACTCACCCCGCTTTTGATCTCGGTGGTTTAATACAAGTCACTTCAGAATTTTGCTCTTTAGCATAATTTTGTACTTCTCTTATCAGAGCCTATAAGCTCAACCATGCTTGTAAGAAAGACATCAAATCATAAAATCAGTCAATCAATCAGAAGCACGAAGCTTCCTCCTGCTGTTGGTGATTTTCTCTTCTTCTCCCTTCACTTTCTTTCATTTTTGCTGGTTAAACACCCTCATGATGACAAATCAAGGGATGCTTGGCTAATCTCCCCTGACCTTCTGAAGGGGAAGGCCACTGTGTTGTTTTTGTGTTTAGCCGCATGTCTCATGTTTTTCATGTTTGCATTTGGGTGGTATTTGTGCCTCAGATTTCACCGAGGTTAAAACTCTAAGCATGCTCCCTTTAATGTGTATTCGCAAGTTTTCGGGTTCAATGGATACTTTCATTAGATCCCATTGAGGCTCGCTAGTTGTTTCCTATTAGTTATCGTGGGGTAGGTTTTTGAGATGTTTTTCACGGTTAGGGACATTTTTGCCTAATAAGATGCTAACCTCAATAAGGTGCTTGTCAGGTTTAGGTTTTAAAGTTAAAAGATCCAGTTCGGGAAGTGACTAAATGTTACGCTCCCAAATGCGAGGATATAGACCCGAAGACATGTTGGTTAACCTAGAACACTAAACCCAATGGCCCAAGACTTCAAGGATTTCTCTTTTAATTTTGACTTATGTTATTTTAGCTTGCAACCATTCACACACTGTCTTACACACACCCTGTTAATCCAAGGAGAAAACACCATTTTCAATGCACTGTAACCCCTCTCTCAAGAAGAAAAACCCATCCTCGTGTTCGACCCTAGAGTCACTATACTGCAGTAGCTTTGCTACATCAGTAGTAGGAATCCTAGGTTATAAATTTTGTTGATTCTGAACACCTACCTGAATTTGAAACGAATCAATTGGCGCCGTTGCTGGGGATGGTGCCCTAGTGGAAGAGAAAGCAGTGGACTTGTGATTCACATCACAAGTACTGGTGCTATCTCATTTCTTTTTTATTTTATTCAATTTTCCCTACTTGCGCTCACGTTAGAATGAAAATTTTCACTGCTGGGAGTTTGAAGACTCCCCTGTGCAGACAATTAATATTGTTTTGATTTCATCTAACCAATAACCTTTTTGTAGCACTGTTTTGTTGGTTTCTTGCTTTTGGTGTGATCATAGCGCTATGCAAGTGGGGACGTAAACACCAGCATTGGAGAGGCTAGGTGTTTCGATTGAAGAAGGCTGTGGCTAGCCTACACCCCCAAATCTCTAAATGGCAGACCCCACCGAGGAACACAGAGCCAACAGGTCTAACGGAACCCAATGCATATAGATCACGAGGGATCACATCCATCCTCCAAGGGTGAGTGCACCAATGCATAATACCCTCGCAGAGATGTGGCAAAGAGATCTCATTGCGCCCCTGCTCCCGACCTTTCATGGTATGGAAAAGGAAAATCCATACACGCATATACTGGATTTCGAGGAGGTTTGCATTACGTTCAAAGAAGGTGCATTCGACATGGACTTGCTCAAGTTGAAAGCCTTCCCTTTGACCCTCAAGGATAAAGCCAAAATTTGGATTAACTCACTAAGGCCAAGGACCATTAGGAATTGGGCTGAGCTACAAGCGGAATTCTTGAAGAAGTTCTTCAGTGCTCATAAGACCAACAACCTGAAGAGGAAGATCTATACCTTGCGTACTATGACAAAGTGAGAGATTTTATCGGGCCGGAAAGGTATCTTGAGACCATCATTGCATGCCCTCATCATGGCTTTGATACATGGATGCTGGTGAACCATTTCTACGATGGGATGTCCCCTTCCATGAAACAACTCCTAGAGACCATGTGTGGAAGGGACTTTCTTAGCAAAAATCCTGATGAAGCCATGGACTTTCAACTACGTACGAAACTTCCAAAGGATGGGATGAGCCAAACCCAAGGGAGGTAGAAAGGATGAGACCAACAGCAAACTCGAGGGGAGGCATTTATGCACTAACAGAGGAAGTGGAACTAAAAGCTAAGTTGTCCACCCTAAACATAAGGATGGAAGAACTGGAGCAGAGAAACCACCAGGAGGTACGAGCAGTGGCTGAGGCAACTATGCCTAGCCAACCATGCTTTAATTGCCAATCTACTGGTCATCAAGGGGAACATTGTCCAATTTCTCCCTCAGTAAGGGATTTAATGGTTGAAAGTGCAAGTGTTGTGGGCCAAAATAGGCCACCAAATGATGCCCAGTATGGTAATACTTATAACCCCAACTGGAAGAACCACCCAAATTTGGCTTGGAAGCCTAAACCCCCTGTATATGCCCCCCCCCAGAGCACTCTCACACAAAGATGATCCACTTCTCGCCAAAGAAGAGCCATCAACTTCTTCACCTGTGGAGCAAGCTATCATGAATTTGAGCAAAGTGGTAAGGAATTTTGTGGAGGAGCAGAAAACTATCAATGCTCAGATAAACCAAAGACTAGAAAAGGTGGAAAGCTCCATTGACAAAAGGATTGAAGGGCTTCACAAAAGCCTAAATCAAAAAATTGATACCATGCAGTCAACCATCAGTAGCTTGAACAACCAGCAGAAAGTGCAGGAGAAAGGGAGGTTCCCATCCCAGACACTGCCCAATCCAAGGGGAGTACATGAATTAAACTTCCTCAACGAGCCTGCACTAAAAATGGATGAAGTCCAAGCCATTATCACTTTAAGGAGTGGTAAGGAAATTGAGCAGCCAATGTCCAAGCCTGTGGGAGAAAACAGAGAACAGGAGAAAGGGGAAGGGGAGCCTAAACATATAATCATCAAAGAAGACTCGATGAAAGCAAGCATGCGCCCCCCCCCATATTTCCCCAAGCACTGAGAGGCAAAAAGAAGGCTCTTAAGCAAGAAGGCATCCTTGAGGTGCTCAGGCAGCTCAAGGTGAACATCCCGTTGCTTGATATGATTAAACAGGTTCCAACTTATGCTAAATTCCTAAAGGACTTATGCAATCGTGAAAAGGATCAGTATTAATAAGAAGGCCTTCGACCGAACAAGTAAGCTCTATCATCCAAAGGCAAAACCCATGAAATACAAAGATTCTGATCCCCCACCATCTCAAGAAACATTGAGTGGACCTCAGATAGACAAGGCATTGGCCGGATCTAGAGTTAAGACAACCTACTGCCTTATACAATGGCAAGCGCTAGGTCTCGGGAGCCGGAAGCCTACCAACATCACCCTATCCTTAGCAGATCGGTAAGAAAATACCAAAGGGGATAGTGGAGGATGTTTTGGTAAAGGTGATACCTCATTATCCATGATTTTGTGGTTCTTGATACAACCACGGCAGAGCCCTCACCAAGTGCCCATCATACTTGGGAGGCCATTTTCACAAACACGCTATAAGCAATCGCTTGAACGGGATTACGCAGAATTTCACCTGGGCAACATGACTTTGGAGCTCAACATTTTTCATCTAAGTAACAAGGATAAGCTAGTTGAGGACAAGGAGCAGAAGTCAGAAGAAGTATGCCAAGGTGGCACAAGTGAAGGGAAAGCCAGTATTCACAATCTGCAAGAAAGATTATTTGAGAACAAAGAAGCATTTGATGAAGGATCAACTGCACCAATCAGCCACCTTGCATCTTTTATGCCACCAACACCACCGTGACAAAGATAATGCTAACAATAAGGAGCAATCGAATGGGCCATTCAATTCGATCTGTGTTCTTGGAGGAGCCTCTCCTTGATCCCTCAAGTCTCTTATCGCATTGGGCAGGAGTGGTTCCAGCAAGATCTTGAAACCACTCTAAATTTTGGGGCTTAGATTTATGTTTTGTTTTATTTCAATTTCTAGTTTAGGCTCATCATTAAACCCCTTTAATTGCCAAAGTTTGTAAATTTTCTTATTTTTCTAGCTTAATTTCTTATAATTTTTTATCTTGTTTTGTTGCAAGCGCCCAGTGGTAAACCAAATTTAATCGAGAATTCTATAATTTTAAGGTCTCAAGGGAGCCCAACCTCGCGAATTTTCGCAGTGGTCAGTTTCACATATTCTCTTCCTCTCCCAAAGAACTCATAGTTTTTTTGCAACTCTCCTCGCTTTGTGCACCCGAAATTAATTCTTCTAATCTGAGCCATCCAAATTAATGGTCATAAGTTTGGCTACCTTCCATCTTCCCACCCCACCCCTAATCCCCTTATAAACCTAGTCCCATTTCTGCTTTCACCTTACAAATCCTCCAAGGTCATAAAATTTCAACCTTCTTCTCTAGTCAGCTTCTTTTCAGGTTTGGAGATGGCGAAGACGATGAGTGACACTTATAGGTCACAAGGCCAGTGGCCCGTCCCTCTCGCTCGCTCGGCCCCCTCTCTCCAGACCAAGCAGGTCACCCGTCGCCGACATAGCGCCGCCGGCCCTCCTTTGCCGCAGCCGGGCACCGTAGCAGGCGCCGGCCCTAGGAGCCCCAGCGCCCGACCGTCGCCCCCGTCGCCACCGCCCCACCGTTGTTGGATGCCGGCGTTCCTCTCCCTCTCGTGGCCCCCGCCTGCAGGAGATATCACACTCGAGTCGGGCCCACACCACCAGCTCCTTCGCATCCCAGACCAGCCCGAAGGGCCCCATCGGCCAAGAGGGCCCTGGAGACGACCCAGGGAGTCATCATCATCGGTGATCTAGGGCCCACTTCCACCTTATCGTAGAGCCACGAGCCCCGCACTGTCCCCGGGGTCCATCATCCGGCGGCCTTACTTTCCATGCGACCTCATCCCGGGGAATGTTAGCTGCAGGGATAGAGATTATCATGGGGAGTTGTACTATGATCTCCCAGCCTTTGCCGCGAACCCGGGGCTTCGAGAGTCCATGCTCCTCATACAGCGATACCATTTGGAGCCATTTATGGTGTCGCGTCAGTACTACTATCCTCGGGTCATTACCAAGTTCTATCACACGATGACATCCCGGCGAGAGGCGAACCCGACTGCTCTTCATTTCTCTATTGACGGCAGGCCAGGGATACTTCGGGCCTCCGATATCACAACAGCCCTCCATCTGCCTGGTCCTCGCCAATGCGGCCGATTATAGACTGTGGCCCCATCCTTCGACCAGAGAGATGGTCCGCCTCTAGCGGATGATAATTGTGGATCGGTATTGTACAGCCACTTCCACAAACAACAGATGCTTCGAAGGACCACGTTATGAGGTCTAAATATGTTTCCCTACTTCAAAGATACAAGACAAAGGAGAGAGTTATCTTGTGAGGTGTTGTATCGCATTTCGTAGGGATCACCGTCTCACCCGGGTAGAGTTGATTATGACCTCATTATCCCATTTTCGAGACGTGGTCCACCGAGTCCGCCCGAGCCGAAGTCCCTGCCTATGCTATTTCCTCGTCTTTTATGTCAGGTGCTTGAGCATATCGGGTTCCCGGAAGAGCCTCGTATAGAGCTTCGACGCGGCTGTGAGACCGTCCTTACCATTGAGCGATGGCGGGCCAGGCCTCGTGCTTTCCACCTTCCACCTTCGGGTCAGACGAGGACGAGCCAGACGATGATAGTCCTCGTCGGGACTTATCCCATATAGCCGAAGATGTCGGGGGCCTCCACCGTTTCACCTGCAGATCACCCCAAATCCCTCTACCCACCTCACCACTCCTCCAAAGAGTCTAAAATTTTCGCATCACGCCCGAGCGCCCCCACCACGCACTCGTGATCCATGCCCACGTCTTGGCCTCGATACGGTAGGGCCGAGCACCTCCCATGTTCCTCCATAGTATATTAATTCTCTCTCGGCCACAAGGACTTCCGGCTCTTACGGAGACGGTCCGCACATTCTCACCACTACTAGCTTCTTTCAGTACTTCACAGCCGCCTCCGGTAGAGGATGATGACTCGTGACCGAGACTTCTATAGCACGTGATCCAGCTAGCATCATACTCTGATAGAGAGCCACCCGGGCCTCCCCGATAGAGAACCCTGAGATTGTGTTCACAAAATAAATTTTGTGAAATATCAGGTTTGGTCGAGTAATTCAAGTAGAATTGTTTCGTGTTTGATCATTAAACACGTGAGCTAATTTGATGTGATGAAATGAGAAATTACATACATGATTGTGTGATTGAATTTTATGTGAATATATGCATGTTTATATATTTACATGTGTTATAGAATTGAAATGGAATTGGCATCATGCATTTCCACATGCACTAGGGCACCCTAGAGAGATAGGAGTGAGTGCATGAGGTAATTCTAAAGAGAATGGTTTCGGAGGGTTGTCTAAAAATACACAATGATCGGAGGGTAGTCCATATACTAAAAATATCAATCAGTCGGAGATGGCCCAATTGATATACATCACCTGAGGGTAGTCCACATATAAAATATCGTCATTCGGAGATGGTCAGTTGATATATCTCGGAGGAATTAGTCATAATATAACCGAGAAGGCAGTCCACTACTTAGATGGGCGTAGACCACCAAATATAAACAAATAACTTTGTTTGAAACTAGTTTTCTCATACATGGCTTAGGCAGGTGTGAGGGAGTCGGTGAGGACTCGGGATATGTGTTGAGCAGTTAGACATTCAAGTATAATCATGAATTTGCTTGAATGTGTGTTTATTTTGGAGCATTGCATATGCACTTAAGTGGAGAGTAGCCCACTTAGGGTGATTTCATTACTGAGCATTAGCTCACCTTGTCGAGGGAACATATTTTCAGAAATGCAGGGAGCGCGCCGCGAGGACGGCATCCTAGAGTGAGCTTAGAAGAAAGCGGATGTGGCTTTGGTCTTGTGATGTATACATGTATTAGAATGTTAAATTTTAATATATATTTGGCATAAAGAATTGATTAACTCTTTTGAAACTATTGGTTATAGTTGGTTTATATTATGATGAGTATTGTTATTGGGCCCAAGTGACCGTTTTACTCATGTTGTGATTATATTGGACTGTTGGGATAAGTTTTATGCAGGTGTTGTATTTGGGTAGAGCTCACCGTACAAAGGACACTCTGCCTGATTTTCTGAAGTGGCGTCGGGTAACCGACATCCACTTGTATTCCATGAGTTGGTGTCGCGGACCCCAGTTTGGGGTGTCACAAAGCAAGCAAGCAAGAGATTTGAGAAAAGTTTTATAAACTTTTAAAGCAAAGCAAGCAAGTAAGAGATTTGAGAAAAGTTTTAGAAACTTTTAAAGCAAAGCAAAGCAAAGTAAGCAAGCAAAGCTTCTGGAAAATATCTTGTAAAAGAGAGTTTTACAGTTTTGAGATGTTTTCAGAAAAAGCAAACATTTTATAAGACATACACACTGAGCTCTTTTAGTATTATTTTCTACTATTATTTTAAGCACACTCCTCAGGACTATTTGGAGCATAGTGATTCTCGACCTTTAAATGTCAGTCTTAATTAATACTTTCTTTTGTAGGAAATACTTTGTGATTTGTATAGAGGAAACTTGTATGTGTACATAGTGTAGTTGGCAGAAAATGTGTTGAACCTAGAGCTCTTTTGAAAGAATATTGCTGTAGCCATATTTGAAGAGTGAAATTGTGTATGCAAGTTTGGAATATGTCCTTTATGCGGCTGATATAATTGCCAAGATTTTTAGTGTAAGATAGAGAAAGAATTATAGAGTTTTCAACCAATAATGCAAGCTAGCTTCACAGATTTCTAGTTGTTAGAAACAGCGACTAGAGATTTACGTGGGTGAGTCGACACACCTAAGATAAGTAGGGGGTGGGGTGTGTCAAATTTATTAAAAAAAATATCGTATGGGGTTTATTTAATAAAACTATAACTATTATATTTAAGTTCGGATGTTTTTGCTATCGGTTCTAGTCCCCTTAGACTTACTGTAACACCCCGTCCCGATGAGGTGCACAGTATATGTAACTGTAAGGGCGCATATGTGCACCAAGTGCCATTGTAAAGGATACAATTGTAAAGTTTTCAAAGAATTGTGACACTTTTGCAATTAAGGAAAGTGGAGGGGGTGAAAGTATAATTAATGAAAGTTTAAATAGTAAAATAATAATAATAAATTGCCAAAATAGTTCAGGGAAGTCTCGAAAATTCTCTAGATCTCGGATAGTAGCAATTTGCCTTGTTAAGTTCGTCTGCGAAATCTAGTAGCCTAAAGTTCGTTGAATTCGGGCAATCCAGATATTTGCAATTTCTAGGCGGCAGTACTGAAGTGAAACCTAAGCGAGATTTTAGAAAAATTCAGTGAAACAAATATTTAAGAATATTCAATTAGGGATAAAAATTAAGCTTAGGAACAAAATAAATTGTTTTTCGGGTGAAATAGGGCGAAAGGAAGAAAAAGGACATCGAGTGTTTTAATAAAAATAATAAAATCAAAACATCAAAAGTCATAGGACAGACATCGTGAGAATTAGAGAGAGAGAGAGAGTTTTTAATTTTGGCTCTTAGTTTATTTCTCATATTCTGCAGAAAATATGGCCATTGGGATTTCGTCGGGCAAAGAACAAAAAAGTTCTCTGCGACGAGGGCTGCGCGATGGGTACCAAAAGCACGAGATTTCACCGAGAATTCAGGTAAAAGTCGGAAAATACAAATTTTCTCGGAATTCTGGCGTTTAACAGTAAATTTTCGGACCCGGGGTTAAAGTTACTCTCTGTGACGAGGCTCGTGTGGTACGAAATCACGGGTTTCGCGGTTACTGAGGTGAAAATAGTGAATACGTATGAATCGTATAAAATAATAAATCACGTATGAATGCGTATAAATCTGACTAACAAATACGCCATACACGTATGAATGGGTGCATAGTGCATAGTGAGGAATAGCGAGATAGTATTTAGTTGGTTGTGTCTTTGACGTGTGTGGTCTAATCACATCAAATGTGTAGGCTAAAAGCAAGGCGGGAAAATTGTGGGATCGTGCTCCAGTTTATCAAACTTAGAGAAAGGTCAGTGTTTCTAAACCCATTTCCAAATACTTTGTATTATATTATAAAATTGTTTTACAAGCGATATTTAATGAGTTTGATTATAAGCCATGAGTGAAAAACAAGCAAATGGTTTTGATTTAAGCCATAATTGAAAAAACAGTAAATGGTTTGATTTTAAACCATATGTGAAAACAAATAAATAATGGTTTTGATTTATTCAACCGTATTTGAAAAACAAACGAGAATTTAGCAAGCAATGGTTTTAAATTGTGAAACCATATTTCAAAACGAATGTGGCAATGAATATTTGTGAGAACGGGGCTAACTAAAATCCACTAGTTCTAAGCGAGCATACCGATCGGAGGTATTCCGTCATTACGGTGGTGTTAGGATATCATACATGCATTTTAGTTTTGCTGGTCGAGTGAAAAGCTTGGGTCATGCATCATGGCATTCAAGGAGACATTATATTATGCAGTATATAGAAGTTGTAGCTAGCTAAATTGTAGTGATGGCGACACAAGGTCAATTCCACCATATTTCTTAGGAAAAGGTGATGCGGACAGGTCCTTCCAGAAACTGGTCGATGCACGAAACTCAGTGTTCACTAGGGTACATCAAGCGAAGTATAGGCCTCCAATAGTAGATGTTTATAAGCATGATATACGATTTTGAAAATTCAACCATTTAGTGCACGGTGTCGACTTCCGTGTAGAGATTTGCATTCATGATTGAGAAACGAGGCTCCAGTTTACTTTCAAAACAATCGGTTGAGCTCGAGGCTCCGTGTTGATTTAAAGCGATCGGGTTGAGCCATGTGACTCATGGTGATTTTAAAGAGCGGTTGAGCCCAGCTCCGTGTTTATAAAGTTTTGAAACTTTTTAAGCGAGAGGTTTGTGAAAGGTTTTAAGAAACTTTTTTAAAGCGAGATTTGATAAATGTTTTATACATTTTTAAACAAGGTTTATAAAAGTTTTTATAAATTTTAAAAGCAAACAAGAGTAAAGCGAGCAAGCGAAATTGAGAAAAGTTTTATAAGCTTTTAAAGAAGCAAGCAAGCAAGCAAGTATTAAATTTTAAAAGCAAGCAAGCAAGTATTAAAAGTTTTATAAACTTTTAAAAGAAAGCAAATACAGAAAGTTTTAGAAATTTTAAAGTAAGCAAGCAAGGCTTCTGGAAAATATCTTGTAAAAGAGAGTTTTATAGTTTTGAGATATTTAGGAAAGGCATTTATAAAACATACACTCACTGAGCTCGTTTAGCTCATTATTTTCCTGTTTTAAAAACTATTTTCCAGGTTCAGGCACTCCGGACGTTGGAGCATATTAAGTTCTCTTGACATTTGTACATGTGTAATTAATAATATCATGTAAGGAAAATACTTTGAATTTGTATATTAGAACATATGTATGTATAGTATAGTCTTGTGAGAATGTGTTGGGTTGTTGGTTGCCATATTGGGATAAAATGTAAATTTGTATATACAAGATTTGGAATATATCCTGCTGGCAGGGTTTTACCGCTGCGAAGATTTTTACAAATCTAAGTTGAAAGAAAGAAAAATTTTTATACGAGGGTTTAAGCAAGCCAATACAACTTTGCTTCACGGGGATTTTAATTCGTTTAGAAGGAGCGGCTGAGAGTTTTTGTGGAGTGGTTGACACACCCGCCCGCTAGAAGGGTGGGGGTGTCTCAATGTGGTATCAGGCCAAGTTGTATATAACCTAGGACATGAGGAGGGATGATGCCATGCGAGGTGGTATCAGAGCATAAATATTGGCAACCATGCATGTTTAAACTCAAAGTACATACATATGAAGTAATTCAAAGTATTAAACAATTGATTTTTGGTAAATACTGTCAGGAAGAGGACGTAGAGGTCGTCCTAAGAGAGTCATTCCAGAGGTTCCCAAGCGTCCTGCAGTACCTGTGAGAGATGAGCACGTAGTTGGTTCCTTCAGCCTCCGTGAATCGACCTCGGCATTGGTCGAGTTTAGACCATACGGGCTTCGCGGGAGAGATAAGTGCGGGATTGTTCTGACGAGCATGTACAGTTGCTCAGAAGTAGTGGAAATAGCGACACGTCGGCGATCCACGACCTCCACCGCCACAGGGGTTACGGAAGGGCACGGGAGGTCGATAGAGAGGGTCTGAGCGTACGCCGGGCCATATGTGGCGGTGGTGATCCAGTAGCAAGGTTATGGCTGAACCGAGGTAAACAAAGTTCTGAAGTTATAGAACATACGATTGAGCAAAAGTCTTGTTTTCGTTTTTCGATGGAAAGACGGGGCTAGGATTGGTGGATCTGATGGAGAGGAGGTATCTAAAGGCATATCATGGGACGATTCGGCGAGAGTTTCTTGATGGGTTCTTTCCTCAGAGCCATAAAGATTCAAATTGAGGAGTTCTTCAGATTAGAACAGAAGAACATGTAAGTGTCAGAATATGAGAAGAAGTTCTCATAATTAGTTAGATTGGTTCCCTATATCCAGCGGATGAAGTCACGAGTGCAAAAGGTTTTTATCGGAATTTCTGACAGGATCGCAGATGCATTGTCGGTTGTTCCTGTAGGCAGATTTAGGGACTTAGTTGAGACCGCTCTGAGAGTTGGGCAAAGTACTACAACTATGTATCAGAGTAGGCAGGAAAGTAAGAGGAGTGCACCAGACACTTCTCAACAGTGCTCTGATCAGTACAATAGAAAGAAAAGCAAGGGTCAAGGTTATAGAGGCCGAGGTGCAGGTCGAGGAGCTATCTCTAGTCAGAGATAGTAAAGTACTGATTGGGGGACAGGAGTTCCTGGAGGATCTTGTAGCTTTAGATATGAGGGACTTTTATGTGGTTCTCGGTATGGATTGGCTATCTCGCCATAGAGCCACATTAGATTGTTATAAAAAGGAAGTAAAGTTTCATAGGCCAGGGAAATTGGAGGTAAAGTTCATGGGAATGCGCAAAAAGTTATCTTCCAATGATCTAAAGCTGTAGCGGAGGCGAGGAGAATGCTACGTGGGGTTGTCAGGGTTATCTAGCTTATGTGGTGGAGACAAGGAAGGAGGGGACTACGGTGGATGAGATTCCAGTTGTTAGAGAGTTCCCAGATGTATTCCCATATGATATTGCAGGATTACCTCCAGAAAGAGAGGTGGAGTTCACCATTGATTTGATCCCAGGGACTAAGCCCATTTCTATTCCTCCTTATAGGATGGCTCCTGCAGAGTTGAGAAAGCTTAAGGGATTTATTCGACCGAGCATATCCCCATGGGGAGCTCTAGTTCTCTTCGTGAAAAAGAAAGATGGGAGTTTGCGGTTGTGTATATATTACGTGACTGAGAACGAGTTACCATCACATGATAATTATCCACTCCTAAGATCGATGAGTTATTCGATCCAACTCAAGATCTCAGTATCTCCAAGATAGACTTTAGGTCGGGGTATCATCAGTTGAGGGTGCAGGAGAGTGATGTACCTAGGACTGCATTTAGGACACGCTACGGGCATAATGAGTTTACGGTGATCTTAGTTTGGCTGACTAATGCTCGTGGCTTTTATGGATTTGATGAGCCAGGGTGTTCGGTAGGTATTTGGATAGGTTCATCATAGTTTTTATCATTGATATCTTGTGTATTGGTGGTTTCGGAGGAACATTCAGAACACCTGAGGATTGTGTTGCAGACCCTAAGGGAGCGGCAGTTGTACGCCAAGTTGAGCATGTGCCAGTTTTGGCTTGACAGGGTGGCATTCCTAGGTCATATGATTTCAGTTGAGGGGGTGAGTGTGGATCCCCAGAAAATAGAAGCAATGGTAAATTGGAAACCGCCAAAGAATGTGTCAGAGGTCAGAAGCTTCCTTGGTTTAGCGGGTACGGGGAAGTTTGTTGGGGGTTCATACAAAATAGCGACCACATTATTGGTAGCGAGAAAGATGTAGTATGATTGGGTAGATGCATGTCAACAGAGTTTTGAGGAGTTGAAGAGTAGATTGACTTCAGCTCCAATTTTAGCTTTTCCCAATTGGAGAGATGGGTTTGTGGTTTAGAGTGATGCTTCACGACAAGGCCTTGGTTCTGTTTTGATGCAGAATGATAGGGTGATTGCATATGCCTCTAGACAGCTAAAGAAGCATGAGGAGAATTACCCTACACACGACTTAGAGCTTGCAGCAGTCGTGTTTGCTCTAAAAATATGGAGACATTATTTATATGGTGTTCCTTGTAGGATCTTTACAGATCGTAAGAGTTTTCAATATATTTTCACCCAGATAAAGAGTTAAACTGTGAGAGCGATGAAGGTGGCTGAGTTGATTAAGGACTACGCTGGCTGAGTATCATCCAGGAAAAGCTAATGTCGTATGGATGCCTTGAGTAGGCGACCAGAGGTTCCATTGTCTCATGAGATCAGGTTATCTTCAACTATTGGTGGATCTGAGAGCTTTAGGGGTGATATTGGAGGTTGAGGATTCAAGAGCCTTGTTAGCCACATTTCATGTTAGACCCCTCCTAGTGGATCAGATTTTAGTAGGGCAGTCGTAGGATCCACAAATGATTAAGCTTAAGGAAGAGATAGAAAAAGGAAAGAAAGTAGAGTTTCAAATTAGAGATGATGGCATGATAGTGAAAGGACAGAGAATGTGTGTGCCAAAGTATGGCGAGCTGAAGAGAGACATTATGGAAGAACCACATTCATCTGCATATGCTATGCATTCAGGTAGTACCGAGATGTATAGGACTTTGAAAGAACATTACTAGTGGAATGGGATGAAGAAAAATTGCAAGTTTCGTCTCAGTGCCTAACACATCAGCAGTGGCGAGCATAAAGCTTGCATGAAGGAAGATCTGATTACTCCTTATTCGATTATGGAAATGGGAAGAATCCTTTATGGATTTTGTAGCAGGTCTTCCCACGAAGACTCGAAGAACAACATGATGCTATGGGTGATAATAGTTGATGTCGATTGGCGAAGTTTGCTCATTTTCTACCAGTTAATGTTGAGGATTCTTTGGAAAAGTTGCCCTAGTTGTATGTGGATGAGATAGTGAGACTTCATGGGGTTCCAGTTTGATAGTTTCAGATCAAGACCCCAGGTTCACATCCAGGTTTTGGCCTAGTTTGCAAGCAGATTTAGGTACTCGCCTACATTTCAGCACAACATTTCATCCTCAGACGGATATGGCCCGATCGAAGGACCATTCGAGACGTTAGAGGATATCTTTGAGCTTGTGTGATGGAGTCGAGGAGTTGGGATACCCAATTTGCACTAATGGAGTTCGCCTACAACAATGGCTATCAGGTCAGTATAGAGATGGCTCCATTTGAGAGCCTTGTGTGGTAGGACATGTAAGGACTCTAAGTGTCTTTGGGATGATGTTGGTGAGAGAGAAGACTAGTAGGCCACTGAGCTAGTGCGAGATCACTTGAGGAGAAAGTGAAAGTTTTAAAGTGATAACCCAAAGATAGCAAGAGATAGACAAAAAAGTTATGCGGACAACCGTCGTAGAGACTTGCAATTCGAGATAGGTGATAGGGCCTTTTTGAATATTTCCCCTTGGAAGGGTGTTTTGAGATTTGGGAGGCGAGGCAAGCTTAGTCCAAGATTTATAGGACCTTATGAAATTGTGAGCAAGGTGGGGCCAGTAGCTTATAATTTGAAGTTACCCCCGGAGTTATCAAGGATTCATGATACTTTCCATGTATCGATGTTGAGGAAATACATCCCAGATCCTTCATGTGCTGAAAGGATGGGTGACACAAAGCAGGATTTTGAAAATTGAAAATGACCGATATTCAAAATCTTCAGTGGATAAAGGAAATTGAAACCGGAACAAAATAAATTGTTTCGGGACTGAAACGGACTAAGAAAGGAAGAAAAAGGGACATCTGGGTCCCATTTAAAAATAATAATAAAATCAAAACATCAAAAGTCATACGGACGGACATCGTGAGAATTAGAGGAGAGAGAGAGAGAGTTTTTTTAAAAATTCTCTCTTAGTTTATTTCTTCGTTGCGAATCACTGATAGTCGGATTCGTCGGGCAGGCAAAAAGTGCTCTAAGCGACGAGGGCTACGCGTGGGTACCAAAAACATAGGATTTTACCGAGAATTCAGGTAAAAATTAGGAAAATCCTAAATTTTTGGTTTTTCTTGATCTATGACATTTTTATAGTTAAATTTTCGGACCCAGAGTTAAAGTTACTCTACGCGACGAGAGCTACGCGTGGGTACCGAAATCACGGGATTTCGCCAGATTTTTCAGGTGAAATAGTGAATATGTATGAATACGTATAAAATAATAAATACATATAAATACATATAAATATGTATTTTCAGTGCATAGGTACATAAGTGCATAAATTAATAATATAATACATAGTGCATAGTGAATAATAGATAGTGCATAGTGCATAGTGAGATAGCAGATAGTATTTAGTTGGTTGTGTTGGCGTATGTGGTCTAATACACATCAAATGTGTAGGCTAAAAGCAAAGGCTGGAAAGAATTGTGGATTAAATGCTCCGAATTTTAGTATGAAGAAAGGTGAGTGTTCTAAACCCATTTTCCAAATATTAGTGTATTATATTATAAAGCTGTTTACTGCTGATATTTAATGGGTTTGATTGTAAACCATAATTATGAAAAACAGCAAATGGTTTTTGATTTAAACCATAATTGAAAACGATAAATGGTTTGATTTGAAGCCATATGTAAAGTAAATAAATAATGGTTTTGATTTATTCAACCATATTGAAACGAAGCAAGAATTTAGCATGCAATGGTTTTAAATTGTAAAACCATATTTCAAAAAAGCAAATAAGCAAGCAAGCAAAAGAATATTTGTGAAAACAGGCCTAACTAAAATCCCTAGTTCTAAGCAAGCATAAATTGAGAGGAGGCATTAAAATACGTGCACGGTGGTGTTAGGATGCTCCATACATGCATTTTAGTTTTGCACGGTCGGCAAACTTAGTCGTGCATCATGGCATTTAAAGGAGACCGTGTACTGTCTCAGTGGGTTAATGTGTTAGCTAAATTATAATTGATGGCGACACAAGGTCAATTCCACCATATTCTTAGAAAAAGGTGATGCGGACACAAGTCCTTTGCAAGCCTTGGGTCGATCTGAGCTCCGTGTTCACTGGTACATCAGCCAGTATAGGCCTCAATGGTTGATGTTTTACTAAAGCATGATATCTGAGTTTTAAAAATTCAACCATTGGTGCACGGTGCGTCTTGGCTTAGTAAATTTAAAGCAAACGGTTGAGAAACGAGGCTCAGTTTATATTTCAAAGCGATCGGTTGAGCTCGGGCTCCAGTGGTGATTTTACAGCAGATCGAGTTGAGCCAGGCTCCCGTGGTAGATTTTAAAAGAAACGGTTGAGCCCAAGCTCAAGTGTTTATAAAGTTTTGAAACTTTTTAAAGCAAGAGGTTTGTGAAAGGTTTTGAGAAACTTTTTAAAGCAAGAGATTTGAGAAATGTTTTATACATTTTTAAAGCAAGAGGTTTATAAAAAGTTTTTATAATTTTTAAAAGCAAGCAAGGTAAAGCAAGCAAGCAAGAGAGTTGAGAAAAGTTTTATAAGCTTTTAAAGAAAAGCAAAGCAAGCAAGCAAGTATTAAATTTTAAAAGCAAGCAAGCAAGTATTAAAAGTTTTATAAACTTTTAAAAGCAAGCAAGTACAGAAAGTTTTAGAAATTTTAAAGTAAGCAAGCAAGGCTTCTGGAAAATATCTTGTAAAAGAGAGTTTTATAGTTTTGGAATCATTTTTCGAGGAAAATGAAACATTTTATAAAACATACACTCAGCAGGCTCGTTTAATATTCTTTTCTTCATTTTAAAATGTTTTAGATTACAGAACATAAGATGATTGGAGCATATTAGGATTCTCCTGATATTTGTACAAGTGTTGTAATTAATAATATTATGTAAGGAAAATACTTTGAATTTGTATATTGGAACATATGTATGTACATAATATAGTCTTGTGAGAATGTGTTAGGTTGTTGGTTGCCTTATTGGGATAAAATGTAAATTTGTATATACAAGATTTGGAATATATTTCTATCTGCGACGTCGTGCTGCTTTGGTTTTCTGTTGCCAGATTTTACCAAATCTAAGTTGGAAAAAGAAAGAAAAAATTTTTATACGAGGTTTAAGAAAGCAATACGGCTTCGCTTCACAGGGATTTTTAGTAGTTAGAAGTAACGGCTGAGGATTTCTGTGGAGTGGCCGGCACACCCGCCGCTAGAAGGGGGTGGGGGTGTGTCACTCACGAGAGGTTTTACTCGGTTATTAACTTCAGGGCTTGTGAAATTAGTGGGGTGTGCGTAAACTAGCCCGAACACTGAAATTCTTAAAATAAAAATAGATAAGAACTTCGCATTTTTATTATTGCATTCCAAACATCATAAACACTTGTTTGCAAAAGGCATGCAATCAAATAGTAATTGGACTAAGAGATTGAAATCATCATATATTTATTACTTAATGAGTTAAGTTTACTTAAATTAAGTTAAATTATTCTTAAACTATTAACTTAAATTTATTATTAACTTTGCTTTCAATATGCAGTTATTAATTTAATTTATTTTAATTTTAGTAAATTCTATCAATGATGTGTTTATCCTCAATAATTTTTGAATCATAAATAAAATAAATAAATTTATTCAATAACTACAAAATATTTACAGTAGAATCATGATCCTCTTACTAATGTAGACAATTACAATCAAAAGAATTTGAAAATAGTAATAAGTTAACTGTTTTGATTTAATATATATAAATGACATTAAATTATTTTACCAACATATTCAATCCACTCATTAATTCTTAAACATCATACAAAATTTAGCCTTTCTTTCTTAAAATAATATTTGGTTAAACTCAAAATTTTGGAAATCTAATTATCTCCATTTTTCTTCTTGAAAAATGATTCATTATGGACAAAAATGTCCTTTACGATTTCATATATATTTATATGTATCTTTGTAAAGAAGAGGTTATTTTTACTGAAAAATAATAAAGGCATATTTATCAAAATAAGGTAAAAATTTGATGGTTAGAGCATGCTTGGTTTATATTTTTTTTTAAATTGTTCTTTAGAACAGTTTTTAAAAACACAAAAAACAACAAAAAAGTGTTATCTGAAAACTCTTATTTATTCTTTAAATTTATTGTTTTTTTTATGTTTTTAAGAAAAAAAAAAACTGGAAACCAAACAAGTTTTTAATATTTTTCTCGGTCTCTTTATTTTTAAGAACAGAAAACAGTTTAAAAAAAAACAAATATATCCTTAGATTTCTGAAGTTTACTTTTCAGAAGTTCTTTTAATCTAATCATATTTTTTATGTATATATATATATATATTGATAGGGATAAAGAAATGGGCGAGTGTTCCGCTGTAAGCCTAAAGAGTGGTGGGCTCCATACGACCACGCCCCTCCTGCTGACCCAAAACGGAGGCTGGCTCGTTGGGTCCAAAGCACGACCGTGGGTAAATTGGAAGGCCCATACGGCCAATCAACCCATATTTTGCCAATACAAGATGAATATTCCCTCAGCAATACTCTATTCATCCAATCAAATCGCTATAAAGGAAAGAAAAATAATAAGACATCGTCAGTTGGACATTACGATAAGAAGAAGGAAGGTTATTTGAAATAACTCTTCTTACAATCCGTTACTAAATCCCAGTGGCAATAAGGAAAATCCCGATCGATAGAGAAAAATCCTAGACATTATCAAGCGGTGGACATCTACTATAAATCATATACCCAACGGTGAAGGTATGCAACATTATACGCATATACATATCTAAGCAGTCCCTCTTTGCTCTCAAAAAGAAACTGACTTAGGCATCGAAGCGAAATGCGAAGCGAAGCCCTCATGACCTTCCTTCCTTGTTTTTGTAGAAAAGCACCTCGTCGGGAGCACGCGAGTCATCTTTGCGGCGACCACTAACACGAAGCCAGACGACCGCATCCTCGATTCGGCCCCAATGGAGTCTTGGTCGGCCATGACCCCACCGCTCGACCCTAGTTCGGTTAAAAAAAGCATCATCGGTTGGCGCGATCACGTGAGCGAAAGTGTATAAATATAGCGATTTCGATTCTTGATGGTATCGGCACCGGAACACAAGCGGGAGCAATGCTCCAAGTCTGAATCCACCGACGTGCGGACGATAGGCCTCTGGGCCGGTAGAGGCAATGCGGACGTCTGAACAAATCCGCCTCGTGACTAACGCGATAGAAGAGTTAGAAGCGACACGAGCAAATCTGGCATCCACGGGAGGCAGCCGGACCGGGAAGATCATATCCCCCGAAGGGCGATGCGATCCTTGGTATTTGAGTGCCCGAAGTAGGCGGAGTCAGTCGAAGCCGGGCATGGATCCTGATGGCCTGCGGAGGAGAGAAAAGCGGCGGTGCACGGAAGGCGTGTCGAGCGAAGAACACATCATACCCCACGGCGGGGCCAGGAAGGCGGTCATGGGAGGCGGAGGTTTAGGAGTCTTCAACAGGAGCTCATCCGTGTGAAGTAGGTGAAAGTTAAGGGCGCGCCCCGAACACTTATGGATGTAATTGCGGCGGTGAATCACCCTTTCACGTAGAGGTGCTATGCTGCACTTCCGACAAAATTGAGGAATACACAAATTGGAAGCATTAGGTGGAATCAGGATGCAAAATCGACCACCTCAATACCTACAAGAATCAAATGGAGTTGCATGGGTATCAAGACCTTGTACGGTGTAGGGCTTTAATACTACTAAAGGGCTAGCCATGTTTTTCACAGTTGCTTCACTCATCCCCAGCCGAATTTCTTCGATTCCAGAGGCATCCATTGCATTCGTCTCCCACTTCATCGGAGCCAGGACGTACAGAAAATCGAGTTACCATCTATTGACTGTCAGCGGGCTCGAGAAAGCTGAAGTCATACGTGCAAGATTCGGCGCAGATCTGAAGATGGGCGTACGAATGAAAAATTCGCCATCCACGGCTTTCATTGTAGGGTTAGATGCCGGTCAAAGGACTTTTTGATGTTCTCTATCTCGAAGAACCCTCAAGCAACATGGTAGAGGGTCTGTCAAGCGAAAAATATATAAGCCGGCCCGAGAAGCCTCATATCGAGAGGAGGCTCCTCCGGCTCCACGAAGAAAGGTCTGGCGAGGCCGGGGCCGACGGGACGGGCCCCGAGAGACTCAGGCGAGCCCCGGGGAGAAAATCCGGGAAGATCGGGAGCGATCCTAAAGGCGGGGGGGCCACGGAGATCGTTTAGGCCTGCACAATGCGAGACGACAGCGTTACTCGCCTCGGCAGCCCTTTCCTGCTGTGCTTAGCCTCGGTGTCCTGAGTCTTACATGAAGTGCGAAGCAGCGGTTCTGGATAACAGCTCAGGATGAAATCAAATCCCTTCACAAGTGCCTAAGTATTGCGAGTTCCATAGGGACTATGGGCGCCATACGAGCTATGCTCTGGCGAAGAGAAATAGAAATTACTTGTACAGCGGATATCTCGGCGTTTCATATCTCAGGAATCGAAGCCCGGAGTCAGGCCCAAAGTCAGGCCCAGAATCAAAACCAGGCCCCGACCCAACAACCGCCGCCTCGACAAACGACGACTCAGCACCAGCAGCCCCTTGGAGAAATCCACGTGATCTCGGGAGGATTCGCAGGAGGAGGAGAATCTAGTTCGGCTCGGAAGGCCCACCTGCGTAGCATAAGATCAGTAGATATGGAGGAAATACAAGCAGTATCTAAACTACCGTGACTCGACACTACCATCACGTTCTCTGACTCGGATCTGGAAGGATGCCAACACCCCCATGACGACCCATTGGTAGTTCGCGCGATTGTGGCCAACACAACTGTTCATCGAGTTTTAATTGATAACGGGAGTTCAGCTGACATCATTTTCGCCTCAGCCTTCGACAAAATGGGTATTGGGAGAGAAAAGTTAGAACCCATCAACACACATCTACGGGGGTTTTCGGGAGAAAAGGTATTACCATTGGGCTCGATTCAGCGGTGCTATACAGAGCCTCCCTCGCCCGACGACGGCAATGAGTTCCTTATGCGTGACGCCCAGTCGACATAACATGTTGTTGCTAGGAAGACCGTCTCTCAACGCAATAAAAGCCATCCCCTCAGAATATCACATGATAATCAAATTCCCAACCATACATGGAGTAGGGATGGTTCGTGGAGATCAGCGGGTGGCCAGGGAATGTTACACAGCCTCCATGAAACAAAGGGCGGTCGACAATGTGAATGTAGACGAGCTTGACATGCGCGACGAGGTGCTCACCCGATCCGAGCCCTCAGAAGAACTAGAACCGGTGTCACTGGATGACGACCCGGAACATCTCGCCTACATCGGCTCCAAACTAGCGGAAAACCTCAAAAGCCTCCTTACTCAATTTTTGAAGAAGAATAGAGATGTTTTTGCATGGAAGCAAGCAGACATGGGAGGGTGATCTGATAATCACTCATGGTTGCACACCAGCCCATCTTTCAAGCTAGATCAAGCAAAGCGCGGAGCTGCGCCGAGAAGGCAAAAAGCCATCAGCGAGAATTGATAAGCTCCTGGCGGGAAGCGATCGGGAGAGTGGAATATCACAGTGGATTTGGCTAATGTTGTACTCGTCAAAAACTAAGCGGCAAGTGGCGACTGCGTATCGATTTCAACGACATAAATAAAGCATGCGAAGGGCGGCTTCCCTTTGCCAGGATCGACCTCATCGTGGACGCCACCGGCGAACCACGAACTTCTGATTTATGGATGCATTTTCATTTCTGACGGTCGGCATGGACCGACGGCCCGAAAGACGTTGTCCGCAGCACGAGAACTATTGTTATCGGGTGATGCCGTTTGGACTCAAGAATGCAGGAGCGACCTACCAGAGGTTAGTAAACCGGATGTTCCAGAAGCAGATAGGCGCAACTATGGAAGTATACATAGACGACATGCTGGTGAAGTCCACCACAGCCGACCTCCACATCGCTCATCTTTCTAAGGTGTTCCAGATTCTAAGGAATTACAACATGAAGTTGAACCCAGCCAAATGCGCCTTCGGCGTGTCAGCCGGGAAATTTCTGGGTTTCATAGTCAACCACAGGGGAATTGAGGCAAACCCAGACAAAATAAAGGCAGTGCTCGACATGCCGTCGCCATCAGGAATAAAGGAAGTCCAGCGACTGACAGGAAGGATTGCAGCTTTAAGCCGGTTTGTATCCAGAGCAAGTGACAAATGCTAGCCTTTCTTCCAAGTTCTGAAGAAAGCCTTTCAATGGGACACGAAGTGCGAAGAAGCGTTCTCGGCATTGAAGACATACCTAAGTCCCCCGTTCTAGTAAGCCACATCGAAGGGGGCTCCTCACTTTATGCTTAGTAGGTATGGGACTTTTCAACCCCGAGTGATGTCTCGTCGGAGATAAAGAGCGGGTGAAATCTAGTTTGTGCTGGCGAGGCTCTAAGGAGCGGAGGAGAGGTAAGAATGAAAAGTTAATTCTAGCTGCAGTGGCCGCGACTTGGAAGCTCCGCCCCGTATTTCCAAGCTCGTACTATAGAGATCCCAACGGAATACCCTGATGAAGTAAGTATTACATAAACAAGAGACCTCCCGCGAGGCCCGATGAGTAGGCCATAGAGATGGCAGTTCGATGCTCGGATCTGAGGCCAAAAAACCACAGTAAAGGGCGGGTCTTGGCAGGCTTCATCATGGAATTTGCATCGTGGAACACACTGGGATGCCCCCAGCGTGACTTCTCCACTTGGGAAACTCTTGTAAATGGAGCCTCGAGTCGAGGAGTGGGCGGGTTTGATCCTAACCTCCCCAGAAGGAATAGACATTGAATATGCACTCAGATTTGGATTTCATACATCTAACAACGAAGCCGAGTATGAGGCCGTCATAGTAGGCCTCAACCTTGCCCA
Organism: Tetrastigma voinierianum; assembly: GCA_016808115.1. Classification (NCBI taxonomy): domain Eukaryota; kingdom Viridiplantae; phylum Streptophyta; class Magnoliopsida; order Vitales; family Vitaceae; genus Tetrastigma; species Tetrastigma voinierianum. The sequence goes on from JAEQBH010007087.1 coordinate 23,008, forward strand.
TTCATTGGAGGTCGATCAGCTAGAGGTCTACAGTGACTCCCAACTGGTGGTCAGACAAATAGAAGACACTTACGAGGCCAAAAGTGAAAGGATGATCTTATACCTTCAGAAGGTCGGCGAATTATTAAAGAAATTTGTGTTGGTTCAAGTCAAACGTAATGTCCCGGGCGAGAAAGCTCCGTGGCATGGGAAAGTTGGCCACGGCCCGCGAGGAAGACTCTCGGCGGGAACACTTGTCGGATACATAAGCGGAACCCTCTATCGATCCTTATAGTATGGTGGTCGCTCAGTGGGAGTCACGCAGAGTTGGATGGACCCCATTTGGGTGCTATAATAGACGGAAGCCTACTAGATGACCCTAAAGCGACCAAAATAAGGGCCCAGGTCGACGGGTTCACTAATCATAAAGGAAGCCTCTACAAGCGAGGATTTTTCACACCCTTCCTCAAATGCATATCGGGGGAGGACACCGAGTACGTGCTGAGAGAGTACATGAGGGCATATGCAGGAATCATATCGAAGCTCGGGCATTAGCAGGAAAAGTCTTGAGGCAGGGATACTACTAGCCTACCATACTCAAAGATGCAACTGACCTAGTGAGGAAATCGGGGATCTGCCGGGGAGCACGCCGAATCTCACGCCTCGTCAGGCCATAACATGATCACGAGTCACTGGCCTTTCCAACAATGGGGTTTTGGACATATTACCCAGGACCCACTGCCCATTGTTAAGGTCGGTGTAAATTCATAATCGTCGCAGTGGATTACTTCGCTCTAAGTGGGCGGCCAGAGCCTTTAGTGCAATTCTGAGCAGAAGATCACGAAATTTTGTGTGGCGAGCTATCATATGCGAGGTTTGGTATCCACGAGATCCTGGTATCGGACTCACGGAAAACGAGTTCGATGACTCACAAATTCGAGAGACCCACGTAGAGGCTCGGAATTAAAAATTATTACTCGTCCCGAGCACGCATGATCAGTGGACGGTAGAGTCATGTGGGGCCACCAGTTGCTTTGAAGACCCGAGTTGGAAGACCTCGAAGGAAATTGGGTAGAATACCTCCACCCGAGGTGCTGTGGGCTGCGGGACTGACCTGAAGTCGGCAACTCTTGGAAACCCTAGTTTGCCACTGGCCTCGCTTGCGGCGATAGCCTATTGAAGTCGAGATCAAAGTCTCGGGATCGGAGTTAGCATTAGGAGCCGATGGCGGGGGCCCAGTACGTCGCTTAGAACTCTGGATGAAAGGCGCGAGCGGGTTCAGGCGTGCGGAGGAATATCAAGGAAAGCAGTAGTACTATAATGAGTCGAAGCCCGGGGCATGCGGGGCGACTTAGTCTTAAAAAGCTCAGGCCCCGGTAAGGAAGAATCCGGTAGCATGGAAGCTGGGCTTTATTTGGGAAGGTCATACATCATATCTTGAGTCGTCAGACCAGGCAATTACGAACTCCAAACAGAAGAGGGAAAAATCTTGCAGCATACTTGGAATGCGGAACATCTTAAGCGTTTTTACCAATAAGCTTCGGTTTGTAATAGAGCCTTCCTAATTACTAAATGGCGAGTTGAGCATTTGTTAATTACGTCGTCAGACATCTCATACAGTTCAGATATATGAAAATAAAAAAAAGGCATAATAAGAGGATTCATACACACAAAAAGAAAAGTCTCTCTTTATTCTGATCGGATCCTGACTCGATTGTCGGATTACAATTGGATTACAATCGGATTCCTGATCGATGGCATCATCTCTACACCTGAACCTTGCGATCTGACGATTCGCGAAAACAGAGAAAGGCCCAGACAAAGGAAAAATGAATGAAGAAAAGGAAAACGAGATGGAAATAAATGGAAAAAAGAAAGGAGAAAAGAGAATAGGAGAGGGAGAAAAGAGAAGAGGAGAGAAAAAAAAAGGTGGAGAAGAAGAAAAAGGGAGAAAGAGAAAAGAAGGAGAAAGAGAAAGAGGAGAGGAGAAAGAGAGAAGAGGAGAGGAAAAAGAAGGAAGAAAAAGGGAGACAAAAGATTTCAAGCGAGAGAGGGAGAAGAAAGAGAAGAGGCGGAGAGAAAGGAGAGAGGGAAGAGAGGAAAGGGAAGGAGAAGGGTAAACGAAACAGGTAAAGTGCGCCTCTGCTCTGGTGCCATGGTGACCTGAGATATGTATAACTCCCATAAAGAGGCTAGGAAAAACCGACTCCACTTGAGGCGAGAGATCCGAGAAAATCAGATCCGGAAGCTTGGAGGAACCCGAGCGGGACAGGTCGAGCTTTGAACATCAATCGTACAAACTCCCTTTCACCCACCATAGTGAACCTTCAAAAGCATAGGATATGAAGCAAATGAACCACCATTTATAAGAAGGCAGCATGAAAATTCCTTGTCGTTCCAATTCTTCATAAATCCGCATTAAAGGCACTCGCTATTTCGGGAATTGGAAGTTAACCCGACCAACCGCAGAAGCCTTTAAGTATACCCGAGCTCTTGAGCTGCAAGACCCACGGCGCGAGAGCCCGATCGCTCGCGCAGCCGAGCTCATCTACTCTACCCGCGAGCCACCTTATTTGCCTCAAGGAAGTCGAACCCATTTCGGGCTACATCGCCATTCGGCAAAACGCCGCCATGGCCACGTAGCCAGGAGCCCGGTCGCTCACTGTCGGGCTCGTACACTGCAATACGAGGGCCCTGTGCATCAAGAGTCGGACCCATTTCGGTACACATCGCCATTCGGCAGGCAGCCGCGGGCCACGGCGCGAAGCCCGATGCGCTCCTTTGTTGAGCTCATCCCCCGCTCTGCACGAGCCACCTTTGCCTCGAAGTCGAACCCATTTCAGCGGTTTCATATTGTGAGCTCTTCCTTGATTCACTTGGGCGAGCTCACGCGATAATACATGCGCGAGCTCTTCCCTCGGTTCACATGGGCGAGCTCTGCTTTCGACTATTTACATTGGCGAGCTCTCCCTGATTCACTTGGAGCGAGCTCTTGCTCAGTATTTACATTGGCCGAGCTCTGCCATCGGTTCACTTGGGCGAGCTCTTACTCGGCCTATTTACATTGGCGAGCTCCTCACCTCCCGATTCCACTGGGCGAGCTCCTACTCAGCGATTCATATTGGCGAGCTTTTTCCCTCGATTCACTTGGGCCGAGCTCCTGCCTACTATTCCCTTTCTGACGACTCTTCTCTTGATTCCATGGGCGAGCTCCCACGGCGATTCATATTGCGAGCTCTTCCCTCGATTCACTTTGAATGACTCACGCTACTATTCACTCGATGAAGCTCGCACCCTCGGTTCACATGGACGAGCTCCACCAGTGATTCACATTGGCGAGCTCTCCCTCGGTTCACTTAGGCCGAGCTCTTACTGACCTATTTACATTGGCGAGAGGCTCTTCCCTCGGTTCAGCCAGAGGCGAGCTCCACTTCTATTCACTCGGCGAGCTCTTCGCCGGTTCACGCGGGCGAGCTCCACGGCAGATTCCATATTGTGAGCTCTTCCCTTGACTCTGTTGGACGAGCCTCCCATGACTATTACATCTTTGAAGGCTCTTCCCCTCAAATCACGTGGGCCGAGCTCACCTTTCCATTTACATTGCGAGGCTCTTCCCTCGATTCCTTGGTGAGCTCTTTACTCAACTATTTACATTTAGCGAGCTCCTCGCCGGTTCACGCTGGGCCGAGCTCCTACTTTCAGCCGATTCATATTGGCGAGCTCTTCCCTCTCAGTTCAGCGGGCGAGCTCTTTGCCACTATTCACTATAATGAGCTCTTCTCTTGATTCCACATGATGAGCTCCCACCAGCAGTTCATATTGGCGAGCTCTTCCCTCTCGATTAAAGCGGGCTAGCTCACACTCTTATTCACTCGGCGAAACTCTTCTCCCCAGTTCACATGAATGACTCCCACAACTGATTCATATTTGTGGCTCTTCCCTCGATTCCACTTGGACAAGCTCACACTTTCTCTCTTATTCCTCTGCCAAACTCTTCCCTCGGTTCACATGGACGAGCTCCCTGTGATTTTTACATTGGCAGGCTCTCGCCAGTTCACTTGGGTGAGCTCTTGCTGTGTTACATTGGCGGCTCTTCCTCGAGTTCACTGGGGTGACTCCATACCTATTCACTGCGGCAGGCTCTTCCCTCGATTCCACATGGGCGACTCCACTTTGGCCAAGTTCATATTGGCTGGCTCTTCCTTAGGCTCTCTTGGGCGAGCTCACACTTGTGGCAATATGCCGAAGAGCTCTTCCCCTCAAATCACATGGACGAGCTCCTGCTCAACTATTTACATTAGCCAGGCTCTTCCCTACGTTCACTTGGGTAGAAACTCTTTACTGACTATTTACATTGGCGACTCTCTGGGTTCACATGGACGAGCTCTACTTTCAACTTGATTCATATTGGCGACTCTTCCCTCGATTCACTTGGGCGACTCCACGCCCCTTGCCAGCTATGTGGCTGCCTCGCTGATTCCATGGGCGAACTCCCACAGCCGATTCATATTGCGACTCTTCCCTCGATTCACTTGGGTAGCTCACGCACCATTCCTACGCGAGCTCTTCCCCTGCCGTTCCGTGGGCCGAGCTCCCGCAAGCGATTCACATTGTGAGGCTCTCCACTGAACTCACTTGGGCCGAGTTCTTACCAGAGAGGAGGGAGGAGGGGAGAGTGACTATTTACATTGGCGAGCTCTTCCCGCCGAGTTCACTTGGGCGGCTCAAAGCTTCTTATTCACTACGGCGAGTCTTCCTCCCGAGTTCACATGGAGCTGACCTCCCTGAGTTCACATTGAGCTCTCCCTCGGTTCTTGGGTAGGAGCTCTTGCTGACTAAATTATTGGCGAGCTCTTCCTCGATTCGTGGATGAGCTCCTTTCTTATTCACTCTGGCGAGCTCTTCCCCTCGATTCACATGGGCGAGCTCCCGCAGCCCGATTAAATATTGGCAGGCTCTTCCCTTTAGTTCTCTTAGACGAGCTCCTGCCAATAATACATATTGACGAGCTCTTCCCCTCAGTTCACGTGGACGAGCTCTGCTCCACAGTTCACTCTTACGAGCTCTTCCCTCAGTTCACATGGACGATCTCCTACTCAACAGTTCATATTGACGAGCTCTTCCCTCAGTTCACTTGGACGAGCTCCTCCCTACTATTCACTCTGACGAGCTCTTCCCTGCATTACCGCATGGGCCGAGCTCACTCAGCGATTCATATTGATGAGCTCTTCCTCGAGTTCACTTTGGCGAAACCACGCCTGCTATTAACTCGGCGAGCTCTTCCCCTCGATTCATGAGCGAGCTCCGCCGTCGTTCACATTGGCCGAGGCTCTCCTCGAGTTCACTTGGGGCCAGTTCCTCAGCTAGCACATTGGCCGAGCTCTTCCCTCAGTTCCTTGGACTAGCTCCACCCGACGGTTTTCGCTCTGCCAGGCTCTTCCCTCGGTTCACGTGGGCCAGGCTCCCTCATACTGTTTCTTCCCCAGCCAGGCTCTTCCCCTCAGTTTACATGGGACCAGGCTCCCCTTGCTTGATTCACATTGTGAGCTCTCCCCTCGATTCGCGGGCTGAGCTCTTACTCAACTCTTTGACAGCGAGCTCTTCCCTCGGTTTACTGGGACGAGCTCCCGCTGCACACTATTCCTGCAGCCGAGCTCTTTCAGTTCACATGGGCGAGCTCCCGCAGCGATTCATATTGGCCCGAGCTCTTCCCTTGGCTCTCTTGGGCGAGCTCCACGCGGCCAATACATCTTGAAGGCTCTTTCGAATCACATGGGCGAGCTCACCTTTCATTATTGCATTGGCGAGCTCTTCCCTCGGTTCACTTGGGCTGAGCTCTTACTCGGCTATTTACATTGGCGAGCTCCTCCCCTCGGTTCACATGGGCCGAGCTCTGCTCAGCCGGTTCATATTGGCGAAGCTGCTTCCCTCGATTCACTTGGGCGAGCTCACGCCTTATTCCTTATGGCGAGCTCTTCTGCGAGTTCATGGACGAGCTCCCGCAGGCGGTTCATATTGGCGGCTCTTCCCGCAGATTAGCGGACTAGCTCACGCCTCTTATTCACTCTGGCCGAGCTCTTCCCCTCCGTTCACAGCCGGGCGAGCTCCTGGCGATTCACGTTGAGACTCCCTCGGATTCACTTGGGCGAGTTCTTTCAACTGTTACATTGGCGAGCTCTTCCCTCAGTTCACTTGGACGAGCTCGCCTACTCTTCACTCTGACGAGCTCTTCCCCTCGGTTCACATGGGCTGACCTCCACAGCCAGTTCCACATTGTGACTCTCCCTCGATTCACTTGGGCGAGCTCTTACTCATTGTTGATGGCGAGCTCTTGCCTCAGTTCACTTGGACGAGCTCCTGCCTACTATTCACTCTGATGAGCTCTTCCCCTCAGTTCACATGGACGAGCTCCTAGAGTTCATATTGTGAGCTCTTCCCTTTAGTTCCTCTTAGGCAGGCTCCACCGCGTAACCACATATTGGCGGGCTCTTCCCTCGATTCACGTGGTGGGCCGGGCTGCTCGCGGTTCACTCTTACGAGCTCTTCCACTCGGTTCACATGGAGCGATCTCTACTTTCGGCAGTTCATATTGGCAGGCTCTTCCTCGGTTTCACGGGCCAGGCTCCTCCCTACCTATTCACTCTGTGAGCTCTTCCCCTCGAGTTCGCGGGCGAGCTCTACTCAGCCAGTTCATATTGGCCAGGCTCTTACTCGGTTCACTTTGTGACTCGCACTCTTGTGCTTTCAGCGAGCTCTTTCCCTCAGTTCACATGGACGAGCTCCCACCAATCGTTCACATTGACGGGCTCTCCCCTCAGTTCACTTGGACGAGTTCTTACTCAACTATTTACATTGGCGAGCTCTTCCCTCGATTCCCTGGACTGGCTCCCACCCAGCGGTTCCTCGGCAGGCTCTTCCCCTCGATTCCGTGGACGAGCTCCTCACTACTATTCACTTCCTGACTGAGCTCTTCCCTCGGTTTACATGGAGCGAGCTCCTTAACGATTCACATTGGCCGAGCTCTCCTCGGTTCACTTGGGCGAGCTCTTACTGACTATTTACATTGAGGCTCTTCCTCGAGTTCACTTGGAACGGCTCCATACCTATTCACTCTGGCGAGCTCTTCCCTCGATTCAGCAGGGCGAGCTCCTGCTTGATTCATATTAATGAGCTCTTCCCTTGATTCTCTTGGAATGAGCTCTTGCAGCAAATACATATCGGCGAGCTCTTCCTCGATTCACGTGGGCCGAGCTACGCTCCTGATTCCTCTTATGAGCTCTTCCCTCGAGTTCCTTAGGCAGAGCTCTACTTTCGAAAATTCATATTAATGAGGCTCTTCCCTCGATTCACTTGGAGCGAGCTCACGCCTACTATTCCTCGGCCAGGCTCTTCCTTTCGATTCACATGGGCCAGCTACCTCCCACTGATTCACTCCTCGAGCCCTTCCCTCGGTTCAGGGCCAGGCTCTACCCATCTACTCGTGTTGTGACCTCGTCGAGCCGGTTGTGCGGCCAGAGACAATCATTTCAACTCATATAAGGCCAAACCAGGCCCGGATCGATGTGTGAGCTCACTTCCTGGCTGTATAACTTAGGAGCAAGACCAGCTCGAGCAAGTCATCAATGAAATCTCAATGACTCAGTTTGACGAGCCAAATTGCACAAACCTTTAATTCTGCCCATCCAGTTCAAGAAGAAAAATATCGGCGAGGTAAATCTTTGAAAAATGAATATTTATTAAAAGGAGTGCTACATAGGTCCCAAGCCCCAGGCCCGACAAAGGAAAATGAAAAAAATATATATATGACAACATCAGGCAAACGGAGGTGAGCGCAGGAATTCAGGCGTCAAGGGATGAAGAAGGGGAATGGGCCTCGTGAAATCTGCGGGCGCTCGCCAAGAATAGTTCGTAGAAAAGATTCCTGCTCTTCGTCGGCAGGAGGTCGAAGTTGAAGTCGGATCTGGTGCGCGTGAGCGACTTCTGTTGAAGCGAAGGCCATCCAGGCCGCGAGCCGGCAGTCTCGCGGTGTCCTAATAACCTCGTCCCTACGGCTGACCACACTAACTTGCTGGTGGAGATCTGTAATCCGTGACACTCGCCTTGGCGGATTCAGGCAAATTTAAAGCCCGGAGGACTCACGGCGGGCAGTCTCTAGCAACACCTTTCCCTCCCGGAAGCGCGGTGGGCGCTTGAGTTGTGTTTCCTTATGGTTCAAATCACCATTGGCCAGCGCGTAGCTCACTTGAAGATCTGGAGCTCGCAGAGCCTCCGGCTTCATATGACCTGGATTAGGCTAGTAGGGACCTCGTCTTCTCTACTTTTCTGCCGGCAGGCCGATGAAGTGTGCTATCCCGGACTTAGCGCTCACTTCCTCGGATCATACTCGCTCGCTCACTGCAGCTCGGTCGCTCGAGTGAGAGAAGCCGTAGCCCGCCTTATAAAATGGGATTTTCACCTTCTTTTCATTAAGCTTGGCCTTTTAAATGAAGCCCTTCAGCTCAATTGGCTACACATATCAAACATAGTGATTACTCAACGGGAGCCCGGCATGGAAGTAAGCACGATTATGGAAACTAGAGGCAACCCCACGAAAGATAAAGTGGGCTAAAATAAGCAGGCGACCACTAGACACTCACAGTGAGGACTCCTTGAGGATGGATGGGACGGCGCTGCGTGATTCGGCATTAGAGGCGAAGAATCCTTGATTTCATCAACTTTAGGTTTCGGTTTCTTTATAGCCGGCTCTACTTGAAGAGATGACTTGGCGTTGTCGGAGGCGGTTCATCTGGTTATCGGCACTCTTGGTCGCTTGGCCCACCTCAATGGCGGCGCGGAGACTCTTCCCACCTCACGTGTCGGAAGAGAGGAGGCGCGGCTCGAGTGGGGAGCCTCGGCTAGAGGCTGACGGCCTTGTCTCTTGGGCTCTGAAGGCGAGGGAAGTCGAGGCACTTTATTTGAACCTTAGTAGAGCCGTAGGTCATATCGGAAGGAGCTTGGTTTTTTCCTTTTCACACTCCGGGGCTTTCGAGACATCGCCCCCAAATGAACTAAAATCTCTCCCCTAGTAGGAGTGGCGACACTTGAGGCCAAAGGAAAGACTCCACTGGGTGGAAGGAGCCCGAAGGCCTGGAAATGAGGAGCGTGCGGACCTCGGGAGCTAGATGGACCCGAAATGCAGGCTTTATCAACTGCGTGGGGCAGGCGGGACATTAGCAGCGCTAGAGCTACGACATTATCTTAGGCGCTAAGGGTTAAGACGAGCACACAGGAAGTAGAAAATATAAAATGAAGTATTAAATCACCTTGAATGAGTTGTAACACTACGAAATATACCCTAAGCAGTTTTGGACTTGTTGATATATTATAAGCTAAATGAATTTTAGGAAAAAAAAAAATTTCAAGCTTGAGAATTAATAACAATAAGCCCAGGCTAATATATAATTTACCACTTGAGGACTTAAGTGTCATAAGATTAAAGAGATAGGATGCCAAAATAGAAATTTAATAAGTTATGGATTCAAGACGATTAGAGAAAGATGAAATAGAAATAAAGTGGGGGCTTAAGTGCAAAAATGAGAAAAAGTGATGAAAAATGGATTTTTATTTAAAAGATTTAAACATGGCCTTAACTAAACCCCATTTGGATAAGACCAAATTTGGTCTCCCGAGAGGAAACTAGAGAGGAGAGAGAGAGAGAAGAGAGAGGAAGAGAAAGAGGGAAGAGGAAGAGAAGAAAGAAAGAGAAGAGAAGAAAGAAAGAAAAGGGGCTTGAGGTAGGAATTTATGGAACTATGACCCTTTAGTAGCTGGATCGATGGAATTTTAAGACTTTGTATAGTTAATAGTTTGTCTCAGCTAGGGCTTTGATGAGTGCATCCTAACCTTGAGTTCTTGAAAGTAAGTTACGGCTAAAAACCATATGATACAAGACCTAGTTATAGAATCATCTCTCTTTGAAGATGGATTCTTAGTTTAATTATCAAGTAAATGAGTTAGGTTGAACAAACTTCCCTAATTAGCTATATGATTAGGTTCATGTGGGTAAGTATTATATTAAGTAATTTAGAAGAAATTTATGATGGATTCTTGAAATAAGATAAGAAGTATTGAAAGAGGACCCCGAGAATAAAGAGGTACAAGATGGTGGAGTGGTCTTGAAGTGTGGTGGAAGTATAGGTTAGTGCGAATCAAAATATGGAAAAAGGGAGAAAATTCGATACAGGCATTCGGGGTGATGTGCTATGGTACACTTTGAACATGTACCCGGTACACTTTGTGTTCTGGTCATTTTGGCCAGTGTATTTTATTTTGTCAAAGTGTCTGATCTGCCATGTTAATTTTGATTTGATTAGTTTTCGTATTTTGGCCATAACTTTCTCATTTCTTATCCGATTTGAGTGATTCAAGTGGCCAATTAAAATAGACTTCAATGTGAACCAAATATAAAGAAATAGGCATCGTCAACTTCTGGCTCTAAGTAGCCCAAAAATTCACTCAAAGTGGGGCCATGTGCAAGCCAAATTCTGGTTTTAGTTTTGATCATAGAGTAGTCCGGGTTGTTTCGGACGTAACGAGTCTCGGTGCTCAGGGTGGGTGATTCCGAAGTTGGAATGAACCATTAGCACCTTAGAGTTTAAGGAGTACAAAGCGATAAGTGTAAATAGGAAGTTAAAACCTGGAAAAATAAATGGCTATGGAAGCTGTCTAGAAAAATGGTAAAATGACTAGTTGGCATAGAAAATGCCATAAGTTTTATTTGGATGATCCGATTGGATTGATTCAATTTCTAAAGTAAAATAGATTCATAGAGGAATAATAATATATGAATGAGGGTGTGATTTCTGGAGCATCATACCTTACAAGTATTATATGAAGTGCTGTATGTAATAGCCATGAAACAAGGAAAAAATAGAAAAATGCAACATGAAACATGAATCGACATGAATATAGGATTATATGATAGATATGCCTAAATGAATAGATGGAACATGCTAGGAGCACATGATAAAGAAAGTACTAAATGATAAGAACAATAGAGATAAGCAAAAGATGACTAAAGCATAAGAAAGGAGAACATGTACATAATGATAAATTACATATATGAAAATATGAATGAGTAAAAGCTTCACATGATAGGAATATAGAAATTTAGAATAAACTAAATCACTGATAGAAATGTATAAATGATATAAAGAGATGTGACTATATAGTAATTTATAGATATATAGAGAAGCTAGTAATATGAAACTACGGATATGAGAGTGTCTGAGTAAAGTAATGATAGTATATATATACATAAATTATGATAACAATAGTTATTCATGCTTATGAGATATGTACGAAAATGTAATAAAGGCGATTATGCTTAGAACCTGGTAAGAGGATGAAATAGAGGCATACATCAGGAGAGAATACGATGGAGCACGGCATATTCGCTAGACGAATGTGAGGCCGTTTGGGTCGATGATATAGATCCGTTTGGATCAGGTGTTTATGGTCACCTGATAGGCCGAAATCAGCATCGTCACGGTGATAGTACCTTTCAGTACCACGTAGACATAATCGCATCAATGCGGTGATAGTACCTTCGGTACATAGAGCGAGAAATCATTATCTCGTGGTGATAGTACCTTCGGGTACACACGATTATTTCTTGAATCGCTAGGTATTTACGGACATGAATACTCAAAAGAAAAGGTAAAAAGTATACACAAGGAAATGTATATAGAAAAGTATAACAATATGATAGAATATGAGAAACGCGGCACTTTGCTATCTGCGATAAATATGATGGGTTACAGAGCAAAGTACATTATAATTTGATGAAAATAAGTATATAAGCAAGAAAAGTATAGAAGTATACCCAAAGCCTGAAGTATATAATAGATAGAATAAGAATGTACAAATGTATATGAAGTATATAGATAGTACAGGATAATAGGATATAAAGTACAAAATGAGCATATAGGAAAGTAAACGATAATTACAAGTATGAAAGTGAAGAATGCAATAAATCATAGAGCAGAAGATGAAAAGACATAGACTAGAGACATGATAAGTATAAGAATAAAATTAAAATTACCGAAATAGGAATACGAAAAAGTATAAGTAAAGATATTGATACTTTAGAGCATGTAATAGAAAAGTTTGACATACATTAGGAATATAAAATGATAAGGAATTTAAGTTATAGAAATTGTTTAGATATATAAACTGCATATGTATAAACATGACGATGCATCGTGGTGGTTGTCCATCAGCATGTTCCACTAAATTAAAAAACAGCACGGGTGTTCAATCAGGTGTAGGTCTGAGGAAGAGGAAGCGATGCGAGTCGATCCACATCGCTCAAATTTGAAGTCTGACATCTGATAGGGGTCCGTTGGAAGATTTTGGTATAATGTATAGAATCTTTTGTTTCTTTTTGAAAACAATGTAAATGTTAGAACACTGGCTAAATATGGAACTTGTATATGTATTTTGTATCCTTTGTGACAGAATATAAAACAAGTTTAATAGTCACAAGTTAATGGTTATAGTTAACTGATCACGGAGCTGACTAGGGGCATCTGGTCAGTGCTCCTTGGATACGAAAGTTCGGACTCGCGATCGGGTCGGATTGGAGATGTTGAAATAGACCTGCAGCTCTTGACCATTAGGGCCCGGAATTTGGGAAGGGCGGATGTTGAAATGTTGTAGACCCTTTTATAAAGTGCGGTGGAAAGCGAAGGCCGTTAATGAAGGTTACTTGAAAAACAAACCAGACAGCGCGGAGTACATAAAGTCGAAACATCGAGGGGGATATATTCGGACACCAAGGAAGGCGATAACGTTAAGTAAAATAACCCCATATGAAGGACCCGGCCTTCTTTAGGTCCGTTCCACGACATGCCGAGCGCGGGCTTGGGAAGTGTCGACCCCTTAGGATGCGCCGGTCGGTTGTTTTCTTTTACCCTTACCCCGAGGGAAGGGGCGCCTCGAGAGCATTTGAGGTCGGTAGTTGCGAGCGAATGGGAACATCCTAGCCGTCGGGGCAGAAGCCTTGCGATTGGAAAGTCGTCGCGATAAGCAAAGGCTCGGACCCATGGCGTAAGCGAGCGGTAAAGCGAAATCGGTTCGTGAACCTAGAGCCTCGTCGTGCGTCGAAAGAACCGCGAAGAGATGGGCGCGGCGAGACCCGGGGAATGAGATGGGAGAAGTCGGCCGGGAAAAATGCCGAGAAAAGACCCAAGAGCCACGAAGGCGAGATGAAGATTCGGGAAAAGCGAAATACGAGATCACTAAAAATAAAAAGGAGGATGCAGGACCAGAGGAACTCAAAACAGAGGAGGTCGGAAAGAGAGGCAAGGGGCCCAAGAGGGAATATGAAAAACAATGTGAGAACGAAGAGTCATCATTAACACTTAGCGTGTGGCGTCAGTCTTAATTAACCCATATCGACGGACACGTGGAAATAGTAGATTGCGGAAAATTCTGACCCTTGCCCACGCAATCATTTTACGAGGAATTTGGGGTGAGTGATAGGGATAAAGGAAATGGGCGGTATTCCACTCGCCCGACCCGAAAATTGGTGGGCTCCATGCGGCCCCACGCCCCCTCCATGCTTGACTCAAAACGGGGCCGGCTCGTTGGGTCCAAAGCACGGCCAGGTGGGTAGGTGGAAGGCCCATGCGGCCAATCAGCCCATCTTTTTGCCAATCTGAGGCGAAATATTCCTCAGTGATACTATTCATCCCGATCAAATCCCATTATAAAGGAAAGAAAAAATAATAGGACACCGTCAGTTGGACATTCCCCAATAAAGAAGGAAGGTTATTCCAAATAAACTTCTTCTTGTCTGTTAACTAAATCTAAAGAGGTGGCGATAAGGAGAAAATCCCGTCGATAGGAAAAATCCTAGACATTATCAAGTAGTCGGACATCTTATAAATACACACTTGCCACCAGCGGTTAAAGGTACACCTTAGCGATATACGCATATACATATCTAAGCAGTCCCTCTTTGCTCTCAGAAAGAAACTGACTTAGGCATCGGAGCGGCTACGGGCGAAGCCCTCGCGGAAACCCCCGCCTTCCTTATTTTGGAGAAAATCACCTCGTCGAGCTACATAGTCATCTTTGGCGACACTAACCACAGCCAGACGACCGGCATCCTCAGTTCAGCGTCATGAGTCTTGGTCAATGACACAACCCTACACGCTCCGACCGATTCAGATTAAAAAAAAAAAAAAAGCAACATCATATATAATGCTATCTAGTCTCACATTAATGAAGAATTTTCCGAGCTACTTTCCCTTCTTAAGAAAAATAAAATAAAATAATACGTGAGGAGAAAATGCATTTGTATATCATGATCCCTTTTAATAAAATTTTAGCATCCAGATTATTTGAGCTCTCCAAATCTTTATATATAATAAAATTGCGAGGCATGGTCAGCCAGATGAAAGAAAAAAAGGAAAATGAAGTTCACACGGCCTTAGTTTTTTTGGGCTAGAAAAAAGCTATGGATTACCAGACCATAAAGCGGTGCATCTTCGGTTTATGAAGAGTTTTAAACAAAGTTTCTTTTTCGAAGGTTCAAATTATTTGTATCCAACTAAGTCTTGATCACGAAAAATTGTGCTATATCAATATTTATTGCAGGGTTAATCTTTCTCAATTCTTCCTCATCAATCCAAGTATTTCCTTAGCTGGTTTGTCCATCACTTCACTAAAATACACATATATATTGGTTGCCTCTTCTTATCCTCGCCTCCTAGATGGCTAATGAGTCTTCAGTAACATCTAATTGCCTTTTAGGGAGTTTATTATACTTAGAATTGATTGGAATAAAATTAAAATTAAAATTTTTATTCACTTCTCAAATGATGTAAATGTTTTAATGCCTAATATTATCATATGCCTAATCTAATTTTGAATCTCTATCTGAGATCAGGATTTTGATTGGAGATGGGAGATGTATTTCTTCGCCCATTACACGTAGATATAATAGACTTTGTAGCATATGTGAAATTAGTTTGGGGTGTAGGTCTTTTAACTTCTATTCTAGGTTTTTTAGAGTTTCTCACAAACAGAATTAAAAATGAATGATTCTTGAAAAACATAAATAGTTAGTTTAATTTTTTTTAGATAAATTTGACTCAAAATATATATTATTTTATTTTATTTTTTAGAAAAAATCTCATACTAATATATCTGAAAAAACAGAATTAATTTTCTGAAATAAATATGGATATTCTTACATTTTCAATATATTTTCTATATTTAATTATCATATGTATTTATTCTAAAAAAAATCGTATGGATTTTATTTAATAAAACTATAACTAGTATATTTAAGTTCGGATGTTTTTGCTATCGGTTCGAGTCCCCTTAGACTCACGAGAGGTTTTACTCGATTATTAACTTCAGGGCACCATGAAATTAGTCGAGGTGTACGTAAAAGCTATACTTGAACACCCAAAATTCTTAAAAATAAAAATAGATAAAGAACTTCATGATTTTTATTATTGCATTCAAACATGTCATAAACACTTGGCTGCAGGCATACGATCAAATGGTAAGTGGACTAAGTTGAAATCATCATATATTTTATTACTTAATGAGTTAAGTTTACTTTAATTAAGTTAAATTTATTCTTAAACTGTAACCCAAATTTATTATTAACTTTACTTTCAAATATTAAGGTTTAATTTAATTTAAATTTATTAAATTCATCAATGATGTGTTTATCCTCAATAATTTTGAATTATAAATAAAAATAAATAAATTTATTATTAACTTCTACAAAATATTTACAGTGAATCATGATCACTCTTACCAATGCAAACGATTACAATCAAAGAATTTGAAAATAGTATTAAATTATTCATTTTGATTTAATATATATAAATGACATTAAATTATTTTACCAACATATTCAATCCACTCATTAATTCGTGAAACATCTTATAAATTTAGCCTTTCTTTCTTAAAAAAAATATTTGGTTAAGCTTCGAAATTTTGGAAATTTAATTATCTCCATTTTTCTTCTTGAAAAATGATTCATTCTGAGACAAAAAATGTCCTTTATGATTTCATATATATTTATATGTATCTTTGAAAGAGAGGATATTTTTCTTGAAAAATAATAAAGGTATTTTTATCAAAATAAGGTAAAAAATTTGATGAAGAGTTAGAGCATGTTGGTTCATATTTTTTAAATTGTTGCTTTAAACCGATTTTTAAGCACGAAAAAACAACAAAAAATTGTTATCCTACAAGAAGCTTAGTATATATGTCTTTCACACAATCCGACTGAACACATATATTGAAAGGAATAAACGGTTCTGAGCTCGCTACCATGAGTGAAAAAGAATTGTTGAGCTTATACGAGTATGGGAGTTTTGTTCAAATGATTTTAGAGATCAAGACACCAAATGGCCACCGGACCACAATCAAGTGCATCGGAAGTTGCACACGTGTTGAAGAACCCGCAAATTGCCACCTAAACCCAACCACAACCGCCAGTTCGTACTACCAAACCAACTCCTAGTTAGAGTCGGTACCATCATTACAAAATGGGTGGCGTGGTAAAAAAATGATATTCTGATCAAGGATAAATTTCGATATTGATCATTGGCGAATCTTTGGATGAGTTACATGGAGTAAAAAAATTTCAAAGGCTGGACTTGCGCTCTGGGTACCGCAAATCCTAGTCGACATGACGATATTTCTAGCTTAGCTTTTCGGAGGACTCATGTGATCCTTTATGAATTCTTGGTGATGCCATTCCAGTTGGCAAATGCTGACTTCCTTCGAGTTTCATGAGCGACATTTTCGCCCACATTTATGAAGGTTTATTCTAGTATTTTTTGATGATATTTTGGTTTATAGCAGGTCTTGGGAGGATCATCTGCAACACCTAAAACAAATGCTTTGAATTCTTTCTGAACATCAGTTGTATGTCAAACTCTCAAAGTGCCAGTTTGGGGTGTTAAAGGTGGGGTATTTGGGTCACCTCATTTATTTTGAGGGTGTGTGGTGGGCAGCGAAGATACATTCGGTTCAAAATTTTTAGTCTTGACATCCCCCAAAGGTGTCTGCGGTTTTCCTTAGGTTGGGCATTTTAATTTACTCTGTGAGTTTATGAGGGATTTGGTATAATATATGCTTCATCATTAACAAAGCTTCTCACTAAAGGGGTTTCTTTAGTGCGAAGAGGCTCTCTTGCAGCCTTTAGCAATTGAAGGCTCTCACTTCACCTGCAGTATTATACCTTGATTTTTCCATGATAGTTAGTAATAGAGTGTGACGTGTGTGAGACGGATTAGGTGCGGAATTTTGTCTCAAAACAATAAGCTTGATAGGTTATTACAATGAAGCCTTGAAAGGGAAGGCTAATTCGCATCCTCACGACAAGAAATGTTGGTTGTGGTAGTAGTTTGAAAACATGGTTCAAAGTCGTAGTATCAGTAATCAACTCGGAGGTGCGAAGCGTGCTCCGGTGATGTATCGGGTTGAGCGCCCGGCTTAGATACGTAACTCAAGATAAAAAATTGAAAAAAAATATATGAAATATTATATAAATTATAAAATATTATATTTAATAGAAAACAAATGTAATTTAGTAAATCAGAATTAATAAAATTAATTATTTTTATATTTTGATATTATTTAAGTAATTATAAAATTATTCTCAAAAAAAGAAAAGAATAATAAAATTATAATAATTATTATTGTAAATATATATGTATAGTAAAATTAATTAATGTTATCTAAAAAAATAGAAATATATATATATATATATATATATATATATATATATATATATATATATATATATATATATATATAAGAATTAAAACTATTAAAATATCCAATAACAATATGTGTAAAGTATAAAATATTTTAGCATTTCTATTAGAAATAATATTTTATATTAAGTTATTTTATGTTAAGTTAGATAATGATTTAAAATTATTTGATATTTATCTTCAAATTCATTGTTTAAATTAATTTAAATGAAAATGATTTTTTCTTATTAAAGATATATTTTTTACCAAAATTTGTAATTAAAAATATAATTAAATTATTATTTATCTATAGTTATTATTAATTAATTGATTTTGATATTAAATTAGGGATAAAGATTAAAAGTATCTATTTGATTATATAATACTTTTAATATCATGTGTTAAATATAATTTATATTAATATCATGATAAATAATTTATATTAATATCATAATTAAATATAAAGTTTATTTAACTTGAGTAATATAATTAAATATCATAATAATTAAAAATATGTTAAATATAAATTCATATTCGGGTTCCACATCTCCCGAGTTATTCAAATAATTTGATAGGAAGTTAAAAAAGTCAATTTTTTATGATTCTCCTCTCAGCCTGAGTCCCATGATTCTTCCTCTTCGTCTCTTGCATTTCTTCATACGTCTTCATAGTCGTCCGTGACGCCCACTTCGGAGCACCATTATCACCGCCACACCACTTCAGACTCCATCGTGGAATAAGAGTTCTTCAGCGTTTCCGATCACCATCACGACACTGCTTAGGGTTAGCACGGCGGAAAAGTGTTGATCAGATCTTTGATTCTCTTGAAGAGGAATCTCAGATTTCTTGGAAGAGTTTGATTTTTTGTTAGGTGGTGAAAACATTAGAATCTGCCAAAAGTCGTTCTCAAATATCTCGAGAAAAATTTGATTTTTGTTGTGATGGTAGAAAGCACAAAATCGTTCTTTTTCCCTCTATATCTCGATTCTTGGTAGTGAGAAAAATTGTTGATCTTTGGTTCTTAATCTCGAATTTACAAAAATGATTTTTGTATTCACGATGGAGTAATCAATGATTAAGAACCGGTAGATAAAGTGTTTCTTACGTAGCTAACGATCCGTCCGAAGTCATTTCGAGATTTGGGTGATTAAGCGGGTTTTCGATTCTACATGAGTCTGCAATGGTATCATATCTAGTGCTCAGTTCGGTCGCGGTCGATATCGAGGCGAAATATATTCGGCGGTCGTCTGGAATGTCGGCCGAGTTTTTGAACCATGATGGATATTTTACGTCCAATCGTTTATAGAATAAGGGTTAAGCGATCGTAATTTTGAAGGGTCTCGTAATGCTTCTGGCGTTGACACACTTCACAATTCAGAATAAAGTCCTTAACATAGGTGTGGATCGGACCGACAAAACTAGATTTGAAATACTTGTGAGAGTCTTCAAGTATCAAAAATATTTTAGTGAAAATTATGTCCAGTCAAAACGATTGGCAATAGTGATGAGGTGGGACTCAGTGTACCCAGCATTTTGTAATCTGTTCTGTCCAGCAGACCTGCAATTTAAGGAGTGATTAGTAGACAAGTATCATAGTAAGGTTGTTGGAGTACCTCCTATTGTAGTGTGGACCACCAATCCTGTCCCGAAAATAATGAGCACGAAAATGAAAGCTACGATACGAGCTTTTGTGTCACACCCTTACTCGTAAATCCCTCTCTTGATCATATAGTGAAATGACCTAGCAGGGGCTTATAGGGAGTGGGAAGATTAGAGACTTTGAGAGACCTCCCTTTGCTAGAAGAATACGGAAGGTTCAAGAGAATCAGGAGAAGTCCACACTTAGTGTGGGAGAGTATGGAGAGGAGTATCTGGAGGCTCTTTGCAGAGACCTCTTGTAAATATGTATATAGTGAATACTCTAGAATTCTCTGAGCTTATAGAGGGGACCCCAGGTTCACAGACACTTCCCAAAGATGTGTATATATAAGGAGGAGGTGGCCTCATTTGTAAATACCCAAGTTGAGAGCTTCCAAAGCATTTGTAAAAGAGCCTTTGCTTCTATAAAGAGTTTTCTTCCTTTCAAAGTGTTCTCTCGAGTTCTCTTGGCTGGCGTGGGTAGAAGGCGGAGCTTAGCATGAAGCAAGGCCGAAGTGGAAGAGTTTGACTAGTAATATGGGGGCGGGAGACCTAAGTGCGCATGGGAGCTTAAGCGAGAAAGACCGTCCCGTGACGATTGGTATCGAGCTTGGTTGCGACGTGGGAGTAACTTGGAGGATATAAGATAGCGAGCTCTCATGTAGAGGGAGATTCTGCCCAGGCAAGTTAAAGGAGGACCTTGACCCTCCCGGCCCTAAGGAGGAAAGAAGGACAAGTCTCGTGATCCTCTCGCGATCTGGGCGATCAGGTGACGGCCCCGGTTGGAGGTCGCGCTATAGGACCGAGGATGAGACCTCTGGAAATGGCATGGGAGAGGCCGTGGAGGGATCTCAGGAGTGCGAGATCTGGGCCTTGAGGGGATGCATGGCTAGCCGGTCCCGGTGGTGTCACATGAGGAGTTCATGAGGGTCCTAGACATGCTCGCTAGCTTAGAGTCAATTTGGTCTTGACCCGAGCATGAGAGAGCTAAAGTGGGGTGTTGTAGCGATTCACAGGCCAACATGTCATTGGATTACTTATTTTCACGAGGAACAGTTGGAGGTGCCAAAGCCACACATCGATGGCAACGGGATGCCAGGGTTAGACAACTTCTTGTGGCACATGGAGGGAGATCTTTGAAGCGATAGCAGTGATGACGAAGCGACCATGGTGCATATGCTGCTCTACCTTTGATGTCGACTCTATGGTGAATGAAGGTTTGTGGAAATAGAAGGAATATGCACTATGGAGCACATGGCGGACTTGAGAGGAAATCAGAAGTTCTACTCGACGAGATACATGGCAGAAGTAGGAGGGATCGGGCATCTCGAGGCACACGGGGGTCGGTCGGGACTATCATCGGGAGTTCTCTTCCTTAATGCTTGACTCTTGATGAATGAAGGAACTCCTCCTTCAGCTTTATGGAGAGACTCTGAGGCTAGGGTGAGCAAGAGTTGAGGAGGCGTGAAATTGTCGAGGAGCTTAGCCATGGCCGTATTTGTAGTGGGTCGCTCCTTGAGATTTCGAAGAGGAGACTAATTCCCCAAAACCAGTAAAGTCTTTCAGGGTAGTCATGCTAAAGGTGGGGAGACAAAGGGATACAAAGCTGCAATGCTAAGGAAGGATCGAAGTGCGGCCTCTACCAGCAAGAGGGCAGAGTGGGGTTCCACATGGGATTTGAGCTAAAGACTAATTGTTTCCTTATACGATAGACCACATTGGGCATGTGAGGTATTCTAAAAGGGAAGTCTCAATCACGCTGATGGGGCTTGAACAAAGAGGTGTGAGTGCTCACATGGGGCCAAATCACGACTGTTGGAATGCCCTCGAGGTCAGTAACTGGGGCGTCTCAAACGAGGGACTCACGTGCGTGGGGCGAGGTGAATGGGATGTCGCCGAGAATATGATGGCACCGGTGCTTTGGCTTTATCTGGAGGAGGAGGCAAGAAGACTCAAACAGACATCAAGGAGGCAGGATGGCTCAGGATTAACTCATTTTGCCAAGCTGACCAGGAAGTGGCTAGAACAGGGTAACAATGAGAGATCGGCAGGTCATTAGGAAAGCGAGGTTAACTTCACGAAATTGCTTTCCCGTGGATTGACTTGAGATAGTGATCGAGATGGACTGTCGCCCGGGTAAAGAGTTGTTTCTGCTGCCCTTTTCCTGCGGTTCAGTGGCTATCTTGAAAGAGGCCCATTATGGTTCCCAGTCAGAAAGCGAGATGGATTACATCTTGTCAGTGTTGTACAATTAGAAGGGTTGAAAGCAGTGGGGTGACACTTGGCGACCCTTAAGGAAGACCAAAGTTGGCCTGTGGGAGATCCTCTTCTGCCCCATGGGAAGTCAAGAAGATTGAATGAGTTCAGATGTAATACCACAGACTGCAAAAAGCTCCACAGAAGGGAAGATCATGAGATCGGGTTACAGGCTAAGAGCTTAGCCCCTGCCATGGGAACCTGCTGGATGGCGCCCAGGAGAGTTGGAGGAGTTGAGAACCTTCAAGGGTTGCTGGATGCGGATTCATGCAACCATCCGAGAAAAACCTGCTTGTTGCCAGATCTTGTTCGAGAGCACGATGGAGTCCTTTGCGGATGCATCGGTATCGGGAGGCTGATAAAGTTCGACAATGTGGCCCCTTCCAGAATGGGTCAGATTATTTCTGTCAACCAGGTGAAGCTTTTTCGTGAATGTGGGAGTGACCGACATTTTCTCAGAAATCGGGCGAGTCTTCTTTGTATGAGGGAGCTCTACCCAGATACATCCTTACAATATATCTTTGTCAGTCAACATTACAATGACCACGCGGGGTCTCTTATCTGACTATACGAATTAAAATGACCTCTTGGGCTGTTTTATCATGGCAGCATGTTCATGTCAATATGTGTGACATAGGTAAGACCTTAGGTTCATAACCAATGCCTCATGACATCCAACTATATATCATAGTTACAGAGTTGTGATCTACTCTTATACAGCATATATTAAAATGAAAAACAGTTCTATTTGCCAAAACCATGAAGCCACATTTAAACAATACAGCAGGCCTCTATGATGGGCTAGTGTCTGCAAAACCACGTACTGCGTAAATAGTATACTCCGGCGGGAGTAAGCTATTGCTGATAGTGGAATGCCCAGTGAGCTACTCTCCACCTATTATATCTAAATGCTCGAAATAAGCACATTAAGAAAAATTGTGATCCTACTTGAATGTCACGGCAATCATCCTCGTATCGAGTCTACATAAGGCTCCTACGCTAAGCCACGTGTGGGAGGCCAGTGATTTTATTTGTTTGTGGACAACCTCAATGTATATATGATTGGGCGACTCAGACGATTTATATTATGTGTGGACTGCCCTATAAGTGTATATCAGAGATTGGTAGACTCAGACGATTGATATTTTATTTGGACTACCCTCAGTATTCATTATTTTTAAGACAACCCTTGAGACATTCTCTCAAAGATTTATCTCATGCATCATCTATGGACGCCCGGTGCATATGGAATGCATGATGTCCGTTAATTAAATTAAATAACATTACTAAATCATATAATCGTATATATTTCACACCAATTTAAATCACACAAACATGTTATATATTCACGTTCCATACGCCAAGTGGCTCACATGGGTTAATGATCAAACACAAGCAATTCAACTTGAATTACTCGACTAAACCTTGCATTTTACAAAAAAATTGTTTTAGACACTATTTCCACGGGGATATTAAAGCACCGTTAATGTGCAAGCAAATCACTAATCATGGGTTCATAGTGAACTTGAATTCCTGACCATTTGAAGCTCCTTACACATCGAAAGCATGCATTAACACGCCGTGCCTGATTAACCTTGATTGGAAGTAGCTAAAAAGGATGGATCGCGGGCTGCTCAGTTTGGATTTCAAAGTGTAACAATTTGGTCGAAGATTTGGGGCCAGATCAACGGCCTCACGGCTCATTCAGCTCAAACATTAACCATTGCTTTAAATAAAAGAATAAAGCGGTAGGATAATCCTACATGCCGGGTTTTGTGAAACTCCACAAGCAGAGTCTGGCCTTGAAGCCTCTCTGAGTAGAAAACGACTTTTCCTTCTTGCTCTCAGAAAACTTTGACCAGTCGGATCTCATAAATCTAAGAGGCTTCTCTCTCTCTGCAAAACACCCGACCTGTAGTAACTGCCGGATTTTCTTCCGCACCCTTTATCTTTACTTTAAAGCATGAAGATGGGACTATTCTGATATTTTGTCTTTTTTACAGCTTAAATGATTAAGTGCATTTATGTCCTTTTCCCCCGATTTGACATTGGCACCTATCTCGGTAGTCCATTTTCATACTTTATCTACTCATGCGCCCATGGCACATGATCACGTCTTTATATGTGACTTTCGTCGCATCAGAAAATCGCCTACGTGGCGAGGCTTCGATGCCTTGAGCGTCTCTTGACTCAGGCGTACCGAGTGGTAGTCGACGTGCTAGCTATATTCGCGAGACTATTCCAACGGTCAAATAATTCATCGTGAGATCCGAAGAATAAATTTAGTTTTGAAATTAAAATTTTATAATCGAAATTACGATTTTGCCATTTTTCCAGAAATTGGAACTTCTCGGGTCTTACAGACAAGAAAAAGTATCCAATTCCTCTTATTGCTGACTTATTTGATCAACTTGGTAGAGCAAGATTCTTCACTAAGTTGGACTTGCGATCGGGATACTACAGTGAGGATGATTGAAGGGGGCAGTGAGACTACTTGCTATGTGACAGGTAGCTGACTCTGAATTCTTAGTGATGCCCTTGATCTTACTAATGCTGCTACATTCTGCGCTTTGGTGAACAGATATTCCATCTAAACTCTGGATAAGTTTGTGGTGGTATATCTAGATGATATTTATTTATATATAGCAACACCTTGGAGAATGTTGATCATCTAAGGAAGGTATTCTGTTAATGAGCGGGGAATAGGCTATATGTGAAGAAGGAGAAATGCTCCTTCAACTAGGAGAAGTGGGCTTCCCTGGGACATCGCATCAAGGTTGGCAGACGCGGTAAGGATTAGAGCAAGATCAAAGCCATCCGAGGAATGGGATCCCTATAAAAGGTGCCACCCAACTAAGATTCTTTCTTGGGCTGATTAAATACTATGGCGACTGGACCAGGAGTTTTCAGTAAAGGCGACTCCATTGCGGATCTTCTGAGAAAGAGTGAGGCATGGGCGTGGGATGAAGTGCCAACAAGCCTTTGAAGACTTGAAGAAGGCTATAACGGAGGAGCCGGTGTTGGCGCTACCTGACCATACCAAGGTATTTGAGGTACACACTGATGCCTCTGACTTTTCTATTGGAGGAGTTCTTATGCAGGAGAGACACCCCATAGCTTTTGAAAGCTGCAAGCTTAATGACACGGAAATTTTGATCAAAGAAGGAGATGGCGGCAATCATCCATTATTGCGAACATGGAGGCCTTATTTCTTTGGGGTGCGCTGCGGTAGAGACACACAATGTTGCTACTAGGCACTCCCGGACCCGAGGAAGAAGCTAAGCGCAAGCGGGAAAGGTGGCAAGACTTCTGGATGAGTTTGACGCTGCGCTGGAGTACAAGCCGGGCTGGCTAATCCTGGCCGTGCCTTGAAGCGCAGGGGCTGCATCCATGGCCCAGCGGCCAGGGAGAGATGGTGGATCTCATAAAGGAGAGGTTGCAACATGATCCGGTGGCAGAGTCACAAATGCATTGGCTCATGAAGGAAAGGAACAAAGGCGATTTTGGGTAGAAGGCAGTGCTACAAAGGGGAAAGGCGCCTCTATGTGCACTACAAGTGAGGGAGCATTAGAGGAATCGCTCATCAAGGAGTGTCATGACTCCCAAATGAGGCTCGTCATCGAGCGGCAGCGCGTGAGAGGCCTCTTTGGGAATACTAATCTCACTACGACCACAGATACGGGATGATGTGGAGACTTATGTGAGGACTTGTCTTGTGTGCTAACAAGACAAAGTGGAGCAACATTAGCCTAGGGGATTGTTGGAGCCGCTGCACATAAATGGGCGGTAGCCCAGGAGAGTGTCACTGTACTTCATCGCCAGGCTGCCCAGTTCGAGGATATGGATCTATCATAGTGGTGGTGGACGTTTTTCCGTGTACTACTTTCATGCTTGGCCCACAAGTTACTGCTTGAAGGCGACGAGTTATTCCTCGAGAGCGTGGTAAAGTATTGGGGGCTACGAGTTCATCATCGGTGTCATGACTCACGCTTCAGCTGGGAAGTTTTGGATGGGCTCTTCAAGCTCGTAGACGCGAGCTGCTCTCTACTAGCTTTCCGCCCTCGGTTGTGGGCGGAGCCAGGCAGTGAGATGCATTCTTTGGAGCTATGCTTGAGGTACTTTGTGAGTGTTAATCGGTAGTGGGAGGCTGAGTTGTAGATGTGGCTCAGTTCACTCCTACAATCTGGAGGTAGAGAGCGGCCCAGAGAGGAGTTCGTTTGAGATAGTCATGGAGGCGTAGATGACTCATAGCTCTAGCCGGGGTACACCGGGGAGGGAATCCGGCTACAAATTTGCTAAGGGATGGCACGACGGTGACATAAAGCGCTCGTACTTAGAGAAAGTTTGCTAAGAAGATGAAGAGTGGGTTGACAAGAAGGAATAGCAGAGTTCAGTTTGGAGACTTAGTGCTTGTCGACTCATACCTGTCAAGTTAGAGTCCTTCGAAGGTGCCTGAAAGGGCTTGTGAGGAAGTGTAAGAGGCCCGCTTTTCCATCCTGGGACGGGTTGGTAAGGTGTCTGAGAGTCGAGGAGTTCTGCCAATTTGGAATTCATCTGTCTTCCATGTCGACAATCTAAAACCCTACCGCAGAGATAAGGAGGATCAGTAGAGGAATTTCTCTGAGGGCACCCACGACGGTGGTCACGTCTTATGATGGGGAGGTGGACTACATCATAGCGGAAAGTCTGAGAAAGAATAATTTTAGCCTGCAGTCTTAGTGAGTGGGGAGGAATTTGCAGAGTGAAGCTAGTTAGGGAACCCGGCCAAATGCTTTGTGGCGGTTCCCAAGCATCGAGCGATTCAGGCGGGATGTCGACCGGGACGTCTGCGGCTGCAGTGGGAGAATGTCACCGCCCCCTCTCATCCCATGAAAGCCCTCTCATGATCATATAAAGCAAATATTACATGGGGGCTTATATAGAAGTGGGAAGATTCTAGAGACTTTGAGACCTCCTGCACTAAAAATACGGAAGGTTACGGAAGAATCCGGGAGGATCCACACTTGTGTGGAAGAGTATGGAAGAGAGGGGGCAACCTTTAGACTCTTCTAGAGACCTCTTGTAAATATGTGTACATAGTAGAAGATACTCTGGGAATTCTCTAGGCTTATAGAGGGACCTTGAGTTCTAGACACTTCCAAAGATGTGTATATAAGGAGGAGGTGGTCTCGTTCAAACCACAAGTTAGAGATTCCAAAGCATTGTAGTAGGCCTTTCTTACATAAGAGTTTTCTTATTTCAAGTGTTCTCGAGTTCTCTTCACTTCAATGGAGTGGGTAGAAATTCGAGGCTTATCAAGCGAGGCACGTGGAAGGTGACTTAGCAATATTTGAGGGACGAGTTGCCTAAATTCGCATGAGGCTTCTCTGGGAAGACTAAGTCAGGTGAAATTCAGCACCTTGGTTTTCTTTACCATTTCGGTATTGAATTGTGTAGTCGAAACCCATTATTTTATTGACCATCTTTAGCGAAGGATTTGTAGTCTTTGTTCTAAGAGGTACTTGGACTCGATGATCGTTTGATACAAATGGCCTTCCCAAAGGTAAGTTTGTCATTCGAGCAGGTTCAAAAAACTGGCCCGATATTAGTACGACTTCGAGGTAGTCATATCGAATCTCGGTATTTAGCTTCGTCGGTGGTCGGTAGAAATCCCGAGTTGACTCGGGTGGGATCGGTCTTCTGAGGAAGAAAAAGCACGAGTTCTCTAGGTTCTTGTCGTTGATTACCCATCGCAATACAAAAATCATTTTTTTTTGAAATTCGAGTTAAACAGATCAACGATTTTTCACTACCCGAGAATCGAGATCTGAGAGGAAAGAGTGATTTTGTGCTTTCTTACCATCACAACAAAAATAAATCAAATTTTTACGAGATATTGAGAGCGATTTTAGATTCTTAATGTTTTCTTACCATCTAACGAAAGCCGACCTTTCGAGAAATCTGAGATTCCTCTTGAAAGTCAGGTCGATCTTAGCACCACGCGTGTTAACCACTGGCGGTCAAGTGATGGTGATCGGCGGCTAAGAACTCTTATTCCGCGATTATTCCACGATAGAGTGCAGGTGGTGTGGCGATGATAATGGTGCTCCGGCGGGTGCACCTATTTGGGCGATGGTGAAGGCGAAGGGAAGAAATCGCAGACGAAGAGGGAAGAAATGCGGGGACGAAGGGAGAGGGAGAACCATAAAAAATTGACTATTTAACTTCCTATCAAATTATTTGAATAACTTGGGAGATGTGGAACCTGAATATGAATTATATTTAACATATTTAACATATGATATTTAATTATACACGGTTAAATAAACTTTATATTTAATTATGATATTAATATAAATTATATTTAACACATGACATTAAAGTATAATGTAATCAGATAGATACTTTTAATCTTTTTATCCCTAATTTAATATCAAAAATCCAATTAATTAATAATATTTATAGATAAATAATAATTTAATTATATTTTATTTACAAATTTTGGTAAAAAATCTATCTTTAATAAGAAAAAATCATTTTCATTTAAATTAATTTAAACGATAAATTTGAAGACAAATATCAAATAATTTTAAATCATTATCCAACAACATAAAAATAACTTAATATAAAATATTATTTCTAATAGAAATGCTAAAATATTTTATACTTTTACTACCAAATATTATTATTGATATATTCTAATAGTTTTAATTCTTTATATATATATATTTCATTTTTTAGATAACATTAATTAAATTTTACCATACATATATATTTACAATAATTATTATAATTTTATAATTCTTTTGATGAATAATTTATAATTACTTAAATAATATCAAACATAAAATAATTTATTTTATTAATTCTTGATTTACTAAATTACATTTGTTTTCTATTAAATAATATAATATTTTATACTTTATATAATATTTCATATATTGTTTTTCAATTTTTCATGCTTGAGTTGCGTATCGTGATGCCAAGCGGAGTACATCGGGGCTGATACGTCTCGAGGACCCTCAGTCGATGGCGTCTGCGCGACTTTAAGCCATGATATCCATGGACTTTGTGAAAGGCTTCGGATGTCATGGCTATGTCTTGATTATGGTGGTTGTTGATCGACTCTCAAAGTATGCACATGCTTTATCAATAATGTAGTGATTTAATTACATGGGATGCCACTTTCGATTGTCGTGATCGTAGACAAATCTTCATTAGCACTTTTGGAGCGTGATTCGAGTTGCAAGGAACATCATTTGTGTTTGGGTTCCAGGTTATCACTCTCGATCAGTGACAGGGTGGTAAATCGAACATTAAGACGTGTTCGTTGTAGTATGACCAGCCCCGAAAATGGATGAGTGGCTTGCTTGGGCGAGAATATGGGTGTACGGCAGTTCATTCATCGTAAAGTGTCGGTCCGTTCGAAGCCGTTCTGAGGTTCCTCCTCGTCTATGATTTCGTATGTCGGGCAAAATAAAGATCGGTGTGGGCGACGACTTCGCTGCGCACAAGGGAAGTAATACTTGAGACCTCACGTGAAATTTGTTAGAGCCTGAGGTCGCATGAAATCTCGGGCGGACACACTTGTGAGTCACCTTGGTCGTCGGTGAATATATGAATTCCTTAGGCTGCAACCTAGCTTATCACCAAAAATTAGTGGCATTAGAGTTCTTTGAAATTATTCTGAGGCCATTCAAGAGCTCTTCTTAAATTGAGGCGTTGGCTTGCACCTGAGACCTTCAGCGAGGCACGAATCCATGATGTTTTTTCACGTCGGTTTGCTTTCCGAAAAGAAGTGGGGACTGTAATTGTTTCTCACGGTGATTCACTCTTCCTCTGTTTATTGAATGAAGTTTTGTTACGAACCTCAGATTCATTTTGGCCAGCCGTGTTATTCAAAAGGAAAATACCATCAAAAGCGGAAATTTTGGTGCGATGGAGGGCTTACGAAGATGCTTCATGGCGTTTCTCGAACTTATCAGAGTCGGCCTTGCGGACGAGGGCCCTTTGAGGGGATGGATTAATAAGAAATCTCTATTACATGGCAGCTTCACGTGGGGAGACTTTGGCCATGAATTCGTGGGTGACTTTGTCGAGTACCTAGAAGTGCTAATGGTAGGAGTCGAGTTTGAGTTCAAGTGGGCTCGGTCAGTGGGTTAACATTTTTCGGTCGGTACGGGCGACTCGTGAGGACTAATCTCTCGCTCGTGCTTGCACCCCTGGTTATTGTATCGACTTTAGGATAATCGATTGTTTTGGAATATATATAATTTATGGAGAATAATATCCTATTCTCTTACATACATTCTTTAAAAGAAAATAATTATTTTAAAATAAATATATTTATAACTAAATGATAATAAAAATGTATGATTGTTTAAGAATAATAAAAAATAGAGATATATTATTTATGACATCCCTTAAAGTAAAGATATCAAATTTAAAAAGAAAACTTTTAAAATTTTATATACAAAATATTTTCGAGTTTCTCGTGAGCTTTTCGAGTCGAGTTACGAGTTGCTCGACTCAACTCGTTAACATTTCGAGTCGAGTTCAGGTAAATTCGAGTTGTCTCGCCTCGTGCACCTGTGACTCTTGCATGGTAGCTGCGGCTTAGATATTTTCTTGTTGAAAAAAATCTTTGTTTGGTTGCAAATTGAATTAAATCAGTAAATAAATTACTAGTTGTGATTGAAGGGAGGCGAGTTGAAAGCTCTCCTAGTTTTCGACTACACTAGTGGAGTCCTTATTATTTTTGAGTCTCGTTGTAATATATGTGTGGCCTCTTTAGGTTCACACACAGGTATTGAAAAAATAAATAAATAAAAATTATAGCCTCTGGTAATTTCCCTTCTTCTTTGTTTCTTCCCCAAATTCTGACTATGGGCTAAGGTTTTTTGGCTACTTAACCCATCTCGTTTTAAGGAGGAGATGAGCGAAGTGAAAGTAAAGGGATTAAAATTGATTTCGAGCATTGTTTTTTGAAACTCGATTTAGGTTATGAAAGATTGCATTGTATTTGTGCCACCTTGAATATTAATTTTGCAAATAATTTAATTTAATTTTTATTCTCATAATTTTATTAAATAAAATAAATAATAAATGACTTTGCAATAAAATAAGCCCTCACATTATAAAGGTGTGAAAAAAGATGGAGTTAGATTCAGTGTGTTTTACATTTATTTACTATTTTATATTTCATTTATTGTATGTTAATTTATCAATATAAAAATTAAATAATTTAAAATTCATATGAGTTTGTAACAAATTTTAATTACATTTCATTTTTCTTTAAAAGGACAAGCAAACATAACATAAAGATGTAAATTTAGATGTTCCAATTTCTTGCCACCACTATAAATTCTGGTGGGCCAGATTACTAAAGCCCATTAGTGTAAGAGCCCAAAATCGACCCACTAGGCAGCTAATCAACTCATCAGTTAAGTACAAACAGTGACCCGTGAATTTTGCTACACAAGTGGTGATAGATTGGATCTTTAAAAATATCTTATCATATCTTTTTTTTTCGAGTTTTTATTTTTTTTCTTTTTAAATATATAAAATGATAGTATTATCTTATTAAATGTCTGTTGTCTCAACGTGTATAAAAACAAAAACCCCATAGAGGGTAAACATTGAAAGACTCAAGAAGACAAGCAAAAATTTTGTTTGCTTTCTTGGGAGTAAAAAATAAAATTGGATAAAATCTTTGTTTCATATCGAGTTTAGGTTTTGATCAAGCGAGATCTGAGAGCTAAGTAGGTTATTTTATTTTTAGAAAGATTAACGGGCATTCAATATTGATATCTACCAACACGAGCCAATGAAATTATATGTTATATATAGATTTAAAGTTTTATGTGTGTGTCGGATGTGTCTATATAGATTCAAGAACGAAATTTTCTAATTCATCTTAGATGTTTAACACTAATTTTTTAAAGAAAAATATTAATAATTAAGCGAATGAATTAAATTAGAAATTGATGATCAAAAATATTAGATAGATCTTTTTCTCTAATTTTTTTATATAATCTTTTTTATCTTCTTTTTGCCCCAATATTGTTAGGTATAATTGGACTTACGTTAGAAATCTGAATTTTATATGATAATTAATTTATTAAGCATTCAATTTTTGCTATAAGTTCTTATGGATGAGTTTGTCTTCACTGACACTATTTTTCTTTAAAGAAACTGTTAATAATTAAAATAAGGAAATCTCTTTTTTCTTTTTTTAAATATAATTCAACTGTGCTTTTCGGAGCTGGATTGAGATAAAGATGTCTTTTTTTTTTAAGAATGTTTTGAAAATGGAGATATGATTAATGGATAGTTTTTGTTAGTAAAAATAATAATTAAATGAAAATAATTTGGTAATGATATAATTAACAATCTAGACCATGTATCTGAATTGATTTTACGATTAATTTATTCATTGTTATTATAGCCCCAGGCAGGGGGTCCATTGACTACCGTCGGCCGCGGAATCTGAGTGGATGTCGAGTTACTTTCGCGCCGCCCGGAATCGGCGAGTCTCAGCATGCAGGGGGCTCTACGAATACGATGCAATAAACATCCCCAAACGGTCAATATATCATCACATAGGTAAAAATACTTGGACCCATAAACGATTACTCATAACAATATCGTAAAACATACCAACTATGTCGATAGTTAAGTTAATAATTTACTCTTATACAACACATATATCTAAATTAGAAGTACAATACATGTGTAAAAATCATCAAAGCCACGACAGGCTTTCTTCACAAAATCTCAGTCTCTAGAATGAAATTTTGTCCCCCTCATACGCTCCACTATGTAAAATAATGTCACTCGGCAGGTGAGAGCAAAATCTTCGATGGTGGAATCGCGCAAGTGAAGTCTTCTACGCAAGTGCGGTCTGATGTTCGAAAATAAACACACATTCAAGCAAATGCGCAGTCCTACTTGAATGTACAACTCATCATCTCGTGCAGAGTCCTCATAGAGCTTCCTCATACTTCTTTAAGCCTCGTGTAGGAATTATTATTTTGTTTGTTTGTGGAATGACCCTCAGATGTGTATATATCAATTAGTAGTCTCAGACGATTGAAGTATTATTGTGGACTACCCTCGGAGTGTATATCAATTGGTAGTCTCAGGCGATTGATATTTTAGTTTCGGACTACCCTCAGATAATTAATATTTTAGAGCTGACCCTGCGAACCGTTTTCTCACTAGGCTCATCTCATGCGCTCACTCCTATAGTCTAGAGTGTTCCAGGTGCATATGAGATAAGTGTATGCCAATTCGATTAGTCCCAATTCACATGTAAATATATAAACATGCATATATTTACAAAACATTCAATTCACACAATCATGTCATGTAAATTCTCATTTCATACATGAAATTAGCTAAAGCCAATTTGTGATCAAACACGAGCAATTCAACGAATAACTTGATCAAACACATTTTCACCTGAAAATATATTTTCGTGTCACTATCTTATGAAGCGATAAAACCCTTGGAGTTTACGGTTGAATCCTCATCAATTCATCGGTTCACTTTGTGAACGCGACTCACGGCCATTCTAGGCCTCGTCGAGCAATGCATGATTTAATCTGAAAATTTCAAGATTTACCAGCGAAATCGTGCCGATCCACGGTACACTCCATTTGGTGTTCCAAAAATTATATCAATTCGGTCGAGTTTGGGACCGATCAAATGACCCCTAACGGCCTCATTAAAACTCAAACATTTGTGTTCTTAAACAAGAGTAAAGCGAGTAGGAGAAACCCCTGCCTCTGGAAGTTTGACTCCTAAATCCCAGGTACCACGCGAAGCCACTCTCCTCGTAGAGGCGGCTTTCTTTCTTGTCCGAGGCGCGATGGTCGGATCGCGCTCTCATTTCTGAGAGAAGTTGATCTCTCTCTACAAACAAACAAAATCACCTCTTGCATCTTTTCTCTCCGTTCACGTTTTCCTCATTTTTATTCGTAGACGACCTATTCCTTCTGTCTTATTATCATTTAAGGCGATTTCAGGAAATATTATATCCCTTCTTTCTCGATTTTTCATTCGGCACTTTCTCGCCGTCCATTTCGTATTTCTCTCATACCACTTGTGGCACATAGTACGTGTTATATGTCATGGTGCCCAATCGGGGTGTCCAGTTGACTACGAATCAACCGCGGAATACTCGTGAATGTCGGGTGACCAGGCATTCTTCCGAAAAATCGGGCGGAATCTCCTTTATGCGGGAGCTCTACCCAAATACAAAATATGTATAAAACACATCCCCGAATAGTCGATATACTTGATCTATGATTAAAAGCAGCCCTTGGGCCCATAAACCAATATTCATAACAATGTATATATATCCGACTATCGACCATAGTTCGAGTTCCAAATTTTACTCTTATCTGACATATATTAAAATTAAACAATTCTATACATGTAATACATCATAGCTTAAGCGCGTCAAACTTTCTTACAAACCTGCAATGCAGGGCGGGCGAGTCCATAAGCCTCACAATACATAAAATAATATCGGCTCGGCGGGGTGAGCTAATGCTCGATAGTGGAATCACTAAGTGGGCTACTCTCCGCTTTAAGTGCATATCTGATGCTCGAAATAAACACACGTCCAAGAAATGCATGATCTACTTGAATGTCTAAGCGTCATCTCATACTTGAGTCCTCACAGAGCTCCACTCACGCTCGCTAAGCCTCGTATGGAAATTATTATATTTATTTGTTTGTGGACAACCCTCAGAATTAATGTATATATCAATGGGACCATCTCAGACGATCGATATTATTTATGGACTACCTCAGATCATTTTTAGTTTTTTTAGACAACCCTCTGGAAACCATTCCTCTGGAGCTCACCTCATGAACTCACTCCTATCATCTGGGGATGCTCTGAGTGCATATAAGATGCATGATGCAATTCCATTGATCTATAATACATGTAAATATATAAACATGCATATATTAATATAAAATTCAATCCACTGAAATCATGTTATGTAATTCGCATTTCATCATAAAATTAGATCACATGGGGCAATGATCGAGCCACAGTAATTATGCGTTGAATTCTTAGACCCAGACATATTACTTCACAAAAATTATTTTGTGGACACTATTCCCAGGAATAGGTAAACTCTCGTTCACTATTCCCCGAAAAATCGCAAATCGTCGGTTCACTTTATGAACGGATTTCAACGGCCGTTCAGGCCTTTTCCCGAGCAATGCGATTTAATACATAATTGCAAGAATTTAACAACCCGAATCAGCGAAGTGGCGATCCATTGCTCGATTGGGTTTCAAAATTTATAACAATTAGGTCGATTTAGGACGATCAAGCGGCCACTCGCGGCCTCATTCAGCTCAAACATCGACAAAATTACTTAATGTGGCGCCCCACCCAAGCGAGGGTCAGTTATTTACCGTCGGCCGCGGAATCTGAGTGGATGTGCAGTTGCTCGGCCGCCGGAAAATCGAGGCGAGTCTCTTTTGTGGGGCTCTTTTGAATACAACACCTGCATGAGCACACACGTCTGACGGTCAATATAATCCTGACATGAGTAAAAGCGACCACTTGGGCCCGTAAACAACACCCGTAAAACATACCGACTATGGTGTATATCCGATAGTTGGGATTCAAAATGTTTTACTCTTATACAACCACATATATTAAAATTATAGAATTCTAATACATGTATAAAAGTCATCAAAGCCCTTGATCAGGCTTTTCTTCTAAACTGACCTCTAGGGCGAGCCACCATCTCCTCGTCAAATCACTATTACTGAAAATATGTTCCTCGACAGGTGAGCTAATGCTCGATAGTGGAATGCATACAAGTGGGCTATATACACCTAAGTGCGATTACGTGTTCCAAATTAAACACACATTCAAGTAAATGCATGATCTATGGATATGCAACCTCATCATCCATTGCAGAGTCCTCAGGCTCTCTTCCACCTCTTTAAGCCTCGTATGAGAGATGTGTTGTTGTTGATAAACCCTCAGTGCATATATCAGTAGTCTAAGAGTAATGTAACCTATCGGACTAACCTCGATGTATATCAATCGGTGATCTCAGACGATTGATATTATTTGTTAGACACACCCTCGGATGTTAACATTTTAAAGCTGACCCTGAGAACCATTTTTCTCTGGAGCTTATCTCATGCACTCACTTCTATAGTCCTAGGGTGTTCCAGTGCATATGGAATGCATGTATGCCAATTCTAATATAGTCTAATTCACATGTAAATATATAAACATGCATATATTTACAAAACATTCAATTCACACGATCATGTCATGTAAATTCTCATTTCATACATCAAAATTAGCTCACTTGGGCTAATGATCAAACACGAGCAATTCGATTTGAATTACTCGATCAAACACATATTTTCACAAAAATTATTTTGTGATCACTGTTTTGGGAACAGTAAAACCCTCGGTTACTGTTCCTATCAAAACAATAATTATCGGTTCACTTAGTGAACCCGGTTTTTCAAGCCATTTCGACCTCAGAGCAGACAATACATGATTTATTGAACAATTTATCCTCCCATTTTAACCCAAGCAGTCCATAAAATTGATACGAATTTGTTCGGTAGGTCTCAAAATCCAAGCATTTTGGTTTAAGGTTGGAATCGTCGAAAAGACCGTTCAAGGCCTCAGCCCGAGCCGAAACATTAACATTGTAATTAAGCGAAGATAAAACCCCAGTAGGGAGAAACTACCTCACCGGAGTTGAGAAATTTCATCAAGTCTGCAGCCAGAAACCCTAAAGTATGAAGCGGAGTTTTCGTCTTGTCCTGAAGACTGCTGACGGTCGGATCACGCGTATTTCTAGAGAGAAGGAAGACTCTCTCTCACTAAAACCACCATTGTCGACCTCATTGCCTCTTTTTCCTCCAATTCACGTTTTGTTCTTATTTTTGTTGGGAAAGAGTCACGTACATATTTGTCATTTGTGACTTAAATCAAATTCAAAATGACAATTATGTCCTTCATTTCCAGTTTGATATTTGACACTATCTCGGCCGTCCACATTTCATTGTTTCTCTCATACCACTTATGGCACATGAGTACGTGTTATATGTGACTTTTCGTCGCGTAGAAAACCGTTTATGGCACCCCGAACCCATGATTCCTCAAAAAATGTGCCAACTCAGACAGTCTTGGAAATTCGACGAATTTTACGTGTTAGCTAGATTTCGCGAGACGATTCAACGGTGAATCCGTTTCATCATCGAGATCTGAGAATAATTTCCGATTTTAGCGAAATAACAATTTTATGTCGAAATTATGATTTTACCATTTTCGAGAAATTGGAATTTCGGGTCTTGCATTCTCCTCCTTAAAAGGAATTTTGTCGAGAGTGCGGATAATCACAATCACTCACATGCATATGCAACGTACTTTCTATGCATGTAAGCAGTTGTTTAATTTAGCTACGGCGACTATACCGCGTTCAGCCATCCTAAGCGAAGGGATAGGTAGCGCATTGTAATCTCGCTCCACATTGACTCCTCCATCGTAGTGCTGCCATAGCACCACCACCTCACGATCTTGCGTCCCAAAACATGATCCGATATCCCAAAAATACACCTTTGGTCCCTCCTCGAAGGTACCATCAGTGTCAACCTCAATCTGTCCCCGATCCCTTCACGTAGATTTGGATCTGGGTATTCTTAGGAGCATGGAGCGTGATGAAATACACCGTGGACACTGACATTCTTGGCGGTAGCTGATCGATTATCTGACAATGCCTATCCTCATAAGTATCTCGAAGGTCCGATAAATCTCGGCGATGGCTTATTAAAGCTTCTTGGAACGACAACTCCTCTCTTAGGCATCACCTTCGAGAAGGCGTGATCCTGAGCCTCGAACTCTAAGGGTCGGCGTCGCACATCGCATGGCTCTTCTGTAGGCTGGCGTGAGAAGGCTATTTGTCGTATCAAGCTCACCTTCCTGGGAGGTGTCTCTAATTAGATCGGGGACCCGATGGAGCTCTCTCCCACCTCGGTCCCGACATAGCAGTGATCTGCATGGCCTCGTACAATTTCTCATACGGTGCCATCGTATGCTACTTTGTAGCTGTTGTTGTAGGCGAATTCCACCATGGGGCAAAGTGCTCTTCCAGCTACCCTTATGATCCGGGGATGCGTGCTCGCATGCCCTCTAACATCTGAATAGTCTTTGGTGACCATGCATGCGAGGGGTGGGCGTTGTACTCATAGTCAGTTGTGTGCCCATAGCCTTTTGGAAACTCTTCCCGAAAGTGTGCTAAAGTAAACCTCGGGTCCTATCCCGGAGCCTTATGGATGCGGTACTCCGTGGTCGGACTATCTCTCGAATGTATAGCGGCGGAATCTCTCAAGGCCGAAGGTCCATCCAGCGAATTTAGAAAATGTCTGACCGTGGTAGGTCAGCTTATCACCCATGCTGCGTCATGCCTGCTGCGTCCATGGCGGAGTGGGTCCTGAAGTCCGTTGGCCGTGCTCCCTTCGGCTCAGCTGCCTCGAGTAGCCTGCGGCCTGGTGCTTTCGGCCTTAACTTCCTGGCGACATGTGAGACATCTCGAACAAAGTCCCTCGTGTCTCTTCATCTCTTGTAAGACCAGAAATTCAATTTACGGAAAAGACAAAATCGTAATTTAGTTACCAAAATTGTAATTTCGGTTAAAAATATTTAATTTATTCTCTAGATTTTGGATGAAGAAACAGATTTCAATGTTGGAATCGTCTCGCAAAATCTAGCTAGAGCGTAAAATTTCGTAATCCCGTCGATTTGGAGTACACGTTTTCGAGCATGTGTTTCGGATCTTAGTAAAACTATTACCGATGGGGACGAAAGTCACATATAACAATACTCTTACCATAAGTGGTATGAGTAAATGATGAAAATGGACGTGAGATAGTCTTAGAGATATCGAAAGCGAGAAAAGAAGGACATAATGGTCATTATAGAAATTATTTGTAAATAGAGAATAATGCCAAAAATTATCTGATCTTTGTCTTTGATTAAAATGACCGCGGCGAAACGATGGGGGCTGAACGAGGAGACGAATTTTCCATTTTTGTTTTAGAGAGAGGCGGAGTTCTCTCTGGTTTTTTGGCAGGTCGGTAGTCGGCGGTCTTCGGGACGAAGGCTGCTCTACGTGGAGAAAGGCTTCACGTGGGTCTGGGACTAGGGAGTTTCCTCCAAACTCCGAGAGGTAGGGTTCTCCCTCTTGGGTTTTATTCCTCTTTAGAGCACACGAATGTTTGAGTCGATTGGTAGTTAGGGAGCCGTTTGATCGATCCTAAACTTGGGCCAAGATTAATGGAAATTTTGAAATCAAATGGTGCGGCGAAGTAGTGACCATGGCTTTGCTTGGCGTGAGTGTATATTTATATGTTAAATTATGTAGTGATTGAAATTAGGCCGGGAATGGCCCATGAAATCTTGAGTTCATAAGGTGAGACGGATGAATTGTGATTTTCGGGAATAATGTAGGGGGTTTCACTATTCCAGAAGCGGTGTTATCAAAATGTTTTTGAAATGATGTGTTGGTTGAGTAATTCCGTCGAATTGCTCGTGTTTGATGATCATTAGCCCACGTGAGCTAATTTTGATGTGATAAAATGAGAATTTACGCTGACATGATTGTGAATTGATTGTTTTGTAAATATATGTATGGTGATATATTTGCATATGTTATATGAGTTATTGAAATGGCATCACGATGCATTTCATATGCAACTGAGTAACTGAGAAGTTAGGTGTGAGTGCATGACATGATTTTTATACAAACGGACATGGTTGCGAAAGGAATTTCACGGGATGATGTCCCGGAGGAATTGGGTGGGAGATGGGCAATGGTCATTGGATGAGGACATGGCTTTTTCGGAGAGAATTTCATGTCCAGATTCACAGAGGGTAGTCCCAAATATTTTCTGGGAGTATTTCGGTAGTATATTTTCAAGGAACAAAATGGGTTTTGTTTTGAAAATGATTATTTTTCTCATACATGGCTTAGGCGAGTGTGAGAGTCGGTGAAGACTCGAGACTAGGATAGCATGTAGGCGTTCCAAGTAGGATCTGGATTTGCTTGGATAATATGTTTATTGGAACATTGCCTTGGGTGGAGCAGCCCACTCAGTGATTCCACTCTTGAGCGTTAGCTCACCACGTAGAGGATATTATTTTACGGGTAGGGGCGTGCGGGGGCGACTCTCCCCCAGGGATTGAGGATTAGAAGAAGGCCCGGGTTGTGGCTTTGGTTGATGATATATACATGTATTGAAATGTCATTTAATATATGTATTGTATAAAATTGAAAATATTGCAACTCTTTTAACGATTTGGTATATAGTTGGATTCATAGTTAGTATGTATTATGAGTATCGTTTGTGGGCCCAAGTGGCCGTATTACTCATGTGATTGGATATATTGAATATATTGGATATATTGCACTGTTTGGGACAAGTATATGCAGGTTTTGTATTTAGGTAGAGCTCCCCGTACAAAGGAGACTGCGCGTTTCGTGAAATGTGGTCCCGGAGCATTCACGAGTGTTCATGAGGTTGAATTGGTCAGCGGACCCCGAGGTTTGGCGCATCACGATCCGGCTCCGGTAATACTAGCAGTGAAGATCTGGTACATCTTCGTGCCACTGGATGCACGGAAAAGTAGGAAGCGGTGAAACTCCACGAGAATCTCCTCTCTCAGGCTCGATTATTGAAACCCTTCACCCATCCCACCTGCTCGAAGACTACAAATACGTGTAACGGTCCGATCCTCGTCACTCGTACACACTTGTACGGTCCACGATGGACAACATCTCACGTGTCACGCGGCTGGGACTCGATAACTGCGCTTTCGATTAGAAGCGGTGTAGCCAGCTAGACTCTCGTACCGCCCAGTGCGCTTTCGCGATCTTTGGCGGCGTTTCAGTCTCGGCGTCTGCCACTCGACCTACTGTGACGCTCCTCGTGACTTATTGAGTGCATAAATCCACCACATTTCCTTATCGGGATGTGTCTGAAGTGAAGTCATAATCCTCTAGGAACTCCGTTCATCACGTTGCTCATATTTGAGAGTCATTGCGTGAAATATACTTGAGACTTTTATGGTGCGAGTACACCTCGGGCTCCTCGCCCAGTGCCAGTAGTGGGCGCCAAATCTTCGAGCCGAAGACTACGACGTAGCATCCGTGTCGTGTGTGGGAATGAATTGCTCAGTGATTCTTGATTGTGAGAACCATAGCTCACCCTCCGGTGCATCAAAACATAACCCGTCAGATTACTCGAAGCATCATGAGCCTAGCTGTGTAACCACTGCATCCCTGTCAGGGACTATCGAGATGGGAGGCGAAGTAAGTCTCTCTTCAACTCTGGAATGCCTCCTCACATGGAGTCATCCGATCAAACTTGACCTCCTTTCGAATTGACTAGTCATAGATCTTTGTTATCTAGAGAAATCCTCGATGAATCTCTGTAATACGTGATTCAAGAAACTACATTATCTGAAAGTACAGAAACCGGCTTCTCCAAGAGTCATCAACGCCTCGACCTTCTCTAGGTCGTGGCCTCACGATGCGACACCACGTGTCCCGAAAATCTCACCTCGATGGCAGGAACTCGCACTTCTTTGAACTTGCGTATAAATGATGGTTTCGACAAGCGCCAAAACAATCACGAGTGATACTCATGCTCCGCTCACGTGAGAGTAAGATCAGATGTCATCCACGAAGTATGACAAACTGATCCAAATAGGGTTGGAATATCCTATGCATGAGATCCATGAATGTATTTGTATGTGTGTCGAAGGGCATCACCGTGGCTTCAAGTGCCCGTAACGCGTCTAGCGTCTTAGGGATATGTATCACTAACCTCAAGCTAATAGTAACCCGGTGCGAAGGTCTATCTTGGAGTGGACTCGCTCCTACCAATGATCAAGCAGTCATCGATCCTCGGTGTGGGTGCAGATTCTTGATGTAACCTGTTCATTTGATGTCAGTGCACGGTCGAAGGGTCTTGTCTTCATTCTTTGGAAAGCGAGCCGGGCGCATGGTGAAGTGCTCGGTCTGGCCAAGGCCTGTCAGTAAGCTCCTATGGCTGGCTACGAGTTCTGTGACTCGGCCCGGTGCCATCCTGTCTGCGAGTCATAGAGATGGTGAAATCTTTAGGGTGTAACTCGATCTAGAAGTCTCTTACCCTATTGGAGTAGTCGGAGTGGCTCATGCGGAAGAGCAATCCACATACTAGCATACTACTCGAGGTAGATCTGAAATCCCGGTCTCTCCTCGTCCTCTTGGGTAAAGGCTCTTCAGCCCGACTAGCTCGCATCCTCGCTTTTGGACTCATTATCGCATGCAGGCGAAATATCATGCTTGCCTCCACGAAACACCACACGAGTCTGCAGATCCGGCGTGTGGCGGTAGCGCCCTCTACGGCTCACAATCGATAACGATACGTGGTGTCAGCGATCCATACGGGATGACATCGAACTCGACTTGTCCGCGGTCCTCGAGGTCCCTTTGTAAAGTAGAGTCCACAGAGATCTCGACATGACCTCGGCAATATCATCCTTTATCTACGCCTTAATCCACGGGGAGAACTCACATACAAGGCTCCTCTAAGGTCTCAGCCTCTGGCCAACCACGATCTGGCGATACGTGATGAATGAATGAGGCACGAGAATCAAATAACACTCCCCAGCCGCGTAGGCGAGATAGTAAGCATTACTGTATGGCGGCTGATCTGTGACTCGGCTGGGTGTCGGCGTAGACAGCCCTAGACCCACGATGTCCTTGCTTGTGGGCCTCGTCTCACACCTCTGCTCACACTGCGGCCTCTCGGGCTGCGTGTGAAATGTGGGTGCCGCGTAGCTCCACACAGACGAGGCCCGGCTCATCGGCTGGCTTGGAGTGTGGAGGAGCATCTTTACGTATCCTCCCACTGTCTGCTTCTTGGCGGGGCCCCGTGTTGTCCATGAGCCACCAGGATCCTTGTCTCAGGAAGCGATCCCTCACTCATGTGTTCGGGTTGTGCGATGGTAGCATACCATCCCCTTGCTTGGCCGCGGCCTCATACGTCACGGGATGGCGCGACCTCTGAGACCCTCGAGAAGCCCCAGAAGCTCTTGCCTCCTGGCGGAAGAAGACTGACGGCCTTCTCTTGCTACTAACACTTTCATCTCGAGGTGTTAGGAGCATCCTCATCTCTCTCTCAATGGTCGGGCATTGACCATGGAATCCATATCATGTAGGCGAGTCACTAATCTGGCTCGAATGGACAACTTGGTCCATTCTCGAATCTCCTCACCTTGAAAATTGAATTCGGTGTACGTAATCATCAATAGTCGGGTTAACTCTGTGAATCTAGCCCGTAGTCCATCACGATCGTCGCCCTGCCCCATTTCTAAGAACTCCACGAGCCTTGGCATGCCACCATGATCTGCGGAAGTACTTGGCTGAATAGCTCACGAAACTCGCCCACGTATCGCAACCTCACAGAGTCTCTGCAAGTCCTAACCCATCCCCACCATGCACGGGCCTCGCCTCTTCATTTGGAGATCTGGCTAACTTTGATCTGGTCATATCGGAGGTGATCTCCGTAGCCTCCGACCGTTCTCGATCTGCGTAAAGTGATAGTGCGCCACCATGGTCTCACTCCTCTGTGAATGTCGGAGGATGAGTGCTCTAAATCTCTGGAGGTTACTGGGACCTCCCTGACTACTGCTATACTTGCTTTGTGCGATGCGGCCGTTGCCTTTACCTCTGACCTCGGTAAGGTCTGGCGATCAAATCTTGCGTGGCCGAACGAATGTCGGTGGAGTGCTGACCCGATTCACCTGGGTGTCCTCTACGTCCTCGTCCTCTACTAGCCATCTACACAATCAACATGGCAGTTAAATCTCAATACAGTATCTCTAAGGCATAAACACAGCCCCGAGACACTAATCATACACATAATCAGTAATATCACAGGTATGCCCATTTACAAATGTCAGAACTGTCGATTTATTAAAATATTATTTTTAACAAAATTTTATTTTCAAAATTCATTTTGAAAATATTATTTCGAAAATTTTGTCTAATTTTAATTGATTTTATTTTATTTTTATTTAATTTAATAAATATTTTTTTTTCGAAAACTTTTGTGATGAACAGTGTTAATGAGCCAAGACTGATGGTGAG
Source organism: Tetrastigma voinierianum (assembly GCA_016808115.1). Taxonomy (NCBI): domain Eukaryota; kingdom Viridiplantae; phylum Streptophyta; class Magnoliopsida; order Vitales; family Vitaceae; genus Tetrastigma; species Tetrastigma voinierianum. The sequence goes on from JAEQBH010007087.1 coordinate 66,833, forward strand.
TGGTAGAGTGCACGACATGTTGGCCAACCTGCCGACCTCGCGCCTGCCTGCCGCGGCAGCCACTGCTCTTTTTGCCTCTGCTGCCGCTCGCCTGCGTCTTTGCTGCGCCCCTCGCTGCTGTGCCACTGCGCTGCGCTCGGCCCGGCCCTTTTGCCGTGCTATGTCGGCGACAGGGCTGCCCAGCTCACAATACGGTTTGTATTGCAATCTGAACCTGTGACCAACTAAGCGTATTGCAATCTGAGTTTCTTCAGTAGATCATTGCCCTGTGCAATACATGACCCTCTTTTAATCTGATTTTCTTCCCATCCATTCCATCCCAGCACTTGATACAATCGATGTATTCTTGATACAATTCCATATAGTCTTCTTCTCTGCCGTCTGATGAGCGTATTGCAATACAAAATCCTTGCTCTCCTGACTAGATTTGGTAGCTACTTCGAATCTACACCCCTTTTTTCGTTTTTCATTATAAATATATATATTTTTTTCAATTATTTCCAACAGTTGGAAAAATCACTAAAAATCATTATTATTTTTTTTTTAATTTTTCTTAGACACTCAAATAAATTTTTAAAAATTTATTTTACCCATTTTTCTTCAATTTTACTACTTGTAAAATCTCAGAAAATTATTTTTCTCCTCCTCATAATCAAATAAATTTAGGAAATTTATTTTTTAATTCTTTTCTAGTTTTACAACTGCATCAAAAAATTTCTCCACCTTATGTATATATTTTTTCTCATTTCTCAACAAACCAAATAAATTTATTTAAATTTTTTTTATTTCTTCTCTTTGTTCCAGTTTTCATACACTTTTAAAACTCCACCATTTTCTAACACATCCTTGTGCTAAGTACTAAGCACACAACATCATAACATATCAAAAACCATGTTATAAATATCATCCACACAGCATACAACTCATGTTATACACGCAATCACACATTAAACACCATGCATGCAGTGTTACAATTCAGTGATTTCTAGGTAATTTCTTATTCTTCGACATCAGAGCCTGACACACAGTGGTGATGTTCTTACCACATTCTATGGCCTAAGCCCAGTACAATTCTCTAGGTTTTATACCACTACTCTACATCAAACCACGAAGTGGTGATGGATACCCCAGGCAAGGCTCCACTGGGGTATTCATTATCGTAAGCTCGATGCAATTTGTGATGCCCCCAGGCGGGGGTCCGTTGACTATCAGTCAACCCGCGGAATACAAGTGGATGTTGGGTTGCAGCCACTTCGAGAAAATCGGGCTGAGTCTCCTTTGTACGAGAGCTCTGCCAATCTGACACACACCATGAAACCTGTCCCAAGCGGTCAGTATAATCACAGCGTAGAGTAAAAACTATTGTGGCTCGGGCTATAAACAACACATAAAACATACAGCTATGAATCCAACTATATCCGATAATAGTTTTAAGAGTTGAATGTTTTACTCTTATCTGACACATATATTAAAATTAAGAGCATTCTAATACATGTATAAAGTCATCAAACCGCAATCCAGGCTTTTCTTCTAAACTAGGCCTCTGGGACGAGCCCATCTCTCGTCTCGCTCTATTGCACGAAAATATGTTCCCTCAGCGGGGTAAGGCTAATGCTCGATAGTGGAATCGCTACTAGTGGCTACTCTCTACCTAAGTGCGGTCTGATGTTCCAAATTAAACGCATTCAAGCAAATGCATGATCCTACTTGAATGTCTAACTCATCATCCAGTACGTCCTCGCGACTCCTTCACACTCGCCTAAGCCTCGTATGAGGGTATCATTTTGTTTGTTTGTGGGACCTCAGATGTGTATATATCAAATTGGGCCGTCTCAGGTGGATCGATATTATTTGTGAGCTACCCTCAGTGTATATCAATTGGGTAGTCTCAGAGCGATTGATATTATATGTTTAGACTACCCTCGGATAATTAACATTTTAGACAACCCTCAGAACCATTTCTCTAGACTTACTTATTTCATCGCTCCTCCTAGTCCTAGGGTGTTCGGTGCATATGGAATGCATGTATGCCCGATTCCAATACGATCTAGTCATATAATATAGACCTTGCATATATTTACAAAACATTCAATTCACACAATCATGTCATGTAAAATTCTCATTTCATACATCAAAATTAGCTTCCTTGGGCTAATGATCAAACCACGAGCAATTCGATTTGAATTACTCGATTAACCTATATTTTCATAAAAATTATTTTGTGATCTTATTTAGAGCATTAAAACCCTCGATTCTTTATTCCCTATAACTATCAATTGCTCGGTTCACTTAGTGAACCAGTTTCCTGGCATTTCGGCCTCAAACAAACCAATACATGATTTATTGAACAATTTATCACCCATTTAACCCAAGCAGTCAAGTAAAGCGTCACAGTTTGACGTCAAATCTCAAAATCCAAGCATTTGGTTCCAAGGTTTGGAGCCGTCCAAGCATGACTCGTTGAGGCCTCAACTGACGAAACATTAACATCGTGCTTTAAGCGAAGAATAAGCCAGTAGGGAGAGCCCACACTCACCGAGGGGATTTAAGGAAAATCCTAAATCACAGTACCCGCATTGAAGCCCTCTCCGCGTAGAGCAGTTTTCCTTCTTGTCCCGAAGACTGCCGACGGTCGGATCGCGCGTATTTCTAAAGAGAAGGAAGACTCTCTCTCACTAAAACCACCATTGTCGACCTCACTGCCCCTTTTTCCTCCAATTCACGTTTTGTTCTTATTTTTGTTGGAGAAGAAGAGTCATGTACACTATTTTGTCATTTTGTGACATAAATCAAATTCCAAAATGATCATTATGTCCCTTTATTTCCCAGTTTTTACATTCGGCACTATCTCGTGATCCGTTTCATCGTTTCTCATACCACTTATGGCACATGAGTACGTGTTATATGTGTCTTTAGTAACGTCGAAAACCGTTTTACGGCACCCGAACGCGATGCCTCGAAAAATGTACCAACTCCGATAGTCACCGGAATTCGCGAATTTTCTACGTGCTACCTAGATTTGTGAGCGATTCAATGGTGAAATCCATTTTAAATCATCCAGAGATCTATAGAATAAATTCTAGATTTTTAACTTGAAATAACAATTTTGTAATAAAAATTATGATTTTGCCCTTTTTCCCGAAGTGGAATTTCTCGGGTCTTACATGAAGGAATAAAGCCCGAGTAGAGGAGAAACCCACACCTCGAGGAGTTGTGAAACTCCTCGAATCTGTGTCAGCAGCGTAGCCCTCTGAGTGAAGCGGCTTTACTTCTTGTCGAAGGCTAGCGTGGTCGGATCATGCGATATTTTAGAGAGAAGCTCTCTCTCTAAGACAACTAAAAATGGCTCACACTTGAAGTTTTCTGATTTTCACGTTTTTTGTTTCCTTTTGAGGTTAGAGACGGCACTATTCATTGTTTTGGCATTATTCTCATTTAAACAAATTCTAAAATGATCATTATCTTATGCTCGAGTTGACGTCCAGGCGCTATCACCGGCCGTCCATTTCATCGTTTCTCTCTCAACTACCACTCATGGTACGCTAGTACGTGTTATATGTGATTTTGTCGCGCCGAAAATCGTTTCTGACACCCGACCGTGATGCCTCGGCGTGTAAATTTCAGTGCATCTCGGTACGACAAATTTTTGCGCCGGCTGATTTGTGAGGCGATTCAGCGGTGAAATCAGTTTAGGTAAATCGAGATCTAGAGAATAAATTGGGATTTTTAGCGAAATTACAATTTATGTGCAGAAATTAAGATTTTGCCCTTTTTCGAGAGAAATTGGAGATTTCTCGGGTCTTCTGATAGCGAGCACTGATGGCATCGAAAATCTTTTACATGAAACGAGAAGCAGTGCCTCGAAGCGTGCCAACTCGACGTCACCGGGAGTGAAATTTTGCCACTGGCTAGATTTGGCGAGAGCTGATTCGATGATTAAATTTGTTTCTTCGTAGAATCTAGAGAATAAATTTGATTTTTAACTGAATTGCAATTTTGTAACCAAATTCCTGATGCCATTTTCTAAGTGATTTCGGGTCTTAAGCCTCTGTGAGGTAGAGGATTATCCTACACGGGTTTTACTTTATTTAAATATTTTGTAATGTTCAGTTGGATTGAGGCCTTGAGCAATTTGTTTGGTGAGTCAAACGGGTAGGTATTCAATTTTGGGAGCTATAAGGCAAATGCTTGATTTATAAGAACATTTTGGGTTATTAATTATGAAAATTTTGGAAACAAATGAAGTGCTTTGATGCGCGTATCACGATGAGAATGGCCGTGAAATTCGGAGTTCCTAAAGTGAGCCCAGATGATTGAGTAAATTGCTCTGGAGCCCAGCGAATACACGGTTCGTGGCTGTGTAGGGTTGTTGGAGTGTTTATTTCATAAATTTATGAAATAAATCTTGTGTTGATGGTATGGCGAAATGGCTTGAATTGTGTGGAAAATGCTGTGGCAGTGAGCCATGACAGTAACGGGTGTCCTTGTTCCCAAGAATAGTGTTCACAAAAGTTTTGTGAGAAATAGTTGTTTGGTTGAGTAATTCAAGTCGAATTGCTCGTGTTGGATAATTAGCCCAAGTGAGCTAATTTTTGTGTAATGGATTGTGAAATTACATAACATGTTTGTGTGATTAAATTATGTAAATGTATATCATAATGTTATATATATTCGCATGTATTATATAAGATTGTATTGGAATTAGCATCATGCATTCCATATCTGTTGGGCACCTAGACAAATAGAGTGATGCGGGAAGTGATTCTTGACAAGAGAGAGAAATAGTTTGGGTTGACTAAAAATAATAATTATCGGAGGATAGTCCATATAAAATATCAATCGTCGGAGTTGCCCAATTGATATACATCGGAGGGTAGTCCATATAAAATATCAATTGTCGGTGTTGGTGATATATCTTGGAGGAGTAGTCCACTAAATATAACATCGAGTCGGTCCGCTCGCATCGGTGTTAGTCCCACGAATAATAACAAATATATTTGTTAAAAATAGTATTTCTTATCGTGGCTTAGGCAGAGTGTAGAGTCGGTGAGGACTAAGGATATGATATGGGCATGTAGACATTGAGTAGAGATCTTGACTACTTGAGTGTGTGTTTATTTTAGGCATTGCATATGCACTTAGATGGAGAATAACCATTTAGGGTGATTCCACTCTTGGGCGATAGCTACGCCTGTCGAGGAATTTCTTTTCGGGTACGAGGGAGCGTTCGAGAAGATGATTCATGTAGGCCAGATTTTAGCTAGGTTGTGGCAGTACTTTGGATATAACATGTATTAGAATGTAGATTTTAATATGTGGTTGTATAAGAATGTAATCAACTCTTGAATTATGGTGATATAATTGGTAATGGTTTTTGGATGAGTATTAGTTTATGAGCCCAAGAGGCATTTTTACTCATGTATGCGTCTCATGATACGAGACGTATAAATTTTCCGCGGGTTGACGGGTAGTCAACGGACACCCCGAGTTTGGGGCGTCACAACTCTATGTCCCAAAACTCAACTCTGCATAAGAGTTCATGGCTCATGTCCGAGTATAGACTGGCAAGGGAGTATATATCTTCGACACAAGGTCATGATCATTCTATGGTAAGTATTACATTCTTAAATTATTTATTTACTTTTTTCTTTGTTAATTTAATTTTAATTTTCTAATTTTGTTATTTTCTTTTTAAATTTGAGTTGAAAAAATGGCACTTTGTGTTATATCAATATGAAAAGGAGTAAGAAGATGAACATTTGTATGACATCTAGAATCCATGAAGATAATGTGTCGGAAGTAGCCGAATCTAATGGGCTCTACCTCTTTATTCTATCAGATCCTCGATCACGTGTTCCTTCCCAAGCCCGGGGATAATTCAATTCTAGATTCAGCAGAAACAATCAATTCTCGTCGACCCAATTTGAAGAATCTTGCCCACGACGATGAAGGCCATGCATGAAGATAAGGTGTTGGAGGTAGCAGAATCTATTATAGCTCTATCTCGTCTCCTATTCCATATTCCTATTACGACCTCTCAAACAATTTGATTTCATCATCTTTAGATCCATTTCAGATTATATCCCCACATTTGATAAATCTTTTAAATACTATTTTTATGCCATCCCTATTACTTTCAAATCCAAATACCCGATTCAACTTTATTTTGAATGTAATTCTCAATATAAATGAGAGATTATAGTATATGAATATAATAGACTTTATAGCATATGTCACTACTTTGGTTATTACGCGCTTTTTAGAAGTTTCTCCTGAAATAGATTAAAAAATAGATCATTCTGAAAGGATAAACGGAGTTGATTTATTTTATTTTAAATAATTTTCCAAAATAAGTATTATTTTATTTTATTAGAAAAATGTCATATACTAAAATATCTGTAAAGAAGAATTAATTTTCTTAAATAAATATGAATATTCTTACATTTTTAGTATATTTTCTATGTTAAATCTCATATGTATTTATTCTCAAAAAAAAATCAAGCGTATTTTATTTTATAAAACTATAACTATTATATTTAAGTTCGATTATTTTGCACCAATTGGGCTTGTCGAGGCGGGGGCGCCTCAGGAAAAATCATCTTGGTCACTCTTAGTGGTATTTCTAGCGAGATAGCGGACCATCTCACGTATGTTGGGCACGTAGCGATCTCGATGCCCTCCCAGAATTGGCGCTCTGTGGCGGGCCCGATGAGCGAAATGTCCATTGCTCGAATTACTCCGGTCGATCGTGATATAGTGATTGGAGCTCAGCCCGGACTTCGATTGCTCCTGGGAAGTCCGTGGGTGGTAGGCGAGGCACACATGGGGATAGTAGAGCGTCGCGGTGTCGTGAGCCTTGGCGACGAGGGAGTAATGCGTGTCAGTCTCATGGAGTCCACCCCGAGCCGAGGTCGGCGGTCGATCTTAGGCACGTCGTAAATGACTCTCCATGAAAATCTACGGCGTGGAGCCTACGTTCCCGGAATCGAGTCCCAGACGAATAATGACCGCTTTGATCCTCGGCGAGGCTAAATGGAAGCGATGAGCTCTCCATACTCTTCTTTCTTAGGGAAGGTGATATTGAGGAGTCACAGATGATGAAGACTCCGGGCTGATGTGCGGAGCCCTCTTGGAGGCGGGTCCTCTTGGATCGATCTGCGAGGCAGGTGGGGCAGGGTCAATCCTCGTCGATACCTCCTGAACCCCTTGAGGCTCCTCGGGGGTGGATCGGGGACTATAGGCATTTGTCGGCTGGGACTGCTTTCCTCCTGCTTTCTGGAGTGCTAAATTTGACCACAGGCTGGCGGGACCCGCCCCACAGTGCGTACCATGTTGTAGTCGAGAGCGTCTGAGGGCGGGCGGTGCTCACGGTGGGAGGGTAGCGGTCTGCGGTCGCACTCTCGGTTGGACCCGAGAACTCGGTAATTTGACGGAGGCTCGGATGTGGCGAGGAGCGGCGGCTGCCATTGAGTGGCTGTTGTGGCCAGCTAGAGCGGTCTGCGGTGTGCGCAAGGCTCGACGGCCGATGGGGACCGGGGCACGAACCTTATGTGTTTGGTATTGGGAGCGCGTAGGGTGCAAGCCAGAGGGCTCACGGGCGCCTAATGCGGGGCTCGACGGGAGGCTCGGGTTGTTGGCAAGCTGCGGCTATGGTGGCTCGGGGAGGCCCGGGGCACGGCGGGAAGCCTGCTTTGGGGTTCACGGTTGAGTGGCTAGGAGAGGGGGGGGAAGAAAGATGAAATTAAGTTGAATGGCCCCTCCCTCAGCACTTTATAAAGGCGGGTAGAGGCGTAAGCCTCAGGAGCGATTCTCTATGTCATGGTGCAAGCGGACTCACACAAAATAAAAAATAAAATTTGACTTAGGTAAATTAAGAGCAGATAAAAATAAGTGGTATTTTTAACAAACCTAAAAATAAAATTAATTTTAGGCTACTTAAAAGGAAAGTTACTAAAGCGGGAAGTTACTAAAATGAAAATTGACCAATTTAAAAGGAAAAACCAAAAAGCTAAAAATTTATGATTTGGTTTCATTTGACCTGAACCATTTCCAGTTTTACCAACTTCATTCATGGGGAGTCGGAGGAGCTCCTTAGCCACGTGGTGATGATCTGATACTCTTTGCCTTGATGTGATCCCTCTTTGATTTTCTTACTCCTTGAGTAATTTTGGGTTGACCGAATGCTCTGCGAGTGATGGTGATGACAACTCCCGAAACAGCTGCTTCACCTTAGTTTAGCCAATTCTTGCAATTTATGGACCTTTGACTGCATTCTGATCAATTGGCGAGTTCGCCAGCTTCCCTTCCTTATCACCTTCCCGGCTTGACCTTGTGACAGTGAAAATGTTGAGCTCGGTGTCATGTTGCCAAATGTGTTTGCGACTCCATTGAAGCGATTGATGATTGCATTGGCGGTGGCAAAATGGCCTTCGGGATAATTGGCACATGATTGGGCCCAGCGCTATTGGCGATTATCGAGCACTAAAAAGTCTTGGGTGAGTAAATTTGTCTACCTTTGCAACACACCCTCTACTATTCCTTGGAATCTTCCTGCCGTCGATAGGCGATGATGAGTGATGTTGGTTGGCAAGCTCCCACTAAGCCTAACTTCTTATACCCAGGTATGGCGGTAGGTTTGCAACATTTGAATCTAGCGGTGCTTTGTCTATGGAAGTCCTCGATGTTGAAATTGTGGGAGATCTGGATCATATGTTGTGGGGTCTTGCTGGATTATGTGCGACTTGCTCGGTTAGGAGGCACTGCGATGCCTAGCCCTTTTCTTGGTTGTGCATAGGTCCTTTAGGAGAGCCGCATAAGTTGGGACTGTAATCATGTCAGCGTGGGATGTTCACGCCCATGCCTTAGCACCTCCCAATTTCGGCTTGGTTTGGGATTTTTCTTGCCTCTTAGTGCTTGAGGAAATGGAGGGGCATTGTTTTCTTCAACTGGATCTTCGATGATTTTACTTTTATCTGGGCTGTCAACACCACTTTTCTGTTGTGTTATAGTGTGGGCGACAGTTGGGATCTGTTTCTCTTGTCTGGGTGATTATAGCTTCACTTCATCCATCCTGAATTCTTGGATGAACCTACCTCATGGACCCTTTGGATTTGGTAATGTTTGGGAAGGAAACCTTCCTCTCTCCTGGCGTACCTCCATTAATTGTTGATCTTTGTGATTGAATCTGCGGGTTGTCAATTTAAATTAAGATTGCTCTCAAGGCCAAATCTATTCTTTTTTTGTTCATTTGTGCTTTCTCACGGTATAAATCCCTGTGCGGTGTACATTGATCGCGCATTCGCCACAAAATTTGCCTACCACCTTGCTTTCGAATTCAAGATGGCTTGTTCCTTGGGGAGAAGAGGATGGTGATGGTTGTGGTTGAGATGAGGAACCAAGCTGTTGTTTGGCGCGGGGCCCACGTAGGCGGGAGGATTGGGTTTCGGGGAGAGGTTAGGGTGGTTTTCAGACTGGAATTGTAGGTATTACCATATAGAACATTGGGTTGTAAACATATTGACCTACAGCATTTGCATATTATGACATCAAATCCTTCACTGAAGGGGTCATTGGATAATGTTCTTCTGAGTGGGCAGTGGGTTGGAAAGTGATGCCTGGATTAGCACATGCGGGGTTTTTCGATCTTTGCACGCACTTCATGGAGCCTTTCGCCAGCTCACCTTCTAGCTAAGGGTTGATATTCTTGCTTTCATTTCATGTGCCCTCTGAAAGTGCGCTAAATTCCTCACAGCCCCAGTGTTCTTTGGCCTCATTTTTCTCCACTTCTCTCGGGTTTGGCTCGTCTGACCTTTGGAAGTTCGGCCAGCGTAATTCAAAAAAGTCCATGGCTTCATCTGGGTGCTAGCTCAGGAAAATCTCCTCCACACATAGTTTCAGGCTTCATGGCCAGGAGACATACCACCGTAGAAGTGGTTTCTGAAACATCCAGTGTCGGAAACCATGATGTGGACAAGCACTGTGATGCTCCATGAATCTCTCTGATATTGGTAGAACCTCTCATTGTCGAGGGCAGCAAATGTGTAGATTGTCTCTTAATTATTGGTCTTTTGTAGACCTTTGAAGAACTTCTTTAAAAATTCGCTGACTCGGCCCTGAAACACGATGGTTCTGGGTCTCGATGATTCGCAAATCTTGGCCTTGTCGCGAGGTCAATGGAAATGCCTTCGGCCCAGCCAAATCCATGTCAATCGTACCCTCAGCCAAAGGTTATGCTATCTTATAAAGAAATCCCTTATATGAGTGTATGGGTTTCCATTTTCCATACCGTGAAATGTGGGAAGTAGGGGCACAGTAAGTCTCAGCGCCACATCCTCGGCTGGGAGGTATGATGCGAGAAGGGCACCTAACTCTAAGAGGGTGTATGTGATCCCTCATTGATCTATATCTTTCTTTGGATTCACGCCCAGGTACCACACCATTGACTTTCTTTGTTCTTCGAATTAGAGGATCCATATTTTCATGGTAATACTGTGATTTCACAACCTTGCTTTCGGCGGAATTGTGCGAGTTCTTTCTGCGATCTACCTAAAGTGTCTCTATCCCGATGGTGCATAAACACATTTACACAAAATTAGACATAACAAAGAGCACAAACAAGCTTAACAAAGATTAGATTAGTTAAAACTAAAAATCAAGTAGCAAACTAAAAATAGTGTAGTAGCGCCAGAGTAATTGAAAACCTGCGATTCGACCCAAATGGAATTCAAAAAGGTTTAAAAGGTCACCTACAGCATAATGTGGATTACAAGTCCACATTAACTCATCATCGTAGTTTAGCACCATCCGGCAACGGCCGTTTGATTAAGTGCCCGCGGTAGGGTGAGTGGAATCAACAATGTTGTTTCCTATGTTCCTCTTTGTGCATTAGTCAAGCTACTCTGATATAGCGATCTAAGTCGAACACGGGGATGGGTTTTCATCCCACGAATGATTCGCATCAGTGTTTGAAAATGGTGAGGCTATTTGTTTGGATTTTTTGGATTTGGTTAGCTTGATGAGAAGGTAGTTTGTTCGCTGAGTTAAGCGTAATAAGCTTAAATGAAGGTGTGAAAGGTAACCTTGAAGGCTTGGAGTCACTAGCTTGATAACATGAAATTTATTGATTTGTCCTCGGGTTATTTCCTCGCATTAAGGCAAATAACATATAGTCAGAAGCCATGGATCTTTGTTTAGCTATAAAACCTAACCACTAGAACCACTCCCTATTTGAGTCGAACCAAATATTAAGCGATCAAGTCCCTTCAGTTTGAAACTAACATTTAACCTCATTTATTATTTCCATTAAATACCATCTAAAGAATATGAGTGCATCTACCAGTAAAGATACACTTTGAACCACTAAAAACATGGCAAGTATTGACCAAATAAAGACATTAAATGGCATTAAATACGATTTTGGAAAGTATGGGACCATAAATGTAATTACTGTAACATTTAAAACAAGGGCAACTGCGCGGCCCTAAGCCAGTAGCAACCCTCCTCTTCAAGGCTATGAGGCCTAGCCAAGCATTCCTTGAGTTATCATCCTCAAGGGGTGTGTTTGGCAGCCGAGAAAATGAGAGAAATAGGAGAGAGAAGGGAGAAAAGTAAACTGAAGCAGAAAAATTTGCGAAACATATAAAAATGAAAATTTTCTTAGGGTTACAAAGTTATAGGGGCTTATATAGTCAAACCCAAAGTGTGAAAATATAAAAATGCCTAAAATATGAAATTACATAAGGGACAAAATGGTAATATATCAAGCGTGGTGCGTTTGGCATCAAATTCAAAAACACGGTGAGCAATTTATTTATCGCATTAAATTTATTAATCGCTAACTGGCGAAATTTTCACATAAACGAATTCGCTAAGTTAGCGAAATTTCGCTATGATTCGCGAGAATATCGCAATCAGTGAGTACCGCAATCATAGCAAAAATCACTGGCGTCTTTGTTTTTGCTCACTTTGCATCCTCCTTTCTTGAATCCACTTCACATTTCTTCGTTTGTTGGATAATTAGAAACATTTGTGAATCCTCGGCGTCGCACATATCTTGACATCGAGCTTTGAACTAATTGGATGAAACATGCAAAAGCACGAAAAATTACCAAAAACAAACTTAAAATGGAATCGGTGAAATGCTAAGTGGACCTGCACACATCCAATTGGCTTAATTGATAAGATTAAGCGAACAAAAAGCACCAAAGAAACCCATCTTGAATAGGGCTCGAAATAGCACTTTTGGAGTGCTAATCACTTTCCCCGGGGATTTGACACTTCCAGCCTTTATCTCGGTCGTCCATTTCCATCATTTCTCTTTGTCACTGTAGTGTAACGTGATACATGTTATATGTGACTTTTGTCAGATTTTGTTTTTCGGCCCCAGATACTCGATGCCTCGGCGATGTAAATTCATTGTCTCGGGTCGACGGGAAATTGATGTGCTAGCTGAATTTTCTTGAGGAGCCGATTCGATAGTGAAATCTAGTTTCTTCATCAGAGATCCAGAGAATAAATTTTGGATTTTAAATAGAAATTACAGATTTATGCAAGAGTGCGATTTTGCCTTTTTTCTAGAAATTGGAATTTCTAGATGCTCATTCTCCTCCTTAAAGGAATTTCATCCAAAAGTGCAGACCAGTCAAAAGCTTGATCACATGCATATCACAACGTGCACTATACCATGCATGTAAATTCAAGCCCCAAACCCGCATTGCCTTCATCCATAAACAAGAAGGGATAGGTGGCGGTAGTGATGGGTGTCTCGCGTTCCGCGTTGACTCCTCATCTATGGTGCGCCATAGCACCCTCACTAGCCTCACGATCTTACGTCAAGTACAAGATCCATGACTATCAAATTACTGCTTGGTCCTCTCGAAGATTAAAAATGATTAATCGACCTCAAATCGATCCCCGATCCACCACTTGAGCTAGATGCGGAGTATACTTTGAGACATGGAGACATAGAAAGCACCTCGTGGACTTTTGACATCTTTGGGTGTGTAGTGATGCGCTACATTTTTATCCTCTTGGTACATCATAAAGGCGATAAACCCCCTTGGCGATAAGCTTCTCTCGCTTGTCGAACCCAACCACTCCTCTCTTAGGTATCACCTTTAAGAAGACGTGATCCCCAACCTCGAACTCTAAGGGTTGATGTCGCACATCTGCATAGTTCTTCTGCCTGCTCTGAGCCATGAAGGTATTTATCGTATCAGTTCCTTTCTCGGAGGTGTCTCACAATCGAATCGGGGCCAGTGATGGAGTTCTCTTCCACCTGGTCAAACTGGTGATCACCATGGCCTCCCATCTGATACCTCATATGGTGCCACTCTCGTTTACTCCTTTGTTAGTGTTGTTGTAGGAGAATTCCACTAAGACGGAAATCTTCTTCATATATGACACAGACGTATCTTCATGATATCGGCTATGGCCTGTATATAATCCACTGGCGATGTAACCTGCGCAACCCACCACTTTTGTGTGTAAAGTGACCTTCCCAAAATTCATGAAATGGCTGACCAAATCGATAGGCCGTCTGGCCTAGTTCATGTCACGTATAACATCCATCACCGACCTTAACGTCAGCGACATAATCGTTCCAAGGGATTCTCCCAAATCTCGAGTCACTCGAGCTCGTATCACTCGACTCTAAGTCTGCGTGCTTTGGCCGTGTGTTCTCATCTCGGTCTTAACTCTTGACACACTTGAGCCTCTTACATTCATTCAGAAATTTAGGGATATCTCCCCGGGTCTCTTACACCCAACAAGATTCTCGCCAGGGATGCAGCCCACCTTTAGCACCTTTGACACACTCTATTACTCTTCATTCTTTGAGATGGAACTATGAGCTCTTCATTGGGCAAGTGATCCCTAAGAAGACAAACTCAACCCACACTCACCAAGAGTGGTGAATGATACGTACCATGCACCGCTGAGCTCGTGATGTTCACGTCTGCATAAAGCGCGAAAATGAAATGCCATCTTTGGCTGTGACACGATCAAGGGATCGCCGTGCATAATCTAGGAGATCTACCATATAATCACGACCTATCAGTCGGCTCTCACCTATCCTAGGGAAAGACATCCTATTCCTAGCAGCTTCTTTAAGGGCGCAACCCTCTAGCTAAATCCAAAGATTGTGAAAATAGGTGTGACAACCTTCTTCAGATACATGGTCACTAACTTTGATGGCTTTGACTCTGATGTCATCAAACACAGTCAACTGACAATGTGTTTACCTAGGTCCACCCGCACATTCTTTTAACTCAGTCCTATCCACGACCGACACCACGCTCTGGCCCCTCACGGCCTATCTGTCATTACTAGTGGCATATAGCACACAAAGTGGCCCCAGTTCTCGACATGCAGGGTGTGGAGAATAGGCAATGTCACTCTCATGTTCTGATACAGTGGGACTTCGTTGTCCCAAAGTCTGAGATCCACGTCTCTGAAACGATCCAGTCTTACCATGCTCAATCTGTACAGTCACAGAAACTATTAATGACGAAGTCTTACGCCTCTTCACGGAACTAGAAAGACGTCTTCCTCTTCTTTACCAACGCATCGAAGGTGATCAAACGTCTCGATCTCTCTCTCTCATAAAATTAGGGCCATCCCAGTATGAGTGTGTCCAGTGTTGTCACACAAATCACTTTTTTGCAGATCGGACAACTTCATCCCATTCTCGAATCTCTTGTAATACCCAGCCAACCCAAGAAACTATGTATCTTAAAGATTGACATTCGGTCTCTCTAGGCTGTTCTGACCTGACCTTCTCTGGGTCGTGACACTACGATCTGCGACACCACGTGTCCTAAAAATCACCTCGATAAATGAAACATAGTACTTATGAGACTTATACCATCTGATGATTAACAACTCTAAAACAATCCCTCAGGTGATACTCCATTGCTCCAAATAAAGTGAGATGGTCGAATCTATCATCTGAAGACTCGATAGTGATCTAGATAAAGTTTAGACACTAATGCATGAGGTCCATAGATCTTTCTTGATGTTGATCGTCAGGCATCATCGTGACTCAAAGTCGCCATAAGCGTCCTCTGTGTCTTGAGGATGTCATATCTCACAACCCTCGGGGATGATGATAACTGGGTCTGGTCATCTTGGAGTGGGCTCAGCGCTCCTCTGTTGATCAAACAATCGTCGATCACCGATGTGATTTTCAGATTCTTCATCGTAACCTGTTATTTGTGGTAAATCAATGCTGTCAGAGGGGCTCATCGCCTTCTTTGCAAATAGAGTCGGGCTAGCCCGTGGTGAAGTCTTTCGGTCTAATGAACCCCTTGTCTAGTAGCTCCACATGGCTGGACTACGAGGTTCCTGCAACTTCATTGGTGTCATCTATCTGCAGTCTAGAGATGGAGTGGCCACAGTGTAACTCGATACCAAAGTCTACTACCCTTTGTGGAGGTAGTCCGGAGTGGCTCATGCGGAAAGAAACATCACATACTTACTACTCGAGGTAGATCTAAGTCGGTCTCTCATAGGTCATCTAGAATTGGGCTCGCTATCGACCTTCTTTGTCCACAGCACTGGACTCGTAAAGCGATGGAAGAATGTCATGGTTGTC
>JAEQBH010007088.1:0-145054 GCA_016808115.1 Tetrastigma voinierianum
CTCCATCATAAAGTAGCATATATATTGTTGACTATTTCCCTATGCACCTGGTTCTGATTATCCTGTGTGCCGCCCCATACTAATATAATAACGCTATCCTTCACCCATTCATCTTGTCACGCGTGTCCTCGCACCACCGACTTTCCATAAAACAACAGGTCAGCATATCAACGGCCTTTTCTTTACCTACTAGGAGGCGGCTTCACAATCACACGTTTCTGAGATTTCAACGAAGACTATCTCTAATATCTCGTTCCCTGAAACTTCCTTTGAGCATACCGATCTGAATTACTACTTCATCTGGTAAGGTTCTTTGTTCATTTTTTCTTAGCTTTGCTTTGGATCCATATTTTGCGTGGATTTTGTATGGTGGTGTGTGCTTAGGGGTAGATTCAGAATTTGTTTCAGTTTTTGTGTAAATCGGATAATAATGATTGACCAACGTGTTTAGGTGAGTTGTATGGTTTGATTATTATCAGATCTGCTAATTTTTATGTTTGTTTATGACTTTTCTTGTTGAATTCGATTGTTTAGGCTTTTATGTGGTTGATTTTCGGTCTGTAATCAGTCCTAGGTGGTTTTGATTTGTTGAGTTTTGATTAAGCTCTGTTTTGTTGGTGAGAAATGGAAGAAAATGAAACAAAGTTTTGGATCTTGTTGTTTTGGGATGGGAGCTGGATTTGCAACCTTGATAATCGTTGTAGGAGGTTTGTTTGGGTGGCTGCTTGTTTTACTTGGATGTTTGCGGTGAAAATTTGTCTTTTGAGAATATGATTTTTATTTCCTTTTACATGGGATGGTTTTTTATAATTTGTTATTCATATGTGTGTTGTTCAAAAGATGAACAGATCATCTGAACGCATATGCTGGGTAGTTTTTTTTTAAATTTGCAGATCCTAAATGTGTAATTTTTTAGAATTTAAGGGCCTGTTTGTGTACAGTTTTGGAAACCTGTTTTTTCCTTGTGGAAAACAAGGATAACAAGGAAAACATAAAAAGAACAAGAACTACTTACAGAAAACACCAAAATGGTGTTGTTCTCGAGCAAAAACTGTTCTTAAAGAGTGACCGAGCCATATTATCTTTTTTCTTTCTTTTTTTTAAGCAAATGGATATGGTTTTTGAAAACATTCTGTGGAAGTTTTGTTATCACTGTTCATTATTGTTATTTCAATATATATTTTATTAAATTCGAGATTTGAGTGGAAATGATTTTGCATATACTTGGATATGAAGAAACAAACCTTGAAAATCCTTCACTGTTGCCACTTAATTCCATCATCGAGGTTTTAAATTGTTATTTCGGAGTGGTAGGTGCTATCATTTTTGTATTTTCTGAATTTGAAGTGCTGGTATGGGGTTTACAAAACATAACCACTGCATTTTTATTTGATATGCTGATTTGTTTTGGATTTATATTGTTTTTATACCTCTGTGCAGTTAATCAAAATGAGTCGTCCCCAAGAACCACACCGGGACCTTCCTCCCTTGGCAATCCTTTTCTGCATGATATTACCCAAAGGGTCGTATCTCTCTCCAGCGCCTCTGATCTGTTGAACAATTTCGAGAACACCTTGGCAGAGAGGCTGAGAAAGCTTAAGCCAAAAGGCACGGAAGATGTGCTTAGCTGTTCATGGATGAAATCAGTCATGGAGTGTCTTTGCGAAACCCATAAAGACATAAAAATCCTTATTACCGATCTCGAACTCCCTGTATGCGACTGGGATGATAAATGGATAGATGTATACTTAGACAACAGTGTGAAATTGCTTGATATTTGCATTGCTTTGAGCTCTGAGCTCTCACGGCTCAACCAAGGCCATCTTTTGCTCCAGTTTGTCTTGCGCAATTTGGACCCCGCTTCACCAAAACAGCCTGAGCGATCCCGATCTTCGCTCGAAAGTTGGAGGAAGCATATTGGTTCCGAGAACCCCAAACTTCTGGTTATTTTACGATCTTGAAAGTCTTACTGAATCAATTAATCTCCTATGTTAAAATTCGGCCAAGGGAAAGTCTTGGATGCGTGCCATATGGAGTAAGGGTTGTACAGTGTTTGTCTGCAGTGTCTTTGTCTCTGGCTTCCCGTGGATCTGCTGATAAGTTGATAGATTTACCCGTTGCAGACTCATACTTGTGGTCTAAAGCGTTTACTGAGGTGTCTTTTGTAAATGGAGAAATTAGGAATGTATTATGCGGTGGAAGAGTTGTAAATTGAAAGAATTGGGAAGCTGTTGATACAATTAGTGAAGAAATTGTATCCCATGATCCAGAATGGCCAGGACCCTTTGAAGATGGCACATTCCAAAACTTCAGTTTCGATTTAGGTAAAGCGCGGAGAAACTTTCTGAAGGTCTAGACTTTACCAAAGAAGTGGATTAAGGTTTTTCCAGGTGGTTTTATTTGTAATGTGATGCACATGAAAAATCTCAGAGTAAGTCCGATGAAAGAGGATGATGTACAGCAGCAGCGAAGGAGTTTGATCACTGATGAAGAAGAAGAAATCAATAATATATACAGATATGTGGGTTTAGGTATGAGGCCGTAATCTTGTTCTTATAAAAGTAATTACTGTAACCTGTAAGATGATTACGTAATGCAGTATACCTGGATGCATGTTGTCCTATGCTGTAATGTTACGATATATGAAAAGGGTTTGAAAATATTTCAGAGGGTGGCTTTGTATCAGTTCTACTGGATCAATTTGGTCCTTAACCATGATGCTACTTTTTTTATTTTTTAGAGCCGGGATAGAAGGTAGTGTCTCATGCTCTGTCTGAACTGATAAGGTAAGAAGTAGAAATTCCAAGGTGTTACATCATTGATCAAGTCCCCTTCTCCCTATATTCTTCTTTGTTGATCGTTGTGTTAGACTAATAGGTTAGTTTGAACTGCCTGTTCTCTAACACATTGTGATCTCAAAATTCAATGGATTTGAGGGAGTGGTAGTTTTAAATCAAATGTGTAAATTATGAAATTCGATCAATAAGTTTTTGCTACATCTATCCTGTCTTCTATTTCACTCTCTTAGTTTTTTTATAGTGTGGACCTTAACGGTGATCAAAATGGAAAGTAATTATCAGAACATTGATTAAAAATAATGAGATATCAGTGCATTTATGAAATATGGGAATAGGGTCTTTCGGTACATATTCTAAAAGAAAAGAAATTGTTCTTTGACTAAATCTTTCTAACATATTGTAATTTCTATTGTAATATACTATCCTCTAAATAAAAGGTTAAAATTAATTATATTTTGGTTAAATACGCTATAACGTATTATAAATATTATTATAATTAATGTTTTAAAATTTGGAAAAGTCATATCGATTGGGATTGGGAATCAACAATAAGACCAGTCTGATTTAGCGTTAAAATCCCATAGATAAAAGCCAAGACGCCTGGGCTGGGATGGCTGCCCTTTGAGTGTTGTATGTAATGAATGATTCTATTTAATTTCCTTGGGATGTCACCATGAATTGAATAGCGGAGGTCCCATTTCTCTGAGATAAGGATTTGTTCCCAATGATCTAGTGAGTAAAGACCTTGGCAAAGGGAAATGAAGAGCGAAAATAAGGTCATGTTTGGTTACCCTTCTTAATTTTTTTTTTGTTTTGAAAAAGAAAAATAGAAACATATTTGATATTTTTTTTATTATTCAAACACGTATGAACACTAAACTGAATAAAAATAGTTTTTAAAATTTATTCTGAAAAACTATTTATATATAAGAAACCAAACACAATCATCTCATTCTATTTATTCCAGTACATATTATTAAATAATATAAAATACCCTACTAATGAGACTACGTAAATTAATATGTTGCTTCCAATCACATTCCATTATTAACAGAGAAAAAATGGTTTAAAAGAGATAAAAACAAAATTATTTACAAAACTGCTAATCTCCCAAAAGTAAGTGTCTTGTTTGGATAAAAATGTCCTTAAAAATGTAAAAGTAAATCCGATAAAGTGATAAAAATGCACAAGGCCATTTTGTCAAATGTCCCAATGTATAAAAATATACACTTTTAGACAAAAATACGATTTTATTTATTTAAACCCGGGGGCTAATTTATCAATTTGCACTCAAATTGGGTTTTCGGCCCATTTGTTGTGTACATGAGGACTCCTATTTTCTCAAGTCATATAAAAGCTTATAATTAGGTTTTAGTATATAAACCCAATAAAAACTTAATTGAAAAAAAAAAAAAAACACTATTATAGATCAATATTGGGAAGTTAGAAAAATGAATTGCTTGAATAGAGAGAAAAGTCAATGGTGGAAGCAAGCAAGCAGTTCTATTTTGAAAGGGTGCTGTGGAATAATAGTTCAAAAGCAGAGCCCCTAGGAAGAAACTTCCTTCCCATACACGCCTCTCCTCTAGTCTTCTGATTTTTCTTTTTCAATAATAAATACAATTAAATGTCCTCTCCTATATGTTCATAATTAATTATGGCACGTACTAGGGACACGTATATGAGATAAAAGTATTTTAATTTAATTAATGTTTTCAAATTTAAATATGAGTTATATAAATATGTTATATGATAAAATTTTATCATAATTATAGTTTATTTTAGTATTATATGTTCTTAAAATGACTACAAATAAAATAAATGTTCCCTTGTTTAAAAAAATTTTAAAGTCAGAAAATAAATGTTCCCCCACCAGCTGGTTGTCCCACCTCATAACTCTATCGATAGTATGATTATTAATTTATTATCTTCCCAATCCCAACCGACCGTCCCAATTTAATTAAATACTTCGTGGGGCCGATACATCATCATCCACACTTCCTAAATAATTAGTTACATAATTGGCTTCTTATTATTATTATTGTTTTTATTTTTTCCTTTGTAAGTGTTTCCTTCTTTAATTTTCTAAATTTATGTTTGTTATAAATAATTTTACATAATCGGTCATTATTATTATTTTTATTTTTCCTTTTAAGTGTTTTTAATTTCCTAAATTTATTCAGAAAACACTTATACATGTTAAACCAAAAATTTTAAAACTTTTAAATTTTTTAATATATCATATAACTTTGATTTTAAGGTATGCCTCGTGTCTCTCAAGAATTTTTACAATTTAATTAACTCTATTTCGACGACATTCGACTTTCCATGCATTTTACGAGACTATATTAATATAAAGAATGTCATAAAAAAACACATATGTAAAAAGCCCGTTTTCTAAAACTGTTATTAAAAATAATTTTTGAAAACACAAAAAACACCAAAATTGTGTAATCTAAAAACGATTCTTATTATCTAAATTTAGTGTTTTTTACATTCTGGCTTTTTCAAGACAAAGAAGAAAACAAAAGGAACTAAATATTTTTTCAAGCCTTATTCTCATTTTTCAAAACAAAAAACATTTTTATAAAACCGTAACCAAACAGACACAAAGATTCGAAGAAAATGAACTAAGAACATGTATTAAATTTGCAATGGCTTGCTATTTTGTTCATAAATCAAAGAATGAAGCGATAAAATTTTCCAAACCTCTAAAACTATGCCTTACACCACCACCTCCCCATCTTAAAATTCTCGTCAAAGTCTGCTAATGGGCTACAAATTTTCTCGTTGACCAAACAAATTTATTCTAGAATTATGGGGCTACCTAGAAGAAGAACTAGTGGTCCAAATTTATTGATGTGGACCAATGAATCAGATGACCAAATTCATACACCAAACCATACCCTAGACTTTATTGCATGAAATTGAAAGGTCAGTCATTTACTACACCCCATTGACAACCCCATACCTAACCTACACCAATATCGATAAAAAAATTGTATTAATTTTTTTTTATAAATAAAATAATTTTTATAATATAATTTCAATAAAAACATTTTATTAAGTTTGGAGAAGGGTTTCTAACTTTACAAATCGAAAATAAAACAGAAATTCAATAACTATATTCTTAACAATATTAAAACACACTCGTAAAAAAATTAAAGCATAAGGGAGAACCATGATTGAATAAAAATAGAGAAATATAATATCATATATGCAAATGAATAAATAAAAAGAGTTGAAATAGACTAAAATAAAAAAAATAAAATCCATATTTTAATTTGAACATCTATCTCTTTTTTTTTTCTTTATATAAAAATTAAATGTTTTTTCACTTCACTTCCTAAAATTATATTATATTCTTATCTTTTTTTTTTTTATATTTATCTACTTGCATTTATATACAGTAATAATTTATTATCATATTCTAATCTAATTGTTTCCCAAGGGGTCGTTCGGATTTTAATCACTGAACTGGTCTTATGGGCAAATTCTCTTAGACGTTTGACTCATGCCAAAGTTTTATAAAAATTAAATAAGTTAAAAATATATAAAATTTTGATATCTTTACAGAAATGGGGGGTCAGTTATTAGAAAAAGGAAAAAGAGAAAATAACCTAGAGGTGGAAATGTAATTGATGTGAAAAACATGGGAAGTCCATTTCTTCACGGTTTCCAACCAGCTGCTTCCATTTCAAAAGGTTCTCCATAAAGTTCATTAATTTTCACACTGGAAAACTCACATATAATTTATATAAAATATTTTTATTTTATTTTCTTCTTCTATAAATCCTTTCTATCTCTAGAGCCGAAGAAATGTCAAAAAGTCCAGGCAGATGTGCCCTGTCTCACGGACTTAGATTTTTACGCCAAATCGGGAGTGGCTCTGCTGATAGAGGCTAAAATCCGCATTGGGTCGTTTCGCCTTATGTTTCGCTTTGGGAGTGAATCGATTTGTTCTATGGAGTCGAGCTTGGTTCTGGTGATGGAAGACAGAGGAGTGCCGACTCATGGTGGACGGTATGTTCAGTAATGCGTAATGGGAACCTCTTCGAAGTTTCTGAGCATGCCGCTGCAATCTGTCCTGTAGGCTCGTGCTTATGGTATCGTCTGGTAAGAACTGCTTCCACCCCCCGGAAAGCTTTGCTCGGTTTTCATGGTTTTGATTTTTGGTGATTGGCTTCTTCGAGGTTTTCATGGTTAATTCGCGATCTCGTTCAATCTCTGTGGAACTTTCTGGGGTCATTTCGTTGTGAATATTCCATTGGTTGAAGTTTTTTTTTTTTGCTTATTGCTTAAAAATTGAGGTGGGATTTGAATATCCTGCTGACTTTCTGTAGAAATTTTGATATATTTTTTTGCCTCTTTGATTCAAAATATGTTGATGGGCAAGGATTCAGGTAAATTTTAGGATATTTCTCTGTAACTACAAAACTAAATGTCACTATACTATTAATCAACAAACTCTTGGGAAATAGATTGAGAATAATGATTTTAGTGTTTAGAGGTATGAATGGTAGAACATTTATTGTATGGATGATCTGCTTAAGACACAGCAGAAGCTCGCCAATTTTATCTAATTGACTTCACCTTCTGTTCTATCAACAATGTGAAGGAAACATGTGTTTTTTCATTTCCCCTTCAGCGCGGCTGTGAATTCAGAGACTGAGGAGTTGCCATTAAGAAGATTGGTAATGCATTTGGATAATAGAATAGATGCCAAGCGGGACATTACGTGAAATCAAGCTTCTTCGTCATATGGACTATGAGAATGTGTTTTGCTTCCATGACTCCTCAAGTTCTCATACCTCAAAATGAACGATTGCGTCTACGGTTTTACAGTCTATGTATGGCAGATGATTATGTTTTGGTCTAATAATTGTTTTCCTCTTGGCCAATTAGTTATATCTTTTTTACCTTTTTTTTTTTCCTTTTCCTTTTTGTTTTTTTTCTCTCCATAGTAGATGTGAGTGTGCTGTTCAGCTCAATGGATTAGCAACGGTTTTAGGTATAATTTATCTGACTAGTATCCTAAAGGCGATATTAGTTAGACCTTTATGAGTGTTTGATAAAATACGGTGTGAAGACTATGGAGTTAGCAAAATGAGAAAACCGTTTCCTTTTTTTGCAAGGATGGAACTTACAACTTCTAATCAATTTTTGTAAATATTTGCACTTGCCTATTAATGCAGAGACACACACTGCATGTGTTTCACCATTAGTCCGTATCAAAGCAAAACGCCTGGGATCATACCATTTTTGGGAAACACTTTTGTATATATTCTATGGCTATGCTTAGGTGCTTGTTTTTTGGGCTGGTTTGGTTGCGTCTTTCTTTTTCTTTTGCCCATTTTTGTTGGCTCTTAGGGCCTCTCTTGTATACTCCCTATATACTTTTTTTAATCAATATATTGCTTTTTATTGGTAAACAAAAAACATTTTCAGGGAAACGTCATTTGAGTTGTTTGATGCTCATAAATTCATAAACCATGGAAAGGGTTTCTAGGTTTCAAATTGTAGTAAAGAAAGGAAGATGGGTTAAGCTCTCACAGCAGGAACAGTATGTAAAACACATCAATTCCCACATTCCCCCCTTTTTTTATTCTTCTTATAGTAAGAGTACCAGTGGCCTCAGACCTTAGATTTGCAAAGGCAGCATGTTGTTTTTAAACGAATTTGGAATACCCTAGGTGGGCACAACAGAAACAATATTAGTATGCTCTTTAATGGCACCAATAAGCTATTGTACCTTGTGTATTGGGGTATTTTAGATTACATGATCCTACTACTCACGGAAAACATGCTTCAAGCGTTTAAGCAGTAAACATGGAATGAAATTATAATTCAGACAACATTCTTTTTTTTTTTTTATGGAATTCCAAAATAATGTAGATCTTTCCCTATCTTCAAGTATTTTAATCTGTGATTATTAATGATGGAGGTGTCTAAGGGTATAAAATATCTTCCTGAAGCCTGAACTGACCCTAGCCCAAGCTTGTGTCAGCTTCTATTCGGGCTTCATTCTCAGGCATGGCACTGACATCCTTTTAGTTAAATATTGTTGTTTCCTAGAGACGTTATAAAATTTGGTTTTGAAGATTATTATGGTTTATCTTTTAATCGTACGTGTAAGTTTCCTTATTCATAGTCTTTTTTCACCAACAAAAAAGTTGTCATTTCCTACACAGGACTTTGTTTTTCCAAGTGTGAAGCCATCAGAATACTATGTTTTGTGACTATATTCTTATGGCGAGAAAGTGTTAGTTTCCTATGATCAGTGATTCTTCTTATTGTTTTTTTATCACGGTGGTTCATTTGTTGGATTTAGTTCTAGAATTTTTTATGTTCCTCCTGGTGGAATAATATGCTTATTATTAGTTCTCTTCTGCAGATTGTTTCCATGAAAGACATCATACGGCCACCTAAGAGGGAAAATTTCAATGACGTTTACATCATTTATGAGTTACTGGACACTGATCTTCATCAGATAATACGTTCCAACCAGTCACTGAATGATGACCATTGTCGGGTTTGTCTCCAAAAACTTTTATTGGAGCAATTTTACTTTAACTGTATCCTTGTGGCAAATTTCTTTGAGTTGTTATTGTCATTTGTATCATTTCAGCTAATCTCCTCCTAGCATAGTCCAGGACAGGGGTGGAGCCGGGATTCAATATTAGTGGGGGCAAACTTAAGTAACATAAGAGGCTTTGTCCAATGGTTTAGTATTTATAAATTTTAGTGGGGGAAGAGTGCAGTAATTGGGTTCAAATCACCTTTTAGCTACAAAGAGAATTTAAAAAAAAATTTAGTGCGGGAATTTGCCCCTCTGGCATAGGGTGGATCCACCCTGTCCAAGATTTGATACCTGCAACTCAATAGAGCAATTCTACATTTACCTTGTACCGGTACTGCTAATTACTATAGTGCCATCACTTTTAGACTGTTGCATAGTGTGGGTTTTATATATTAGTTTGTCAACTCATTTTCTGATACCTTTATGAAGATAACGATCATCATACCAAAAGAAAAAAAAAAAAAGAAAAGAAAGAAAAGAAAAGAAAAAGAAAATTTCTCTTGTTATATCCTATCTGCTCACAGTTAGCTACAAGAAATTTTTGGTTTGCTGCCATGGTCCTCACCCTTAAATTTTGCCATCCCTCTCCATGTTAAAAAATCGCCATTTATAATTTAATTTGTTGAATTGACCATGCGATTTTCGCTACTGTAAATATAACATCTTTTCTGTATAATTTCTATATGATACTGAACTGAGATGTTCACAGCTCTCCAATTCTCCTTTTTGCAGTACTTCCTGTATCAGTTGTTGCGGGGACTTAAATATGTACACTCAGCTAATGTTTTGCACGGATTTAAAGCCTAGTAATTTGCTTCTGAATGCAAACTGTGATCTAAGATCGGGATTTTGACTTCATAGGACGACATCTGAAACAGACTTCATGACTGAGTATGTTGTTACCAGATGGTATCGTGCTCCTGAATTGCTCCTGAATTGCTCAGAATACACTGCAGCGATCGATATTTGGTCTGTGGGTTGCATACTCGGTGAAATCATGACCAGGGAACCATTGTTTCCCGGCAGAGATTATGTTCATCAGCTGAGACTTGTCACAGAGGTATGCTTTATGGAAACTTCTGAATTTAACCTACTGTCTGACATCTTTTAGGCTCTGTTTGGAACCCGGAAAGTACTTAGGAAAGAATATAGTGAGGTTATAAGGAAATAAAATTTGGAGGAAAATAAAAATAGGTTTAAACTTAATAAACTAATTCTATATGTTTTATTCAAACTCATTTTATATGTTTCCCACTATTATATAAAGACTATGAAATTTAAAAACATATAAAATTTTGAGGAATTTTGATTATATTTGATTTTTTTTTATATTTTCCCTTGTGGAACCAAACATGAGAAAATAATTTTCCTTAGCATTTTTTTTCCTTTCTCTAGTACTTTCCGGGTTCCAAACAGAACCATAATTTTGAGGAAAGTACTTCAAATTTTGGGCTTTGTTATGTTTGACTATATGGAAACTGAGAGCTGGTGGTGGCATTGTTGGAAGGTGAAGTTTCTGTTTCTCTTATAGCATTTGGTTCAATTCTGAGGCTGCTTTTTTTTTTTTTTTTCTTTTTTCATTGAAAAGCTTATAGGTTCACCTGATGACTCTAGCCTTGGTTTTCTTCGAAGCGAGAATGCTCGAAGATACGTTAGGCAGCTACCACAATACCCGAGGCAACAATTTGCAGCTAGATTTCCCAATAGGTCTCCTGGAGCTATTGACTTGCTAGAAAAAATGCTCGTGTTTGATCCAAACAAGCGTATTACAGGTACATTATGCATCTTTATGATATAGCTTATCATATAGTGACTAATTCCAAATTCGAATATTATTGGCATTAATGATTTACTAGAACTTTAGGAAATTATGTGAAAACGCTAACGGGTCAAAAAGCAACCAATGACAATAATATAATATATCAAATCTATTTTCAAAAAACAAAAAAGAAGGAATTATTTTAAGGAAATCACTAGTTGGGAGAAGCAATAGTATTATGGTGTTGGTTTTAGATCTTTGGAAAATTTTCTTAAATTATACCACACTTACAAGATATTGTCTACTTCGGATCCAAGGGATCCTTACGGCTTTAAAATGCGCTTCACTAAGCTGAAATGTTCCATACTTATATACGGCCGAAGTTTCTTCCCATTCGATGTGATGATAAACACCCTCCTCTAAATGTGTATTACCAACGTCCTCGTTGTGTCCCATATGATTACGAGGCCAAACGGAATAGACCCCCACATCGAGGATAGGGATCCGCTTTGGGCCTAAGAGGTTGTTTATATGTGCTTATTTATGCTTTCTCCTTTTGTTTGCAGTTGAGGAGGCATTGTGTCATCCATACTTGGCACCTCTGCATGATATCAACGAGGAGCCCGTTTGCCCTAGGCCCTTCGTTTTTGATTTCGAACAACCGACATTTACTGAAGAGAATATCAAAGAACTCATCTGGAGGGAATCCGTAAAATTCAATCCAGACCCACCAGTTCATTGAGAAGCATGCAATCATGTTGTTGTAAACGCTAGAAAAAGGTAGGCTCTGACTATGATTTCCAAGAATGTTATGTATGAAAAACCATGTTAATCTCCCTAGAAAAAAAAAATGGTGAATTATGCTTTGGAGATATTGGGAGTAAATTAAAACTTATCCTCATATCAACTTTCGCACTTAATTTCTCTTTTTCAGTGTCTGAAATATTCTTCGTATTATTCTCCATTTTCTTCTTGGGACAGGATCTCTATTGCCATGGTCGGCCTAGGAAGCACATTTTGGTGCTAGACACTGTTCTGCAAAGTTGTATGTATCGTTGCTTTCTGAATGTTCCCAGGTTTTGTAGTATGAAGTACAACATATGAATATTTTCCAGACAATTTATTTCAGTTTTCTAGACTGATCTCATGATCTTTTTTCATCATTTTTCATTATGGAATACATTTATCATCATTGTGAATATTGCTATTGTGAACTTGAATTTTAGAGAGAATGTTGAGTACGGGTAACATTTATTGTTCTCCTCTTGTCTAGAAATCCTAATTCCTTTTGTTCTTTCTTTTCACCCCCGTTAGAAAGAGGGGTGTTTTTTTTGCCTTCTTTGACCTGAAATCACCTCTCTTATCGTTCGTCCACTCTGATTTAGCCTTTTTTTTTTTTTTTTTTTTTTTTTTTTTGTTTTTGTCACCAATTTGTTGTGGGCGATTTGTCTTAAGTATAAGTGTTAGACCGATTTATAAACAAACTATTCAAACAAGGTTATGATCATACCAAAGGATTATTATCTAACTCGGCACGACGCCAAAACTTGTTAAGACCAATAGATGATGCACTTCGTTGACAAGCAAGATTATATATATATATATATATATATATATATATATATATATATATACACACACACACACACACAAATTTATGTAACTGGTACCAAGGATTATTATCTAATCCCCGACAACGACACCAAAAACTTATTAGAACGAAATGTGATGAAAATATGGTTTGTCCTTTCTTGTAAACTGGATTCATTAAAGATTTTGATTGGTCTTAATCACTGCAAGTGCACAGATCGTACAAGTATAAAAGTGGATTTTCATTAAGTCTAGATATCGTTCACACGAGGATTGAGAATGAATCATAAAACCAACTACCCTAACTACTCAAGATCCTTACGAATTGAACTCCAATATTAAGATGATTAGATAAATGAATAAAATGATACTAAGTAATTTCACTAATGTACATAAAATATTAATAAGAATGGAGTTGAGAGTTCACTGAGTGAGACAACACTAGGTCATAGACCAATGAATAATTATCAATTTCTGCATCATTTTGAATCTTAGCCAGTTTTCATAAGTTGAAAGCTGAATTTGTCAAAGAT
This sequence comes from Tetrastigma voinierianum, assembly GCA_016808115.1. NCBI lineage: Eukaryota > Viridiplantae > Streptophyta > Magnoliopsida > Vitales > Vitaceae > Tetrastigma > Tetrastigma voinierianum. The sequence goes on from JAEQBH010007088.1 coordinate 13,261, forward strand.
GCATTGTGGTATATTTCGATTTCTCCTCAACAATACTCTTTCATTAATTAGAGATTCATGTTCATTTATGACATCACAGAATTTAATCAACATTTGTAAGATATAACTTTCTTCTTAGATTTGAGTATTTTTTCTTTTCAGTACTTCACATCCAGAGTTGAGGATTGATTTGAAATCACATTGAATTACCTTTTTTGCCAATTTGAAATCACCTTTTTTGCCTTTTTTTTTTTTTTACGATGATTGATTTGTTCGATTTTCAGGGCGATTTAGTAGCTGTTTTCGATCGTATTTGTGCCTGTTGTCAACTTTGTTGGTCAATATTTTCATCATCGATTCTAATCTTGGGTGATTCTAAGATGATTACCAATCACAGAGGGCCTGAGTCGATTATGCCGGCTATTAACCCTGACAAGCATGTCACCCTCTAACGTTTTTTAACACTGCTTCTCGTCGGATATAATCTTGGTATTTCGAATCAATTAAATTTCTCCTTTAAGAAATAAGAAAAAAATAATAAATAATAATAAGAGAAGGCGGAGTTCTTCTGCTTTAAGGTAGATGACATGTCAAACAACCACATAGGACTGTAAGAACACTTACTCAGAAAATTTCATGGATCATTCACTGTAAGAGCACTTCTGTAACTGTAATGTATCTATTGCCAGACTCTCCGCCGGAAAGTCGCATAAAGCCGCCGTCTTCTCCGGCCCCTGATCCGACAACGAGCTGCATGGCGTAGGCGTGACGCCGCTTGATATCCCCTCAACATCAGTGCATGTCCAAGGTACTTTCTTTGCCTTAGCAGCTAGATGAATTGTGACATTAGAAATGCAGATTCCGGTGAACGGGTCACCGGAAATTCCCTCTAGTCTAGCTGCCATTGATACATTCTCAGCTACCATGCCCCCTAATTGATCCCTGAATCACTGGAAGGGCCTTTAATATAGTTATTGTCTGCATGAGAACCATAGTTTCCAGTCATCCAGAATGCCCATTTCATGGTCTTCATTGTCATTCCTCTTACGTATATGTCTTTCACGTACCCTCCTCTCCCTATGCCCGTCTTGATCCTGACCCCAGATTCTGAACTGATGGCCAAGATGTCTTCGGCTCTGACGTCTTCGATCCCGCCTGACATCTCGCTCCCCAATGCAATCACAGCACTGTAGGGTGAAATGCATGTGAGCCGTCTGATCACCAACTGTTTTGTGGGCATACCGTAGGCTATGCCGTATTCATCCCAACCGCTTTTAACTGCCACACAGTCGTCTCCGGATACAATGTAGCAGTCTTCGATTCTTGTGTTGGTGCAAGAATCTGAATAGAACCAGACATAAGTTAGAATGATGATTTGTGTTGGTGCAATGCAAGAATCTGAATAGAATCAGACATAAGTTAGAATGATGATTTGTGTTGGTGCAAGAATCTGAATAGAATCATACATAGTTAGAATGATGATATTCCATATAGTGCTCTAATATTAGATCACAAGAGTGGAACCCAATTTTGAAAGGTTTTTCACATATCATGTCGGTTTTTAATAGCCCAATCGCTCGACACTACACTCAGGCTTTAATGGCAGCCAAGACGTTAGTTATGAAAATATTATCTAAGAGTATTATTTACATTCTGTTATGGCTCACAAAGCTATCCAAAGCCAACGCCTACGATGGGATGGGTAATGATGCGATCACACAACTATTTGAAGGCGATTTGAAATGATACTTTGCTTGAGAGGCTCTTCCACATATTGGGGGTCGGTCTTTTGATTGGGTTTAGACCTATCGCCAAGGCTTTACTGGCAGCCTCGCCAGAAATGCGAAAAGGCTACCCCGAAAGAGTACTTACCGTGTCCTAAAAATCCGTCAAGTGAGCCGTCCACATGACGTCCCACTTCTCTCAAGCGCCGCAATGACATTATCCCACCACTGGCTCTATGCATATCATGCGAATGCAGATCACGCTGGAGTGCTCTTCCACCTATTACTTTGGGTCGATTCTTTTTCTATCGGGCCATGAGCACTCATCAAATGATCCCAGCCATTGATCAAGTTCAGCGATTCCTTTAGGGAAAGTCATCTAATCAAATGGTTAACACATTATGTTAAGCCCTTTGATGGTTAGAATATTGGAAGTCAGCCAATCAAATGGCTGTAATTGCTGCGATTGAAAGTCATCTCATCGTGCGGCTGTGAATTTAAGATCAGGCAGTGGACGAACCTGGATTGATTCCGTCAGTGTTTGGTGATCTTACCGGCGCAAGGATTGTAATACCTTGAATAAGAATATTCCTAAAGAAAAAATAAATAAAATTAGCCATCAAGCCAACTCATGTTTGCCACGTGGAAAGATCAATGAGAAAGCATGAAAATGGAGTCATGCCCCAAAACAACTTAAATTTTTTATTTTTACCAAAATAATACATATTTCAAAATAATATTCCAACTAACGTCTGATTATCCGATTTGGTAATTGATGATAAGTGATGCTATGATTTTAATCATTTTCAAAACCGTTATATCATATCTTCAAATATATAACCATAATTAGTGGGTATGATTTTAATTATTATAAAATTTTTTAAAACAATAGTCATTAACTATGATTTTGATGATATGAAAAAGTTTAGACATTATTTTGAAATATATAAGGTATGTTTGGTTTATATTTTTTAAAAATCATTCTTAAAAACAGTTTTTGTGTTATATGAAAACTGTTTTATCATTTGAATTTAGTGTTTTTTATATTTTTTGTGTTTTCTATAATAATAAAAAATTAGAAATCAATCATGTTATTTTCTTGTTCTTATTGTATTTTTGAGAACATAAAACAATTTTCAAGAATCAAACACTTTGGAATTAAAAAAAAAAAAAAAAAAATTTATTTTAGGACAAAGCTGTTTCGGGACAACATTATAACTGAAAAAACAAAACCTAAGGAAAAACGAAAGGGGTGAGTGAGGGGAAGTAATCACCTGCTGTAGACAGGATGAATGTTCCATGAAGGCGAGTTGAGGAGCGTCAGATTAGAAATCTGAATACCATCAGTGTACATGAGCTCGATCAGGTACGGTCGGGTGTACTTTAGATGACCTGTACCCCCGTGGAATCGCTGCCACCACAGAGCACCCTGACCGTCGATCGTCCCATTATCACCTGATCTCATCACATCATATCTCTCCACGTTAATTATAAATAATATTAACCCCAAAATAAGAAAAAAATTCAAAATATTTTTATTACTTTTAAAATGAGGTTAATTACCAGTAATAATGACGTCAGTGAGGTTTGTGCCGAATATGAGACTGGTGTATCTTCCTGCTGCTGCATCTCGTCCTCGGCCGTACGATGGCAAGGGTTTAATCACAGGCCATTGGTTTATATCCTACACCAATTCATTGATTCATAATTCAAAGAAAATTTGATGGATTTTAAATCTATATAAAATATTGGGTAGCTGATTAAAACACCTTTAAACCCAATTTCGAAAATTCAATCCTCTTTTGATTTTTGATAAAATGTTCCTTATTATTATTTTTGTAAAAATAACATCTTGGTTTTATATATTTTAAAAATAAAATAAAATTTGATATTTTTATCTAAAATGAATTAGATTTAGATCATTTGATGTCTTTTTACCATATTCCTTAAATATTTAATAATAAATAAGGCTTTCTTTTAAATAATTGAAAAAGAATAAATAAAATAAATGGTTATTTGATTAAAATACCTTTTAAAAAACTCAATTTTTGAATTGTCTCTCCATCAAATTTGGTCTGATTTGATAAAATAACTTATTTTTTAAAAGACAATGTAAATATATGAAATAAAAAATTTTATTTATCCAAAATAGGTTATTTTAAAGAAAAAAAGATGAGGGTATTTTTTGTTCATGTTTTTAAAGTTGTTTTATATTCTAAAAAATAAGGATAATAAGAAAAATATAAACAAAATGCTTTCTTTCCCACTTCTTTTTTTCTCTAAAAAAACATACAAGAATACAGCAAATAAAAACAAATAGAATTTCCAGAAAATATCAAAACAATGTTCTTAGTGTTTTGACAAACTGTTCTTAATAAACAGAACCTAATATTTCTAAATTAGAAAAAAGAAAAGAAAAAAGGAAGTGGAGGTGAGAGACCTGAGAAGCAAGAAGAACAGCATCCCTATGGAGAAACAGAGTAAAGTGACTGGTGAGGCTGAAGCTGCTGGTCAACCATTTTCCGGCGGGAACAAACAGCTGAGCTCCGCCGTCCGATCCGTACTTACTCAACGCATCCACTGCATCCTGAAACGCCTTCGTGTTCTCCGTCTTCCCGTCCCCCACTCCCCCAAAATCCACCACCGATGCGCTGTGCGCTCTGCAACTTATGGCTGAATACTCCAAATCCAAATTCTCCTTCAAAGTTCTTCTTTCCTGCATTCGCCTCTGCTTACACTCACCAACAAAACCACCGCAACCAACACTGAAATCACCTGCAAACAGTAAAAAGAAACAATGGGTTGTGCGAGATTATCAATTTTTAAGTAGTCTACTGTAACAGCTATATCTGTTGGGTGGTGGTGTGTTTGGATGCTGAGAATGTGAAGGAAAATGAGAGGAAAAATAAAAGAAGTTTAGGGTTGTACTTGAGTTTTGAGAGGGCTTGTGGACAACTCCATTTTGTGGAATGCAGAGTGGAGCATGTTTTTGGTGGTAACTGACTAACTTCTGAGTATTATAATCACAAGGGAAATGGGGTATATTTATAGGCTCAAGTTAGTATTCATTTAGATTTTAGTTGGTAAGTTTAACCGTAATTTGGAAAAATAATTACAACATAAATATATTTTTTTTCTCAATGTAAAATGAATTTTAGAAACTTGTCAATGAGACTTGACTTAGTAGTTAAATGTTAGGTTCAGTGGTTAAATGTTAGGTGAAACATATGAAAGGGACAAGTTCGAGTTTGGGAGAACAACATAAACAAATTAAGTTGTGTTGCAAAATTATTAAATGTAAAAAAAAAAAAAAAGGCTTTTAGTTTTGACAAGATGTGAAAAGGCTGTAAACTTCTCTAAGAAAAGTAAGAAAAATATTTAAGCGTGTTTAGTAGGTAGAAAGATTTTACATTTCCTGCAATTGAAACTTTTCGAAAATAAAGAAAACAGCGTTTAGTTACGAAATTAGATAAAAGCAAAAATTTGAAAACGAAAATGATTCGCTGGCCTGGCATTTATATATATAGATCGACTAACATCTTGTTTTAAGCGTTTCCAATTAAATCGAAAATAAGAGATTTTAATACGATATTTTATATTCATTTCAAAAAATGGTTTCTGAAAGCAGTTTTCTTATTAACATTTTTGTCAGATTGATGCGAAGCGTATTTTAAAATGAATTAAAGATTAGAATACGTTGAAAATTTTCGTATTACAGATTTTGGATAGAGTTGAAAATTTTGAAGTGAGAAGCTAAAGCGAGCGCAGAATTTCATGAGATTTTCCGAAACAACATCTTTCCAAAACCAACATTATGTTTAGTTCTTGGCAGATAAAAATGTTCAATTTTTTAATTTAAATAAGATGAAGGAAAAGGAAAAGGAGAAAGAAGAAAAATTAAAATTCAATTAAAGTCTCATTTAGTAGTTAAAGGTTGTATGAGACACATGAAAGACCTAGATTCGAGTCCTCACGATAACAAAATACTATAACAATGTTATAATGTCAAGTGAATAAATAGTAAAAAAAATTTAAATTTATTTATCTATTTAGAAAATGACTAAGAAGCATTCAAATATGATCAGGTTAATATCTCATAGGGTAGCTAAGTTGATATAAAGCATTGGGATATGGTTACGGGTTACTCAATGATAACTGGTTTGAGTTTTTTTAAGGTTATTGAAGGTTTTATTTGACTGTTAACTTTAATATCTTATAAAATTAATCAAAATAACGTAAGCGGTCAAGGCATCGTAGCTATAAAAAAGAAAAGATGGGGGATAATGTCACAAAATTGTTGGCGTGAGGTTGTTGGAAAGTGCGACCCACAATTCGATCCCGTGAGTCGTGAAAGTGTGTCGCCGACGCACTTCACGGGCGGACTTGTGGTGGGTGGTGGGACCATATTTTTGGACAGACCAGTTTTTTTTTGCTATTTCTCCCATAAAATACAACCTTCCTTTTCTTCCATGCCTGCTTTAATGGTGGTTTCCTGTGGTCGAGCCTTTCTGCTTTTATGGTGGTTTCTTCTTTTACTTATCTACAAGAATTTTATATACTCATTTACATCATGGTCCAAATTCCCATCATTTTTTTTTATGAAAGGAAACTACCCACACAAGAAATCATACAAATTCTATCAAACGATGAATCACAATCATCAAACTAAAGTTTATATGTTATGGCATGTGATTTATATTGAGACAAGAGGGTTAGTCTTAGAGCGGGCTCGACCACGAGTCTTTTGTGGAGGGATCAAATAATAGGTTGAGGATGAACCCTCATGATATGGTACGGTATATTCAGGATATAGAGGTATTTTTGTAATTTGATCATATATATGGTTATTATAGATATCGTTTTATGTAACCATATTTTAGCGATAGTAAAATTTTGAGCCGCTATTCCAGTGAATGTAGACACATTATCGAATCACATAAAATTTGTGTATTGTGTTCTTCTTGCTTTTCTTCGCTTATCACAATTGTTACATGATTCCCAACATTATAATCTCTAACAAAGTTTGATTATCAAATATTAGAATTAATATTGCAAATACTTTTCTTAACTAAATACTCTATGTGGGTACCATAGGCTTGGGCATTTACTCCCAGATGCCAGGCCCAGTAGGTAGGGACAGCGGGATGATGGGCGGTGTTACCGTTCTGATCGTATTCGGCGTCACGTGCGGCCGGGTGGCGTATACCGCTGAATGCACGATCTATCGTGGTGGTAATCATCTTTAAAAAGGCATCCGGATGACTTCTCTAAACTTCAACGAGTGTAAGTCGTGCGGTGCAGAGGTGAGTGAGCATTCGCTTAAGAGGCGAGAAAATGCGGGCCCGAGCATTTGCTGCAAAAGGAAACAGTCATGCTTGTAGCGAGAAGCGCTGACCTTCCCTTAGTTTGGAAGGGAGATCATCTATTTCCATGGAAATAGGATTGTCTCTTACAGATAAAGAAGGGAATGTAGAGAAAAATGTACGAGATTAATGCGAAAAAAAATGGCGTTTTTAAATCTTTGAACAACTAATCTAAGCTTCAAGTAGGAGGCGTGACGCTAGTATAAGCCTTTTGCGGTGTTTCTGAGGGCGTTAATTGCATTTAGTTAAATCTTGACGATTCGGTGATTTAGAAAGTTCGAGCCAGCTCTGTTGTGTTATTTGTTTCCCAATAAATATGACTACGTTGTGAATGTTTAAGTGCGAGATAATAAAATAATTAAATGAAATTAAACTACTTTTTTGTTATAACAATTTATAATTACTTAAAGTTCCTTATTTTTATTTTTATGTTAAATTAGAAGAATGAATATTTAATATGATATCATAAGTTAATTTACTAGGAGGTTAGGGTTTGGCCCTTTTTTGTATATTTTCTTTCTATTTGTATATTTGGAGGTTCATAGTGAATTCGGATTAGTTTGTTTGATTATAAACGCAGTACGAGTTGTACTTTTTAAAAGGGTGTCAAAAAGTATAAAATTCATATGAAAATAAAATCCTATATGTTTAAGTTTTTAAAAAAATTGGTAGTTTAACAAAATCGCATCTAAATTTCATCATCTTTTATTTGACATATATTAACTAAAATATCTTACGATGTAGTACCTTGTAACTCCTTCCACTCTTTTACCACTTAAATCAAGTTCGAAGATGATTCCTGAATACCTTTGTACACTTTATCTTACTCTTCTTATAGAAACTATATTCTTTAATTTATTAAATAAATCTAAAATGATTGATTGTAATTATGATCCACAAATATGTATCTCTTGAAATTGTTAAGAGTGCAATCAAAGTCTCTATATAGGTTAAAAATAGGAAAGTGCAGAAATTAATTATCATGAACCATATCTTAATTGGAATATTTTCTAGGTAGAACTTAAAAACAAAATCACAATATCAGACAAATTGCGAATAGAAATGCAAGGAGTGTTAGGTCCACTACTATAAGATACCTTCTTTGCACACCATATAAGGGAGGACGAAACTATTGTAACCCAAAAAAAAAATAATAAATTCATGTTTCGTTGAGTACGTTTCAGTATTCTTTTTTTTTTTTTTTTAATTATGCATTTTATTATAACCTCAACTAAGTTATTTTATTAAAACTTGAATTTAAAATCTCTCAATTTTCTAGCTTTGATCGATTTATCAATTAAGTTATACATACAAACGATGCGTGTTAATTATGATCTATCTCGAACCACCAAGACTGTAGGTAGGTCGATAGATTCCCTTAAAAGTTTTTGACAGATGGTATAATAAATGTAAAAGATAAAAAAAAAAAAAAAAGAAAAGAAAAAAAAGATTCACGAGTGGGGATCATAAAGAAGACACGCTGTAACCGACATCACTCTACAGTCACCTTCACGTGACTCCTCATGCTTTTCATAATCTGCTATTGTCAGCATTCAGAAAGAATTTGACAAATGGTTGAAGTAGAAGAAGGAGGAGAATCTAATATTCCTCCGCCTCCTATGTCTTATTAATTATTAGATCATGTCCGTTACTGCCCATGGATAAAAAGCTAATATCATCTCTAACAAACTAGTAATTATAAAAGATTCATTCTCTTCACATATGACACCTACTTTTTTTTTATCAAGGTGTTTTGAACGGATTTGTGTATATATAAAAGATACTTTTAAATAAATGCTCAGCATTTAAAGCTGTCAGTATTTAATCGGGATGAATCATAAGCCATTAATGGGAGTTGTTATCGAAGTCTTGTCACTATGTAGTTAAAATAATGGCATGCAATAGTGGAACTGATAGAGGTAGCGTCGAAGGTGGCAATCTGTCAGGGATTTTTGGGGTGGCCTTAGTTAACCATTTGAAAGAATAGAGGTTGCCAAAATAACGGTTGATAGCTAAATATCTCCAGCCCGGTATATTAAATGCTATATTTGACAAGTTTAATTATATTTTTAATAAACGTTGAATTATTAAAATATTGGCCTTTGAATTTGTGAACTCTTATTAAATGCAATACATTGGATATTAACGGCTGATGAGTTACAAAATTGCATTTAATATCTCATTTTTTATAACTCCCATTGGAGTTGCTCTAAGAGAGATAAAATTATATCATATAATCTATTATATTTTTAGGATTCCATTTTAAAGCAGTTAAGGCTAAAGAAACTGTATCATCATTTATATGTTCGATGCAGACACCCACTTTAACCCCGTTAATCAATGTGACATCAATCCTGGATTCAAGAAAAAAGACCTCCATTTGTAATTACATTTTTTATCATGCTCTATCCGTCCAACCTTTTTTATCTAATTTAACTAAATGGTGATATTCTGTCAAAAAAAAAAACTAAATGGTGATATCATTTTTCATGAAGGCCCATGCAGCAGGTAGTAATGTGAGATCATGATTCAAATCCTTTGCTGTGTTTTATTTTTATTTTTTTATTTTAACCTCTACTCTCTCTTTGGCAGCCAACAAGATAAGCCCAAAGTGAAATATTTTGTCGTTGGAATCCACAAGCCCCCGGTTGGGCAAAATTTGATATGATTGCCAACATGATTCAAATATTTATGTATTTTTTCTTTGAGTTTAGGTTGATTGTAATTGTGTTTAGATGCATTTTTATATGAACCGACATAGTAAAATTTGATAGAATGATATATTAATCATATAATTGACCTTTAAATTTTGATATATTATTCGTGTCAAAGTTAATAGGTTAAATTTAGATATAATCTTAAATGATTATTTAAGTGTCATTGTTAATATTATTGAAACTTGATTCAAAGGTATCGTTTTTAATAAGTATCATTATTAATATTATTGAAACTTGATATTTTTTAAAGTGTCATCGAAGTTGTTTTTCAAAAATGACGTTTTCATATAAATTAATGGGTATTAAGCGCGCGTATAATATCAACCCGATAGACCATGTTTAATTAAAATCAAATACAATTAAACTTAGTTTTTCCCAAAAAATTAGCATTTAGTTATGATGTAGTAAATTATAAAATTAAGGTTCCGGCTTTTAGGGCCACTCCTTTCCACCTCATACCATTTTGAAATGTTGAGTGTATCTTCTGACATGAGATAAACATGATAAAAAGCTAATTAAACTTAATTAAGATTATAGATTGATGTATTAAAATAAAAAGAAAATGATAAAATAAAAGATTATAGAAATGTAATGTAACACCTTGGAACTTATACGTAAACATAATATTTGGAATTACTAAAGAATTGGACTATTCTATAATATGTCTACCTCTAAATTTCAGCTTGATAAATAGTTTTGATGATATGGTAATTGTTTTTTAAAAATAATTCTTAAAGTATATTTCAAATCTATCATAGTTTTTGTTGAAAGGAAAGAAGGTTCTGCCTCAATGTTATAGAAGGTCCATAGTTGAAGACGTGTGACACGTGGCAAAGAGAAAGAAGGAAAAGGAGGAAGGCGGGTTTTAAATAAAATATTTAGTTAAAAGTTCAAATAAATCAAAATTTGCTTGAGTCAGTCCTTTTATGTTTTTATTGAAAAGAATAACTATTTTAGATAAGATGTGTTTGAATCGTGTCGTATATATATATATATATATATATATATATATATATATATATATATATATATATTTTTAAAAGGGTTGTTTTTACAAAAAAAAAAAAAAAATGACATTTTTATCAAAATGATGTTAAAGTTTGACACAAAGATTAGATTTCTAAAATTTAGTTTTCTTAAATTAGGTAATTCGTTTAAAAGACCATTTGAAAACCTAATTTTGACAAAAATACATTTTTTATTTTCTTAGTACATTCTTTTAAGAGATAATGTAAACATAAAGCAGGAAAGGACAATTTTGGTCCAAAATAATTATTTTTCAGAAAAAAATATAAGAAATATTATATTTACAAATTTAAGGTTATTTGATGTCTTTTAACCAAATATTACTAAATTAAAGAGGAAGCATAATATGTCATGTATTTACATATATATTTTTTAAAAGTGTTGTTTTACAAAAAAAAAAAATAATATAACATTTTTATGAAATAATATTAAAAATTGACTGAAATGTTAGATTTCAAAATTTTAGTTTTCTTAGAATTAGGTAATTCGTTTAAAGATCATTGAAAACCTAATTTTGAAAATTTTACCCTCTATTAATTTTTAACCTAATTTTGGCATAAATACCTTTTTTATTTTCTTATAAAAATTACCTATTCTTTTAAGAGATAATGTAAATATATAAAATAGGAAAATACATTTTGGTCCAAAATAATTATTTTTCAAGAAAAAATATAAGAAATATTATATTTACAAATTTAAGGTTATTTGATGTCTTTTAGTCAAATATTAATTATTAAATTAAAAAGGGGAAGTGGAGGTGAGAGACATTAGAAGCAAGAAGAAAAGAGGCACAATGCACCAATGTTTTAAAAGTTGGATCGTCATGAATCGAAAAATTCTTGGTTCGTAGTTAGGTGATCGAGGCAGGTGACATCGCGTAAATATATATTTATGTTTTATTAAAATTATAAATAATTAAAAAAAAAATTATATGTAAGCAAAAATAGTAATATTTATAAAATTATTTATTGATGGCACTATATAATTATATTAATGTTTAAATTATGTGAAACAAATAATATAGTATTTAAATTTAAAAATATATTAAAATAGCACAAAAAAAAAAAATTTGTGCCAAATATTTATAGTATAGATATAACAATACAACCAATTTTAACAAAAAGACTTGTTTGGAGTAGTGGTTGCCTTTCTTTGCTCAACCTTAAGCACTCAAAAGTTGCAACTTATAATTATGACCTTTTTTTATTGAACCATCCACATTTCCTTGTCTCATATCAAGGATGAGAAGGAAAAAAAGAGTCATTTAAACCTTAGACTTATTAATTATCCTTAAATTGTGGGTCCGGAACATTAATTAGTTAAGACTTAACCCATTTTGTATTTAAAATTTTAATCCATGCGGTTCACATGAAGCGTCGATTCATCGATTTGATGATTGAGCCGCTTCGGTTTCAAGAGGTTAATAAGTTTGAAGGATATGATTTAAAGACATGAGATGAACCAGAGAAAGGATCGGTCGATGGTTAGGCAAGTTCGGCCAGCTGATGCAGTCCGATTTTCAAAAGCATTATAAAAAAAAAAAAACCGACCGCTTCTTCATATGTATGTGTATTTTTTTGGGTCCTTCCCTCCGTTCATAGTTATTCATTGTATTTTGAGTTTTAAGTTGACCATATTTAGAAGTTTAATGTCACTAGAGTTGGTCAATATTTGTTGGATTGTGAAGTTTAGTGCTTCATTTAAAATGTTGAGGGTAAGTTAATTCTTTGATTTAGCTCTTAAGGGTCTTATTATACTTATTTGTTTTAAATTGTGTTTTCTTAATCTTTCTTTTTAGTCAATTACAATTGACAGCTCGTGTTGAGAACTCCTAATTCATTTGATTAGTAGATTGAAAAGCGCTGCAACCCACATGAATATGTTCGTTTGGAGAAAATTTGAGAAGTACAAAGGAGAAAATAAGGAAGAAAAGTATCACTACCAATCGAGTGGGAGCCGGATAATTCGATCTCTAATCCATACGAAGCGAGTCACAGGCAGTTAGAGATGAAATTTTAGATCCTACAAAACAACGATATCTAATTATGTTCGTCTCAATTCCATCTCTAATCAAGGACGAAAATATTCCATATCTAATCAAAGACAAATTAGAGATGGAATTTTTCCGTCTTTATTATAATCGGAGACGGAAAAATCCATATCCATTTTGTCTATAAATACTGGGACTAATTTTCGAAGTCTAGGTTTTGACTTTTATTACTAATTAAATCTATTATAGTTAGAATTTCAATTATATGTAATCATAAAGTTAGATTTAAAATTAAGTGTAATAGATGTCATTAAAACAATTAAAACGTATATTTTTCATTAATTATAAAATCCAATAGTACGTAGATAGCCAAATAATAATAATAATGTCAAATGTACTAATCTGATATACTAACTACTAATCCATGACAAATTAGCGTGTCGGCCAGGAGCGTTCTTTTTAGAGTATACTCCGTCCTTGATCGTTCCTTAAAATCTTGGTAACTCTATGGTATTCTTAGTAGGGTAACCAACCTCGATAAAAATATTTTCTTGTTAATTACATTGTATTTATTGCTAATGCTCTGATGTACTTAAAACATAAAACAAGTTATTAAGTAGTGCCCTTATTTTTTTTTTATTGAGAGATACAATGGACTTACCCTATGCAATAAAGATTTTCAAAGTTAGTAATCTACGCAAAAAAAATAATTATAAGCACATAAATAACCATCATTAAAACTTTATTTTATTTTAATAAAAGTAATAGAAATGCACAGCGCAAAGGCAAAGTTGTTTATCTATAATTAATCAAAAGCATTTATTAATATTAAAACAATTACAAGAAATTGTTGACTCATAATTATGATTAAGTACACTTATAGAACCTAAGTATTGTCCGTAGGTGCAAGCAAATTACTTACAATTGGAGGAAATATTTTACTTGATGGATTATTTTAGAGCGGCCAAGTCCTTTACAGTGGACGCTAAAAGCAAGGAAAAGAGTAAAATTCGCTCTGTAGAATCACAACGTCAGAGATCGCTCACCTCAATACAGAAATAGATGATTTCATGTTCGCCATACATAATCACTATGTTCTTTAGAGACAAAAAATTCAGAGAAAAGGCATAAAATACGAAGCATAGCACAGTGTCTCCTTCAAGCATGTTGAGCGAGCAATACAGTGGAACCACCAGATTGCTTGACTTTGGACAACTTGGAAGTGCACAACCTAAATACCATGTCATTAAAGGACTTTTGTAAATAATTTGCATAGACCAAAAACCCAGACATGAGACTAATTAATTATTGCCATCACGAAAAGAAAGAAGTAATTTGCGGACCCTCACACTTCCTTTAACCGAGATCATCATCCTACAAAAAACAAAAACCATACCAATCACTTAGCTCAATCGACCAATCAAGTAATTAAGGTAAAACCTCACCTTTAATTGGCTCTTTATGCATAATTCTTTATTACCTTAAACAAACTCATAAAAACATATTGTTCATATAACTCATCCAACACGATCCCATTTCTCAACTCAACTTCAAAAATAAGCTTCTTTACAAATTTCTTCACGGCCCATACCCTTTTTCACCTTGGTATCAATGACACAACTGAACCAATCTTTACATAAAAAAAACCAACATTCAAGTCACCGATTAAGAAAAAACTTTAAACTTGAACAAAAGTTCCAATCTTTATTAAATAAAGGCCACATAGTTATGCTAGCTTTACTGCTAACCCTGTGGTCCCAAATAAACCTATGCACTCCCTCTGTAACCAATCCTCCATCACATTCTCTAACATTTCAATCAAAATAAAACAAACCTATTAGCTCCAATCCCTTAAATTTGCAAAAAGAGCAAACAAATGAATAAAATTTGCAAAAATGCTAAAATACGCCCGTCAATGCTAAAGTGCGCCTCCTACCTTGACAAGGAGAGTAAGGTGTTAGTGGGCTCCATGGACAGGAAGGCGAGAGATCAGGTGGAGGCCTAGAGGGATGGTGGGGTTGAGATTTTGTTTTGCCATGGCTGGGACCAAAGTTCTCACGGTTTGAAAGCTGGGTTTTATTGAGAGTAGTTGTTGGATTTAGCTCGGTGTGATGTGCCTTTTGCGGTGGCTGGTTGTCGAAGATGAGGAAGAAGAGGTGATGGTTGCACCTGGGTGGGTTTCCACGATGGGGGTCCGGGTTTTGGGTCTTGGTTTTGTTCGATGAGGTCTAGTTTTGGCAAGTTTGGGGAGGTATTTACTGGTGGTTGGTGGCTTGAGTTGTAGGCGTGGTGGAGACGGAGGAGTCATTGGTAAGGGGAGTGGAGTTGGATTGGGTTCGGTTTATGGAAGAGCTTTTTCGGTTTCAAGTCGGAGAGAGGAATGGGTCACGGGTCCTAGTTGTAGTGACCTATGGGAAGTGTTTCTTTGAGTGGATGGTGATAGGAGGCAGAAGGGTTCTGTCCTTTCACTTTTCAATTATAATACAAGTTTGTTTCCGATTAAACAAAAAACCTAAAGCCAAAACCATGATGTTGTCTAAGCCAAGCAAGCGATAAGATCCAACTTAAATCACACAAAGTTTGAAGTAGATGTTTATATTGGTTGCATTTCTAAAACTTTCTTGGAACCACATAAGCCATTCTAATAAAAAAAAAATTTTTTGATAAGTAAAAAGAGCATATAATGGAAAGAGGCGCTGAAAAAGCGGCCTAAGGAAAACAGGAGAGAAAGCTTACCCCCTTTACAAGAAGCCAACTGTTTCAAGCCTTCCAAAACAACCAAAAGATGCACAAGGGACCCGCCTTCCAAACTCTTCGCCTATCTTTTGCAAGGAAAGAACTCTTCCATCCCATGAGGGAATCCCTAACTGAAGTGGGCAAAACCTAGGAGACACCAACTAAAGAGAAAAGCAGATCCCAACTAATAATTTTACTAGCCGGATTGGTTAGAAGCCTAAACAGTATGATCAAAGTTACCCTTCATTTTCAGAAGTGTTACAATTTCCAGTATCCTTGTAGCAATAGATGCAATACAACCAGTATCTATAATCTAATTTCGGGTTTTACTCCAATAATAAGATCTTTTGCAATACAATTAAGAATTCAACTTTATAGATGTGCAATATTCTTTTATCGGAACATTTTTCCTATATAATTCTTCTACTGAGCATTGTAAGCCCACATTCTTTGTTCCGGAAAAAATAATTACCAAAAAAAGAGTTAAAACATTTTCAGGATGCAAGAACAAAGTTAAGTAAAATGAATTACTGCAGATGTGGCAGAAAATATTTCTAGTAGCTAGTTTTACCAAAGAAATAAACAATACCAAAAATCCGATACAGAAAGATATTAGCATTGACCTGGATCAGACACATCAACACTTAGAAGTTAGAACCAGAGAATACCCCAAAAACCTTGCTTGACTGCTGAGAAAATAAAGGAACTTCAACTACACTATTAGCATTGACCCGGATAAGACACATCAAGACTTAGAACCTGAGAATAACGCGAACACGGAACACCGTGTTTGACTGCTGAGAAAATAAAGGAACTTCAACTACACTATTATGGATCCAACAAAACAAAAATCCCCAACAACCTGAGCTTGATACCATGCTTGTGTTTGGTTTTTTTCTAACCTTTTTTCCTGTAAGAAACTCAACAACACAGAAGGTTCTAACTACTCTTAAAAGCAACAAGGGGGAAAGTATACTGAATTTAAAAAAAAAAAAAAATTAACATAACACCCAAAACCCGCAAACACAAAAAAAAAAAAAAAAAAAAAAAAACCATCGTTCAGAAAGCTATATACAAATGATAAATAGCTAATGATCGAAAAAAACAAAAACACTTGATTAGAAAAAAAGATTTCTTCTAAATACTGAGTGACTGCAACAAAACCCAGAGAACAAACAAAAGAACAATGATAGCAAAAATCCAATTTTTGCTGTTTCTATCATCAGAGCTTCCAGAAATTGAAAATTCAGTAAAAATAGAAATGAAATAGAAACTAGAAACAAAGACCCAGAGATGCCAGTTTCACCTTCGAGAAACAGATTGATGCATTTTCATGAAATGGAACCCAAAAATACTTCTCCAGACAGGATTAAAGAAAAATTCAGAAAAATTATCTCTCCAGGAATGTTAATTTTACAATTTTCCTTCCATTTCTCGACAGCCAAACAGATTTGATGACATATGTTCTGGTGCTCACCCTCAAGAAGTCGAACCCCACAAACCATTTTCAGGTGGGACTAAAAACAGAAAAACAACATAAAACCCAAGACCCAGAACGCCAATTTCAGAAATTCACCACATTTCCTCAGCAATCAAACAGATTTGACGATGCAAATCGTTTCCCAGGAAACAATGCCTGAAGATGGAGAGCCCAGAATGCATATTTCGAGGCCGGAAAGGTGAGATCATGCCGGGGAGGTGGATTCGAAACCTAAGGTGTGTTTGGTAAGCGGGGTAGGGGATTAGGTAGTCCCAGACCGAAAATTAGTGAAGTCACGGTTGGTATTAGATCTTTGAGACTAGTAGCTTGGGGATAAAATTAGTGAATGTGAGTTATTTTTGTGCAGTTTTGCTTGCACAATTAATTAGGTCTCCACCGATTTAGCGGGACAATGTACTATAGTTTTACAAAAAAATAATTAATGTAACTAAAAATTTAAACAAAAAATTTATTAACTAATATATTATCAAAAACTTGTTTATTTTAATTTAAAACTTATGCAATTTAAAAAAAGTAAGCGAGCGGAATGAAATTAAAGCTATGATTCATTTATTTGTTTTATTTTTATTTTAAATATTTTATATTTGCTTTTAACTTTTATTATATTAAAATTAATATTTTCATACAAATAAAATATTATGAATTTTTTATAAATTATTTATTAAAAAAGCGTTATAATAATAATTATTTATATTAAAAGTATAAAAATAAAATAATAAAAATTATTTTTTAAATATAATCGAAATGAACTGTGTATTATTTTGGATCATGATTCGTATTGCTTCATTCGAACGTTTACTGCCGAAACAATTTATTTCTTTTAGTTCGGCTTTATTTTAAATGAGCTTGCTTGGCTGATTCTAGCTTTCAGTTTTTCGTAAAAAAATCGTCATAAATCATTGTGGCTTTATCGCTGAGAAAATCGGGAAAATTTAAACTTTGTGCCGTAATTCGACGAAGCTTACAGTCGGCTGATTCATGAGGCAATTTAGCAGTGCGAGTTCGTTTCGTCGAATTTTAAAACTGACAGCATAGCGATTTATTATTTTTATTAGTTTCTGGAGTTTTGAGAATTTACAATTTTATACGGGTTTATAGGAATGTGATCGCGAAAGCGTCTCGATTTTGATCGGCATAAATTTCATAGTTGAATCCTTTCAATCACAATTCACGGGACCTAGTGTTTCCAACCATTGAATTCCTAGCACCAAATCAATTCCATGCAGTGGTATAGGAAAGAAATCGAGTAGGAATGGGATTCCACCTTGTAATCTGACTGCTACTTGTTTATACTTGCCTTTGCACCACAACTGATCTCCATTAGCGACTCGAACAGTGAACGGTTTAGTTGGGTTTATAGCCATATTTATGATGCTTGCAACTCTGTCACTCACAAAGTTATGAGTAGCTCCACTGTTAATCAAAGCAATCATTTTATGGGAACCCATCATCGCCTCAATCCGCATTGCCTTCGGACCTGTCCATCCTGTCAAAGCATGGAGAGTTATTTCCGGTTCTTCTTCCTCGGGTTCCAGCACTAAAGATGCATCTCCATCATAGTTTGGTCCCTCTAGCACCATCAGTTTTGGCCCTTGACACCTATGCCCCATTGTGAATTTCTCGTTACAATTGAAGCACAATCCTTGTGCCCTACGCTTCTGCATCTCCTCCCAAGATAAGCGCTTGGCTCCCACCTGGCTATTAGTGTTGGACGTTGCAGTTGGAATAACAGGTGCTCGGGCAGTGCCAAACTGGTTTGTTCTTCTTTGTCTAGCCGACTGCTCCTCCTTCATCCGTGTAAGGTTCATTGCTTCTTTGATTGTTTTTGGTTTAAACAGGAGGATTCCATTACTTAATTTCAATTTCATTTATAAAAGTTCAATAAGAGGAGCTTTCCTGTATGCATCCGCGAACTCGAGTCCCTAGTTGTTCGAACTCCTTCTGATAGTCTTTCACCGATCCCACTTGTTTAATCCTTGACAATGCTTCATCGAAATCTTTTGCATCGGTTGGACCAAATCGAGATCTAATTTCATCCTCAAATAAATCCCAACTGATCTCCCTCTATTCTTCACTCATAGCTTTTTTGAACCACTGCCACCAAAGGTTAGCCTCCCCTTCCAAATGGTATGCAGCAAGTCTCACTTTTTGATCATCCGCCACTTCATTAAAATCACAAAACTGATTTACTCGGTTGATCCAGACCGTTGGGTCATTCCCAAAGAATTTGGGAAACTCTAGCTTAGTTAACTTTGACACAAATGACCTGTCAACATCACGGGAGTCTTTGCGTGATCGGCTCTGCCCTCGTGGCTTTGGTTTCTAGGTGATCCTTGGCTAGGCAAGAGTGATTCAGATAACCTCAAGATCGTATCCTCCAACTTTTGCATTTTACTGCCAAAGCCAAGCTCGATACGCTGCATTCCTTCATGAATTCCTCCCAGCTCTCTCTCAAGTGCCTCAATGCGATCTTTGTTGGTTGCCATCAACCTGGCTCTAATACCAATGATAGGTCCCAGTCAGAAGCAGGTAATTAACACAGAAAATTATTCCATTAGAATAGAACAAACCACGAACCGACTATTTTGTTATTTTTCCACTTTTTTGGCCTGTATGCTTAAATACCAGCATTTCCTTCCGTCTTATCTTGGAAAGATTCAACACAAAGAACGTGGCCTCTATCACAACAATTATGGCCAGTTAGTTTTATTTGACTTGACCTAATAAAAAGGAAAAATAAAATAAAAAATTAGACAAAGTAATAACAATAACTGCTTCCATAACTTTAGGATCCACCATCCCAAAGACCAGTTCCATTATCCTAAATATATGGGGTTTGGCCTTCTCTCCCTGTTGGATCTTCGCACCTTATCAGATATCGTGTGTTGTTCAGTGTATGAAGAAGTAAGAACACTGAGACAGATAAAACCCAAGTGGGGTAACTTTACTTTCCCTTTTGGTTCTCTATGAAATGAAATTCACGGTTCAGATGTTGCCACGTCTTCGTTATGTAAAAAAGCTTATGGGCCCCATCTGATGTGGCACAATCTCAACGTTTATGAATCTGACTTCTATTTTTTTTTTTGTCTAAAAAATATAAATTAAAACTTAAATTATGGGAATCTCTCTTAAGATCTTAGCATTACATGAATCTAGTTTTCTTCTCTTTTCCTCCTTTCTATTCAGGCCCGACAAAATTTAACGTAGCCCGTGAACACCATACAAGCTCGACATGATTTTTACGGATTTATGTTAAGTATAATCATATATTTATCAAATTTATATTAATCCATATAACTTATTTAATAAACTAGTTAGATTCATCTCAATTCATATAATACGGATTTAATCTATTTAATTATTAAATATTGATGTATTAATTATAATTTATATTATTTTAAATTACTTAGTTAATAAACGATTTATTAGTGTCGTATTGAGTTACATGATTATTAATTGGGTCATGATTTCTAATATGTTTATTATTCGTTTCGTGTTCGGATTGGTAAATATATTAGAAAATTTGTTATTGACACGACCTGCGAATACAAATTGTCAGTCCTACTTTCTATCATGTGTGTATATATATATATATATATATATATATATATATATATATATATATATATTAATTTCGCCCCAGAAACAAAATGCATATAATGTGCTCTTTTTATCGGTTAGCCTCTTTTCGCGCAGCAATGAGCAGATTATTTGAGTGGTGTGGCTCAAAATAAGCTTCGTTACTGCACTCTGTCACATACGTTTTAACCGCCCGATAAAATGGTTATTTCACGAGATCTAGGTTTTCAATTGTTTTTTCGTGTTTTAGTTGTCGTTTTCCTACATCGTGTGGTTATCGTAAATGCTTTTGTGTAGCGTTTATTTGTTTTGAAACGATTTAAACAAGCCAAATATATCATATACTTGACAAGAAATCAAATAAATGGTGGAAATCGATATCTTTATATAAGCTTGAATTATGGTATTATAATGCTGACAGTAAAATCAAATGTATAAAGCTCTATTATTTTATATATAGGCTTTTGGCCAGGTCGATATGTTATTAACACGGATGTTGTTTAAATCTTATAGTTTGGCGATTTTGATTTCTATCTTTTTATCTGATGTATTCTTAGTTTGAATCGATAAATTTATTTCTCTTTAAAAATTCTTTTTTTTTGTTCTTGTCCCATTCATTTCCGGTGTCTGGCTGTATTAATTTGTTCTTGTGTAGACTGGACACATTTCTTACGATGTCTGCGTCAGATCTTTAACCATTGAAGTTAGGCTGTGACTAGAAGGATATCAAATGGTAAAATAAGGGTTTTTTTTTACTTTAATGGCCCGGAGCCGACCGATTAGATCTTATTTGACTCAAGCGCCAATCGGCCCGAGCCCAAATTTGGCACGATTTTTCGAACCAATAGTCAGCGACCAAATACTGTTCGGGTTGGTCGAGGTTTGCCCAATGGGGCAGGCTTAAATTGCCAGCTCTATTTCTACCACCCTCTCTCATTATTTTTTTCAACAACAATAGGATTTTGATCCTATTCAAGAGAATAAAGAATCTTTATTTTTTATTTAACTATTTCAAAATACATTTGTTTTCTCAAAAATTAGTTACAATTCACTAATTAATCATTTAATTACTTATGATGGTGCTTTTTACAGTGATCTTTGAAGTGGAGCTTCTTAGAGTCGTGGGCGATCTGTGAACGGATCGATGTACAACACAGCTGCGCTGAAAGGTTAGTGCGACGGGTGTGCGGCGCCTCAAATCTGCCAAAGTTAGTTTCTTTCTTGTAGAAAAGGAAAGAAGAGTTCAGACCCGATGGCGTTGTGACTCGTGCCTTTCTTGGTGGAATTGCTCGATATTTATCGTGGGTGATCACGATGACTTTCCTTGTTAGACGGTGATCTGACATGTTCGATTCGGTAGGGAATCTCATTTCCTTCTGGCTAAGCGGAATATTAAGAGATAGTGGGGAGCGAAATGCTTAGTAGGAGATCTTTTTATCTTAATGAGTAGATATCAAATCATGGAAATGGAGTGCTTTCCTTTCCCTCGTCTCAAGCGGTGGACAGTTTATCCTCGTCTTTGTCCGGCCATGGGCTTAGTTTCGACCGAGCTCACGCCTTTGGGTGCCGAGGCGTCATTGTGGGCGAGTCCCAGCGTCACGGCTCTTACAGATCTACGGGATCTGCGACCGACTTTAAGGCACTGTAGTTCGTTCCCTAGGCCTGAGTCCTGGGCCTATGCGCTAATTTTTAGGCACTATCAGTTGCCCCCCAGCCCTTGGTCAAAGCGAGCTTGGGTAAGGGCTGAATCGTTTCTTGGATCGAGTAGCAAACTCCACGTGGCCGAACAGGGTTTGTTTGGTGCAGGCATCCTTTGTCAATCGTATCGTGGTAAACAATGAAGCATTTTCGACTTTCGCGTCATTTGGTGGCGTTCGATGTTTTTAAAGCACCCACGGTTGTAGGCCGTATTCCATGTTCTTGAACCTCTTTCTCTATGGTCTCGATTTTTCCTTGAAACTTCTCACGATCATGTGAGGCGCTCTTGGTGGTTTTTGTCATTCTATCTCGCTTGAGGTCGCGTCTTTTGTTTTCTTACTAGTTTGGGTATGCTTGTGTGGCACCCACAACACCTTTTTCTTGTTCTGGATTCCATGGGTCCCTGGTGTCCATTGTTTGTCTCCTCTTCCTCACTTTTTTTTTTTGGCTGGAGTTTTGTCGAGCACCTTTTAGCCGTGGGGAGTTATTGTTCTGACTTTAGGGTTATTAGGACGCGTTTGGTTGGGATTCTGCCTCTTTATCATTCGTTCGACCTCCCTTATTCTTATGATCATGCGCGTGCTTCCTTTGGGCCCAGTAGTTTCTTCACAGTGCGCATAGGGGGTAGTTTTGCCGAGGAACCTGATTTAGGGCAGACAAGTGAAGAGAATGAAACATCGACCACTTGTTGTCGTCCGTGTCCCTTGATCGGACCTCGCACTCGTTTGGAAAAGGCAAGAGCAAGGTTAGTAAGATCAGGTACCCTGGCGGTTCTGACTATTTGAGGGTTGCTGTGCAAAATGCCGAAACAGTGGGCCCTAATCGGATAAAGCCCTCTTTTGGAAGGACCTTCGCCACTCGCTACAGGCCTCCCATTGGTGTTCATGTTTGGTGTCTCGATTTTCTCACTTCTTATATCGTCCAAGTGCCGAAGATGGTTTGCTTCTTTGAGGCGGCCTTCAAGAACGACCTTCGCTTTCCTCTGCATCCCTTTATCAAAAGTGTCTTACAGAACTTTAACGTCTATCCATCCCATTTTTCTCCCAATTTTTGGAGCTTTCTGGTTGATTTGATGTTCGTCTTTAGGGATAAAGGTTTGGGTTCCCATCATAGCTTTGCTCCTGGATTTCTTCAGTGTGAAGGAGGCTGTAGAGGACTTTTTGTACATTTCCAAACGCATCAATGCCAAGATGATCATCTCGGATCTTCCGTCCTCCCATAAACACTAGAAGGAACGTTATTTTTTTGTTAGTGGTTGTAATTGGGAGTATAACTCTGCTGACCGAGAATATACGCTTTGTGACGCCCCTAACCTCGCACTCGGTGTCAAGCGAGGGTGTCATCATTTTTTTATTTTTTTATAAACTTATAACCTTTAAGCTTGTTCAATCATATAATGTTAAACACTTAACTTGTACTATATCCTATACTTGACGGATTACAAAATATATACAAGTTCCATACATGGAAGTGTTCAACATTTACAATATTACATTGCTTCATTTGTTTACAAACAACAAAAGGATATTACATGTCTAGAAATAGACGAAAAGTCTTGAGTGAGCACCTAATGATGTGTTGACACGGGAGGCGATCTGGTGTCTGTCCCTCTTGCCTCTGCTCGTACCTACACGGATGAAAACCCATGCTAAGCTTATAGCTTAGTGGGAATTAATACATATAGACGATCTGTCATCTCACTTTATACACATGCATATACTTATGACAACTATAACCTTTACACATATACTTATCCATTTTTCATATCTACTTGTCATAACATGTTTCTTTTTTTATCATATTTCATTATTTTTCGTGTCCTCTTATACTGTACTTATTATTCTTGTAACTATAGACTATCATCGTATAACAGTGCTATGCTTCTCATATCATATCATATGCTTTACATATACTTATCATTTTCTTTTATGTTTTATGACTGTAAAAACCTTAGAAGCGGATACAGGAAATAACTGTACGTACTCGAAGGTACTATCCTTTATGCAGGCAGTGATCTCTATCTGTATGCAGAGAGGTACTATCTTGTATGAGACAATGATCTCTATCACGTATGACTTGAAGCGGGGCGTATAATGATTGGCTTGGGATCTATGTCATCGACCCAAACAGGACCTCGATATTTGTAAACTATATGCTACAACAACTATATCTTTAGAGGCATGTCTATCTATCCAACTACCCAGTCTTAAGCAGGCAATCATTTTTATTATGTT
The DNA here is from genome assembly GCA_016808115.1 of Tetrastigma voinierianum. Classification (NCBI taxonomy): domain Eukaryota; kingdom Viridiplantae; phylum Streptophyta; class Magnoliopsida; order Vitales; family Vitaceae; genus Tetrastigma; species Tetrastigma voinierianum. Next base: position 37,808 of record JAEQBH010007088.1, read on the forward strand.
TTCTTAACAATCTTTCAGGTATTAGAAAAAGATATCTCATATACATGAGATATTCATTTTCAAATAATCTCTTATAAACATTTAACTGTACTTTTTCATATAACACAATTATATATGTATTATCTTTAACTGTAACATGTTATCATAATCATCTTTTATGATACATTATTTAATATAACAATACATTTATATAACCTTTATGTTTAGTTTCTATAACCAGTGCTTCTGAAGCGATTCTAGGTAGCTCCTAAGTCCATTTCGGACCCTACTTTCCTTCATGAGTTATTCTCCCCGATGTCTAGTTTGTCTGAAATTCGAATCCTCATTTGGACTAGTATAACTCAAGTTATGATTTAAACAATAGGAATTACTCAGTTCATTTAGATGTTTTGAGGCAGTTACAGGGATCAAATTGTTTATAATTTAATGAATTTTTCTAGGACAATGGGGTGGAATTGGATATACTTATTTCAGGAAGATTTGTTATCCTAGAAGTCTAGTTTACCCAAAAATTTGAATCACTCAATTTGGATGAGTGAAACTCAACTTATGACCTAAATACCAAAACTGCTCCGAAATCCAAAATTGTATCAGAATTGTAACAGAATTGACCCGAAATAGAGCTTCACTTTGACAAATTTTCTGGGTAACCTGGGGTCCAAATTTGCATACACATATTTTAGGGAGATTTGTTCTTCTAGAACTCTAGTTTACCCAAAAATTTGAATCACTTAATTTGGATGAGTGATGGCCAAGTTATGGGAAAAAAAAGACATGGGTTGAAAAAAAACGGACTGCATCTCCCCTAAAACCCAACATTTTCTCTATACAAATCTTTCCTCTATTGAGGACCACAACCAAACCAACAAGGATTTTACACAAACAAAGAGGTATTCCAAACCTCCAACCAAGTAACCATAAAAAAAAATATATACAAACAAGTCCATACAAATCTCATACAATTTCCATATTATAATTCATAGAAAATCATACAAATCTATACCATTCCATACATATCTTTTATCATTTAGTTTTTTACCCAACCCAACTCTCATCAAATCTAAGGTTAGGAGATAAATTCCTAACAAAACCCTAGAAAGATCAAATGTCAAACAAAAATTCTTACATCAAGGTAGTTATACAACCAACGTGTATCGTCTGAAGTTCGCACCTTTTGGCCTTCCTTTCTTCTTTCTTTAACTGTTTCTTCTTCTTCTCTTTCTCTTTCTCTCTCTACAGGTTTGCTCTCCAATTTGGGAAAAAGGTTTCATGTAGTAGACCAAATGTGGTCTTATACCCCAGGTGGTCCTTAGGTATGTTTTGGCCCATTCAATAATGCATTATTGCCTTTAACTCTTATTTACCTTTAAATATCATAACTCCTTACATTTAAAATTTCATTTTGAGCTTTTATACCTTGACCTCTAGATATCCTCATTAATGACCCTTGGGTCTTCAAGTGGTAATTTCCTAATTTACCCTTGGTTCTTGTACAAATTTTGGGTTTTGCATATTTTATTTTTTTTCGCATGTTTTTATTCCGAAAAAAATATACATTTACTTTTATTATACCCAAAACATGTTATAAAATTGTGAGAATTCATGTTGGGGGTATTACACGCTTGACAATTGACCATTTGAACCGCTAAGAACCTCGTGAGTTTTACATTTCGTTAATTGGGTTATCGCCGAAAGTCATGAATGTTTCTAACTGCTTTGGTTGTTTGACCTTGGTATTAAGCTCCGAACTTCGGTTGAGGATGAAGAGGTGAAGCGGAAGTTGGTTAAATGTAGCCCGCGGACGTATTTCGAACTTATTAGATCGGATATTCCCGGGCCTTCTAGTGCGAAACCTTCTCATGGAAGTTGACCATGAGGAAGAATTCAAGCGGGGCACCTCAAGAGATATATCATGGAAGTTGACCACGAGGAAGAATTCACACTGCGATAAGAGCAAAGCCCAGAGCCAGAAGCGTGAGTACTTTGAACCTAGACTTGCCATAAACTATATACTGGGAGGGTCACTTGATGATTAGTACCAGTCAAAATGCCAACAAAAGAAGCTCTTGAGAGCAGCCATGGTCGATCAGTGAATCTTTGTCCGCCCAAGCGGTAGCGGGAAGATGCAACTTCTGAGGCGACCACATATCCTTTCCCAGTAAACTGACGGGGTGCTAGTAGATCTGAGTAGTCACCTTGAGATTTGTGCAGCTACCCGTTTTCAACCATATGAAGCTTTCCCCGCAAATATTGAATTTGGTCGGATGAATCCTCTTTGGTTTCAACGACGTAACAACCCGCAAGCTGGAGACATCACACTTCTATCTGAGGGCGGTAAATCAATAGGTTTTATTCTCGGTTATCAATGACACAGGACCATACAATTACCGCCAGTAGGTAGGGCTGTACACTTTCGATGAAGGCCCGTCCTTTAACATATCATCAAATGGTCGATTATTTAACTAGTACGGGGTAGGTGGGGTCTTACAGCGACCCGGAGTTGGCAGCGCGTGATGCTATCGATTATCCGTGTAGGAACGGAGAGAGGGAAAAAGGTTCGGCGTTCTGCCCCTCGGGGTTACATTCCGGGTATAGTAACTTCTGACTTACTTTGAGTGGGTGGAAGAAAAGGATCGGATTAGTTGTGGATCCTCTAGAGCGATGCGGGCGGGTACGGAGAAACTCCGCATGCCGACACTGCGGTATCCAGCGAAGAAGAAAAACGGCTATGACCGCGTATTGTTGAGGAAGCGTGAATATATTAGCTTGGCTTTTCGTACATGGCGGGATTGACCCAGCATTAGCCTCTCATAAGTGACGTGATTATACGATAAAGCGGTGAGGCGAAAATGGCGTTTCCACCGGATCGCCATCAGTTATTAACGAGAGTGAATGACACCTTTCCACGAGGTGAAATATCGAATGGCTTACCGTCATAGTAGTCATCCCGAAGAAGGGAGTTAAATGGAGCGTATGCATGGACTACACGGACCTCAACGAAGAATGCCCAAAAGACAGCTTCCCTTTGCCACGAATAGATCAGATCGTTGATGTCTCTGTCGGGCATTAGATGTTGTCGTTTCTAGATGCCTTCTCGTGTGCAAATTCAATGCACCCACTTGATGTAGAAAGCGACCTTCGCTGCCTCATACGGGCTATCTTTAGCGTGATGCCCTTTGGTTTGAAGAATGCCGGGGCAACATATCAGAGACTAGTGACCAAGATATTTGTTGCCGATTGGCGGGACAATGGAAGTCTATATTGATGATATGCTTGTCGGGACGAGGCGCCAGATCATCTGAAGCACTGCGAAACTTTTGGCTAGTTGCATGAACGGTATGAAACTCAATCCCCTAAAGTGTGCATTCGGAGTCAATTAGGGTAAATTCCTAGGCTTCATGGTGACGTAGAGGGGGATTGAAGCCAATCCCATTCAACTCAGAGCCATTATGGAATCTTAGCCTCCTACCACCAGAAAAGGAGTGCAGCAACTAACTGGCCGGTTGGCGGCTCTAAGGCGATTCATTTCTTGCTTTACATACTGATTGAAGCCGTTTTTCACCACTTTGAAAGAGAGGTAGCGTGGTGATGGGATGAGAATCTGACCAGGGCCCTTATAATCAATGTCCGCAAACCACCCATTCGTAGCCAGAGGCAATTAAGCCTTTCTGCCTTTACTTATTTGTTTTTTATGATGTTGGTAAGTGTACCTTTATTCAGGAATTAGTACCCAGATGGTCAAAACCCATATTCTTCATAGGCAAGATCCCTACTCAGAAATTAAAAACTCGATATACGTCTCGACGGCGACTCACAGCTACTCGGGGGTAGCCACGAAAAACTCACGCCCTACTTTGAAGCCCACCACATCGCGTGCTCACTAACTCATACAGGAAGCCTTTATCATAAGCTCGACTTGTCAGGCGAATGGCTTAGTGGGAGATCGAGCTAGGAGTTCGACATTCAATTTAAACCCCGTCTGGCGTTGAAGGGATAGGTACTGGCTGACTTCCTAGCAGAGGCTCATATGAGATGTAGACGACGACTCACATTGGTGGACTAAATGTGGATGGTACTTCACTTGCAATGGAGTGGAGGTAAAGCCTGAGGCTACGACCAAAACCTATGGAGAAATTAGCGAGCGAGCCATACCGTTCGATTTCTGCAAACCACCGCCGGCGAAGTGAATATGAAAACGATGTAGTAGTGCTCGACCAACAACATCATGCCTCGCCGAAAAAATGATCATGAAGTAATCTCAGTGGTGTTCGAGCATGCCGCGGAGAGTATGGAATGAGATCGTATGGCCAAGTATGTGAGTTTGATCATTCACGATTAAATTTGCTTGCGATTGAAGCATGTCTCGAGAAGTTACCTAATGAAAGGCGGATCTTTAATTGCCATAGGCTAACGTCCTAAATCAAGAAGAAGTATACTCACATTGTATATCAGTTAGAGTCATGATCTACCAGCAAGATGAAAAGCGAAATAGATAAATTGGTCCTTCATGGATGATTCCATTGATCCGTTATCTAGAAGTTAGAGGCATTGGATATGAAAGTGACGCAGATCCAATCTAGGTAACAGGTTCTCCCTCATTAACTTTATCAGATGTATAAAGTAGTCTTTTAAGTAGACCCCTATCTTAAATGTCTCCACTCAACAATAGGGATTGTATGTACATCTTTGGCCCAAAACTCACAGTGGGATATCATGGAAATCATCCGGTGACGGACATTGGCAACATGCAGATCCCACACCCGAGGCTCTTCTTGCATTCATGTGGATAGATGTCGTCGCCTATGTTAGAAAATGTGATCGTTGCCAATGGCAGGCCCCACTCTCAAAACTCCCGACCCAAGATTTAACAACCATAACAAGCCCTTGGCCTTCGGCTTAGTGGGGTGTTGACATAATTAGGCCGTACCTCGCCGCTCGGAAGAAGTGCTGTTAGTTGCCACGAGCTACTTGGCAATGGATGAGGTGAAGCCTTTGCATTCATCAAAGACGAAATCGTTCGAGTTAAGTGGAAGAATATAGTGTGCTGATTCGGGATACCCGTCAATTATGAATAACAATGATTGTGATTCGATAGCCGTGCAGGGCTTATGCGTTAATTGAAAATAAAACCTACTACTCCACCCATGGTACTGCATTGAAACAACGGCGAGCGAAAGCATCTACAAAACACTCTGTGGCTCGAAAAATGTCTACATTGGCAGGAAAATGGGTGAAGAGCTGCGGGGTTTATGAACTTACCAGGACAACCCGGTAGGAAGCAGCGGGGGGAATCACTGGTTGCCACCATATGGGATGGAGGCTATCATCCCAGCGTAAATTGGGTTTGCCCGCTGTGGCGGATTCGCTGGGAAGCAAGCACTGAAGCTATAATCAAAGACCTGGACACGATTGACGAACTTTGGGAGGCGGCAGATGTGCGTATAGCTTCATACCAGCAAAGGTTAGCAAGTTGGCATAACCGGTGTGTAAAGCTGCGTATGTTCAAAGCTAAGGAATTAGTCTGAAGTGTTTTGTGCGTCGCCTGCTTGACGGAAGTTCCAACCCAGCGGAAGGACCTGTAGTAGTAGGTAGGCCAATAAGTTCTTACTCATTGAACAACCAAGCGAGTGTGCCCCAGAATATGGAATCGTATCTGCCAAAATGTGTGTTGATGTATTGCTGAGAAGCTATACGTCGATAAAAGATTATCTTTACTCATTTCCTCTTAAAATACCTGATCACTTCCTTTGAAATCTGAAGAGGGTGATTATAGTTGGAAGAAATTTGTCAGTTAATACAAAAGTCTGAATACGGTTGCTGACCTGGAACTGCAGTTCATATTTTTAATTATGTGTTTATTTATTATGTGCAACACAGATAATAAAATTTATCTATTTAAAAAAAAAAACCTTAAATTTGTGAATCTAGCTTTTCTTATATTTTTTCTTGAATACTTAATAACCCATTTTATTAAAAAAAAAAAAAAAAAGAAGCCAAAATATGATGAAATATGGAACCCACAAATTTAAGTTTCAAAATCTTTTAAATAAAATCACGCTGTCTCTTTTACAGTGGGTCCTAGAAACTTTGGTTTGTCTGCCACATGTTGCATGTCTGGTTCTTGTATTAATTCATCAAAGAAGATTCCCATCCAGCCTGTAATAATTATGTTGAAAATAAAGTGAAATTGCTGGCTGATTTGTCTTTCAATTTAACTTTTATTTTATTATTTTTATTTATATATAGATTGTCATGAAACGATGGGAAAAATATGAGGAGTAAGAAAACTGTAAATTTGTTTTTCACATTAATTAAAAAATAAGAAGAAAAGTTTGATGAAATTATAAATTAGTTCTTGTGAAATAAATTATTTTTCTTTCATTTTTATAATGGGATAAAAAAATTTCTCTCTAAATTTTTATTTTAAGTATGAATATTGTCCACTTTTTTTTTTTAAGGGTAATAGTTCCAAAAGGACAAATGAAAAAAATTGTAAATATAACTCATTTTGTTGAGCTAAAAGAAGGATAAAACATATTATTTGGACAAATTTTCCTCACTTCATCATACGACAACTTACTCTCATTTCTCTCACTCAAACTTTCCTTTCATTTATTTCTTTGTCCCATGTTTAGCTCTTCTATTTGGCATTTATCTCTTTTTAAAATTTGTTACTAAATAATAATTTGTTATAATGGTTTAAGTCAAGATTTGATATCAAGTAAAATATATAGTTAAGTACAATTTAAATAAATATGATCTTCTTATATTTACAGAAACTAACATAGAGGATTTATTAATATAAACATGATAGTTAAATCATTAAATATTGTGTATGTTACAATATGAGCTTATTCAGTTTGAGTTTGTTTAAATATTTACTTAACGATGTGTTGAAAATCGACGTGTAGCCAGAAGCTAGTGTTAGAAGCGCTAGTTGTGTCCTTGAGTTTGTTAATCTTGGCATTAATGGTGGTTCATCCGATATGTATAAATTCGACGTTAGAAAGCTTGTGAGCTTATAATAAATGAGTTTGTTTTAAGTGTTATCGGCAAAAGTAATTTTGGAAGAAATCGGGTTTAAATATTGAAAGAATGAAAAATGCCAAGAAAGCAAGAGAAGGGTTGAGATTTGGTGGTGATGTGAAAGAGCGCATTGAGTGTAATTTTGTCTAAATAAGATATATTTTAAGGTTATAAAGTAAATGTTTGAATTTATGATAACTTTTTGTTTTTGTCCGTTTTAAATGAAAATTTTTCAAATAGAAATTATATTTAAAAATAAAATTCTTAAAAAGGGTTCAAAATATTTTTTGGTAACGTTTATTAGTTATTTATAATTATTTTAACCCAATTTTTAATGTTTAAAAATAATTATGTAATATTCATAAAATGTATATAAGAATTATTTTTTAAAATAGCAAAACAAATAAAAACCTATTTTGTAAAGTATTTAGGAAAATCATATTTGGTTTTGTTTTTCTGTATTTCTATATGTATTTGGTTTGTTTTGGGCTGATATGAGGGTGGATTGGCCAAGTAAAATGCATGTGGTAATGCTTCCATGGTCGGCCTTCGGCCATATTATTCCGTTTTTTAAGCTCTCCATCGCCATAGCTAAAGCAGGAATCCGAGTTTCACGCAGTATCCACTCAAGAAACATCCAGAGCTCCTAAACCTCAACTTAATTTGTCATCTCTGTTAATTCATTTGAACTTCCTTTCCGATAATAGAGGACGGGAGTGTCTTGCCGGAGGGCGCTGAGGCTACTGTGGACATACGCCTCAGAAAATTCAGTGCTTAAGGTTGCTTTTGATCCTCGCCAACAGCCCCTCAAGCGGTATGTTGTTGAAACTTCATGGATTGGATAAATATGATAGATTTCTTTCCCTATTAGATGACTGAAATTTCTCAGGAATATGGTGTACGTTTGTGTACTTCTCTGTTTTCCCTAAAGCTTCCCTGCCAGTTTATTTAGTGAGACCTCCTTATTCGCTTGTCGGAGATGGTCGAATGAGACATTGGCCGTCGCCGGAGAGCAAGACGTCACCGCCGGAATGGATCACGTTTCGCTATTTACGGTGTCTGGATTTTTGAAATTACGCGCTGTCCCAGTTCTTCACTAATAATGTTTCTGGAGCAACTACTGCTGCAAGGTATGCGAAGATCATTGATTCCTGTCAAGCTGTGGCTGTGCGTAGTTGCGTGGAGTATGAAGGTGAATACCTGAATTTACTCGGAAATTTGATGGGCAAGCCGGTGATTCCCGTGGGTTTACTCCCGTCGGAAAAGCCAGCAGAAGGAACAGAAATCAAATCTCTCCAGTGATCCTTGGGTGAGAACTTCAAATGGTTAAATAACCAAAAGCCAAAGTCAGTTGTGTTTGTTGGGTTTGGGAGCGAGTGTAAGTTGACAAAAGACCAAGTTCATGAGATAGCTTATGGGTTAGAGCTATCTGAATTGCCATTTCTGTGGGTGCTCAGAAGACCCGATTGGGCCGTTGAAGATGACGATGCCGTACCTTCCGGTTTCGGTGACCGGACGTCCGGCAGAGGGATTGTTTGTATAGGATGGGCCCCACAGATGGAGATTCTGGCACACCCATCAATCGGAGGTTCGTTGTTTCATTCGGGGTGGGGTTCAGTGATAGAAACCCTTCAATTTGGGCACTACCTTGTGGTTCTGCCATTCATTATTGATCAAGGAGATGCAGGCTATTGGTGGGAGAGGTTTGGGTGTGGAAATGAGAGGAGAAGACAGGATCATTTAAGAGGGAGGAGGACATATCCAAGTCTTTGAGACTTTGCCATGGTGTCTGAGGAAGGAGAAGCTGGGATGAGAGCTTAGAGCAGCTGCAGCACACGACCAAGCTCCACCAGGATCACTACGCGGAAGTTGATATCTAAGTCGGTTTGCAAAGCAGTAATTATATGCGTACTTGCACTAGTATTAACTTTTTTTTTTTTGAAAGTAAGGCTTTTTGTGTCAGAGCAATCCAGCAATATAGCTACGAAGGGATAGGTACCACCCTGTAGACCTGACAAAGAACTGGGTCGCCTGTGCTGAATACATGGAACCTCGTTCTTGATTAACAATGCTGAGTATATACAGGAACCTCTGTTCGCGTATCCTTATAATGATCTGTGTCACATCCCATTCCCAGGTCACAGTCCAAGATTGATGTATTCAGTGCATGTTCGAATCTCCAGTCATTTTATCAAGTATTTTATTTATATAAACATTTTAGTTTTATGGAAGCATTTTCAGTTTGAGACTAGCCCATAAACAATAACAAATTCAATACAATTCATTTATAAAATATGCATTTAATCAAAAATGACATACAAAATAATTTGGGAGTTAACAGTAAGTTACAAGAATATTTTTCATGTTAAAAAATATGTGATGTATGCATATATAGAAGACATACTCCTCAATTATAACTTCGATGAGTACATGTATAAATCTTTATATATTTCTTGTTTACTTGATCATGTGCATTGATAAAGCCATTGCGCATTTTGTCTTAATGGTTTCTATCGTTATATTCTTGATTTTTAGTTAAGTCATTAATGCAATTTCTTCGCTCTGTATATAAATCTTTTGGATGATGTTGTGTCTTAATCACATGCTTGTTTTATATACGATTGTTATAGTTAAATTTGATGTGCGAAATATATACTTTCATATGTTATCGTCGTTTATAATGAATGTGCGTTCGCGATGCGCTTTTTATTTCAATTTGCAATCACCGATTTTATTTGTCAAATAATCTCAATCGAATCGGTTATCACCTTACTTAATTTAACTTTAAGTTTTAAGGTATACGGGATATCGGAATCGGCGGTCAAAAATTTCTGTTTGATATAGCATTTACTCTTGAAGTATGATCGCGTTGAGTTCTTGTTGATTCTATTAAAAATCGAATTTCGTAAACCATGAAATCATTCTCTGGGCTACGGATGGATGACATCAAATAAAATTTGTTTGCGATCTTCTTAAATTGGCCCACTGTTAATTTATCTAGATATATCGTAATCAGAATAAAACAATTAACTTATTCTTTTTAAGGGTGTTCCGTCCAGTTATATCAAATACAGTACAATATATACATTTGTATGTGATTCATTTAAATGTCGTGCAATTTTGTTTGCAACTTATTTATAAATCAATTTCTTAGTCAGTTAAAACAATTAAATATGCTTTTTGTATGTATTTAGGCAATAGTTCAAATCTTAACGAGAATAGGAAGATAGGAACAAACCAAAATCGTCGACTTTTGATTCTTATCTTTGAACTCCATTCAAATCTTTTTCTGTATTAATGTTTCTATTAAAATCTAGTAACAATCGCATCTTAGTAGATTATTTGGGAGTTTTGGTCAGGGTTTATATGCAAAATGCGTGACTTCTGAAATTTTCTGAGGTTAATGGCCCCAGTGTTGCTCATGCTTCCTTCAAGAAAATTTTGAAACTGTCGTCTATTTTTGTAGAATTGGAGATAAATGCCATTTGGATCAACGAAACTCAAGATTCTGACATTTTAATGCAGCTGGTCGGTATACTGCTTCACTGATTCCTCTTGTTACTGATTTCGGGGTTTAACTCATAATTTGGTAATAGTTCATTCTACTCATTTGAAGCTATGGTTCTAAGGTTTCATCTCCAGCTGGAATCATTCAATTTGGATCGACCAAAAGGCTCAAGTTCTTTGCATTTCACATCAGGTACTCTGTTGCAAAGCGAGGGGAATGGATTGTTGCACACAGCTCCAACTTTGAAAGATTTCTGGGCACTTTGTAGGTAACAATTTGTATACACTTCCTTCAAATGAAATTATTCCCCTAGAAGTCTATTTCTTGCGAATTTTGAATCGTCGATTTGGATGAGTGAAACTCAACTTATGGCCAAAATACCAAAACTATTCAAAACACATAAGCATTTTGAGCCCAGACCGAGGAAATTTTATCGAGAAATAGAGCATCACTTCAGCAGATTTGGGTCCAATGGGGTCTAAATCTTGGATACACCTATTCGGGAGGTTGTTCTCTAAACATCTTGTATATCCCGACAAATTGAATAACTCAATTTGGATGAGTAATAAACGAAGTTACTAGGTTAAAACAAACAGAGTTTGGCTTTTTAGCCACACTTACTCCTTTGAAACTTCACCATTTCCTCTTTGATTTTATTCCAAAAACACCTCAGGAAGTAAACCAAAACTCAAAAGAAACTCTCATAATAACATCCTAATATCATCCCCAAGCCAACCCTGAAGCAAAACCTGGATGTTTTAGAAGGTTTTACCAACTCAAACATTAAAAAATCACAAAAGAGGAAAACTGAAGGACTTGTGTTCTTACCACTAAAAGCGAAATCACTTTCTCTAGCTTCTTTGTCTTCTATTCTTGAAAAATCTTGAGACAAATAGGAAATCTACCCAAAAGTTTGATCTTCCTCTCATATCTTGACTTTTCTCCATTTCTCCTCTCAAACCTCTCCTCAGCGATTTTTGGCAAATGGTTATCTTAGGCAGTTTGATCTTTAAATTAAAGAATCTCTTAAGACTACTGTTGAATACCAGCCGATAATCCCATTTTTGATTTAAGTTTATAAGGAATTCTATTTAGCCCTTATCATTTAATTTACTTTGGCCTTTGGCCAATTTTCATTAAGACATACAGGTCCTTATTTACAAATTCAATTTTGCCTTTTCACTTGGAACAAATTTTAGATTTGATGATTATAATTTAACATATATCTAACAATCTGATGTTTGCATTTGACCTTTGTCATACAATCATTTCATCCCGATATTCATTTTAACAATTCCCGGAAAATATCCAAGTAAACCTTGTAAAAATATATAATAAATTATTATAAAATTAAGAGATATTTTGTTCTGCTCAGCATGCACCTATTTGAAGGAACTACGAAGGGCGCTAACTATCATCAATTATTAAGTGAAATAATGATCTCTTGAATGTATCTTTCAAAGCTTCCACTACTTGTATTAAATTAGTTTCAATGATGGACATGTCGGCCTGTTTCTCCTTGATCGAGCCTTGATAAAGCTTCCTTAAAACTCAAGGCATTTGCTTTCCTTGCTAGAAAAACCCCCATGATGCAAGTCATTCTAACCATGATCATAGCACCTGTTGAGTCCCGATCAATGCAGCCCACCCCAATTTTTCCTCAGCTCTGAAAGGTAGCAGCGTCCAGATTTGCCTTCACCTAACCTGTAGATGGCTTAGTTGATCATTGTTCAAAGTCGCGGTATTGGTCGCTAACTCGGAATGAGGTCACCAGCGTACGGTCGTGATGTATGTAGGTGCATATCGATCACGTAAAATAAGACGATTAAAATATTTAAAAATTATTAAAATATTATATAAATTATTAGAAAATATATATGATTAAAGGAAGCTAAAAATTTAATAAAACAAATTTTTTTTTATATTGAACATTATTTAAATAGTTAATGAAGCATTCAGTGAAAAATATGTATGCTAATATTAACAAAAGAAATTATTTTATATCAAGCATAACAACTTTTTCACAAAATGTCATCAAATACATCAATCAATACCATGTTGAATGATGAGGGGGTTCAAAATCATCATCATCATTAGTCCTATGATGAGCATATAAATCAGGACAATAATTTGCATAGTGAGAATGTGGTTAAAAGAATTGTTCATCATTTGAATGTGTTGGCTGAGATGATTGGGTTGATGATCCATAATTAGGAAAATATGGCCTTGGAGGTTGCTCGGGCTCAACACCATGCTGATAGTATTCAAAACCTCAATAAGCAATGCTACTGCTATGAGAAGATTGGTCATGTCCATAGGAACCACTAGCTCTTGTTCCAGTAGTTGAATATCGATCAAAATCATACCCACTAAAAACATTGGAAGAATTATCATTACTTCCAAAGTTATGATAGGATCTATCTCTCACTCCTCTGAAATAGAGTGCGATCCTGAAACGAAAGTTATAAGTGCTCATCAATCTGGTTACAATTTGATCTATAATCATGCTCACTGGAATAGTCATCATCACTAGGAAATGTAGTCAGACTTTCCAGGTGCTTTCGTTGTTCCCATATGCCTGGCCTATATCCATGATTAGTATTCTGTGTGGCATAATAATTTTCATTTCCCTACGCCCACGACATGTGATCGAGCAGTTAACATAGCGGCTATCAACAACACCGCTGGCTCCAGGTATACTTCTTCCATTGTCCCCATTAGTGTCTTCACTATTTTCATTGCCCCCACCAATGTTGCTCCCCCCTCTATTGGCTCTATTGTCACCATCATCACTACTAGTATTTGAAGCTTGATTATTCGGAGCGCTACATTTTCTGAGAGAAGAGACGATGTCTCTTCCTTGCATAATCTTCACGCCTACTTACCTTATTCCTTGGCCTTTTCATCATTGCTTGAGCACTTCTACCTTCTACAGAGGAAGATCTTTGATCAGTAATCCAGAAATTATCGGATGATAAAATAGGTTCTTAACTCTTCGTATCCACTCATCTAATATATCATCATCATTAAAATATGATTCGGTCGATTGGATTGTCTGAATCTTATTGACAGTTAACTGCGTCAAATTAGCTTCGAAGTCGCGCATTGTAATGGGCCATCGTAACTATGCAACTTTTTCATTGCCAAATGATTGCGCAACTTTGTGTGAATCAATGGCCATGTGCTCTAATTTCTTTCACAACCAGATGAAAAACATGTTTGACTTATATCTTTGACAGCAATCTTTTGAAGATGTGGACCTTCATCACCATGGTGTTCCTGTTCATACATTATTATAAAAAAAAAACATAATGGGCTGCAAATATATATTTAATAGAAAATGATGACAATATGTATTTAAAAAATAAATAAATAAATATAGTAAGTACTTGGAAGAGAGTGATTTATTGCTTTTCTTGTTAGTGCACTTCCAAATTCTCCTTGGCCTTTAACAAATAATTTCACCTACATTGTAATGTTCTTTACTTTATTAATGCACATTATAAATACAAAATATATTATAAAAATAACACAAGTTATTGTTATACCTCGTTCATAGCTTTTGCCTATCTATCCAAATTTGGCTCCAATCTCTTGATAACCTCATTTAGTCCAATTTTAACTTCTGGATAGTGGGAGAATTGCTTTGAATATTGAAACATTGGATTTAAAAAATATGTTGACAGAAGTAAAAAAAAAAAATTAGTTTATAATACTTTGCCTTTAAATAAGATAATAATAACTGTATAAGGAATTTTTGTATTACTGTGACGTGCAAATGTCTATGCAGTTGATTTGCCCACCTTATGTCGATGACTTTCCAATACCTTTCCCAATGTTTCGTACCTTTATAAGCGATTTAAGGCTACATCCGTTTAGCGCAAATGATTGATAGTGTGGGCTTTTATGTGATAAACCAATTTCAAAACTTTGACTAGAGGTTCCATGATGATTTGGACTTTCTTTGCCTTCTTCCAAAACGTCCCGGTTAAGATAGGTTTGATCGCACTATCTCTTAAACTCTTTATACGATCTTTGTTGAATTCACGCCCATCATTTTGTTTATTTATCATCTTCAAATTGCCCTCATAACGTATACGACTTTGAAGTGAAATAAATTCAGTGACAAATCGGGTTATTCCGAGGCGCAAAAGATCTCTATCCTTCGTGAACACTTTCATCAAATTGACTACTTTCGAGCTATTATAAATAAAGCTTGTGATAATCTTTGCTTGATCTAAAGTCTCCTTAATATGCTTCATGTTTTCAATATCTTCAAGCATTAAATCAATACAATGCGTTGCATAAGGAGACCGGAACAAATGCTTGCGCTTCTCCATCAACAACATACCAGTTGCTTTAAAACTTGCCTCATTATTAGTGATTACTTGTTCAAGCGTTTTCGCCACGACCTCGCCGATAATCTTGTCAGCAAGGAAAATATATGTCATTGTCTTAGGTATGTTGATAGTGTCAACTGAAGAAAGGTATATCATGCTTCTATCACAATAAACTATGAAATTGATGATAGACTTTCTAGTTCTAGAACTCCAACCCTTACACATGATGGTGCATCCATATACAGGTCATTTGGCCTTCAATGTGTTCATATGACAGACCCCCTTCCTAGTGACAGGAAATCTGCTGGCAACTCCACAGTAACCTTCCAGCCAAGCTCGCTCATTACAATGATTACCATGAAGCTAAGCGATTAAGCTACATGACTGTATTTGGAAAACGGGTTATAAAATTTTCACTTTTCTATCAAAATCACACCTTTAGATTGAAAATCGGCGGCCTCTTGTGCCGCGGTGGTCAAGCAAAATACAAAATACTTTGTATAAAAAAAAAAAATACTCCCGATGTTTCCAAACCATCGGCTAACAATAAGGACCTCTGGTCCTCATTTAAAATATAAGATAAGGATCAATACAACATAATTTTTTGTCGCCTTTGTTTTTCTCAAAACCATGCATGCATATTTTATAAAAATGTTTACATATACAGTACCGCATTTGCTTTTACTATTTTTTAATTTACACCTTATGCATATATAATCACAACAAATGCAGGATTGAGGATTAAGGAAAGGTATTTCGGCTTCAACACACTTTGGGAAAATTATTTAAACGAAGCTGAGCCAAGCGGGCTCGGTGAGTACTATAAGTTCTAAGCGTTCTTTGTCTGGCATATGTACCTCGATATATATGAAAATGCGTACGAAATGATTGTAAAACTATTTATGAGAAAACTAAGTTTTGCTATATAGAAAACCATTAAAAAGCGTGCTAAAAGCTATTTACGCTGTTGAAAGCGTGCGAAAACTATTTACTGCATTGTTTTAATGAAAAATTGATTATCTCCCGAGAGTACTATCTTTGAAATGAGGCTCAACGCGCGACCATTTCTGAAATACCACAGGCGTGATGCCACGGAACCTCGAACGGCATCGGTAGTGAACTCTCGGAACACTACCCGGCTAAGATGGTCCAGTGAACACGGCGGGATCTATATAGCATAATGGAACCTCGGAACCAAAATGCTCGGTGATGGAACCTCGGAACCAACTTCGTCGCTATGTACTAAATCGGCCTTATTGTATATAAAGATAATGAGAGAATATTTCATTTATATAAATATATACTAGATCCCCAACCCCAAATTGCAGGCCGGGCAATATAGTTAGTCATAATATCCCATAACCTTGCCATGCACAATCGAAATACATCATTTGGCGAGCTATACCATATGAGGGTTTGCTAAACCGAGCCAAGTTGTTTCTTAAATCTGAAATCGAACTTTTCTCTTATTTAGAGTATAACAAATGGGAGTAAAAAAAAATCGCTATAAATTTATATTTTCTAAAATGCTTCCACAAAAACTTTGTAATTCGCTTTCGTTTTGAAAAGGATTTTGAGTACTCACCTTTTTCGACTAATTTCTTTCAAATCTTGTCAAGCGCTCTAGATTCTTGTCGGATGCTCCGTCGCCTACAATTCATTCAAATTACGAAAATGCCATCAGTTTAACGTTTTAACCATAAAACATACCGCGGGGCTTTCAAGTATTATATCGACCGACTTGATTAACAAAACTGCGTGCTAGTTCCATTCGATATGGACATGATAATATGATGTGAAATTGATCAAAATGTCCATACACATTAAATGCCCATAAAAACTATATGTTTTAGTCAACTTTTAACTTCGAGGACTTTGTAGGGAGTCTAAAAATATCGAAACATTTACGAAAATTATGCTGAGCTTGTCCGACTACACTCCACGAAATTTCAACCCAAAAACTGTCAGCAGTCCGAAATTCAATACGATTGTTCGAACACAATCCCGAAAATTCCTAAAAATTCATAAACTCAGTTTAAAAATTTTAGAATTTAAAGTTTCTGACCTTTCCACGGCCTCAAGAAAATTCAACAATTACATAACCTTTAGGCTTGAAATAACACAAATAAGAAAATTCCTACATTTTAAAAGTTTGACAAAGGCTAAGATATTGGGTACCTATCGTGGCTCTCGTCGCTATACCAATTTTGCCTTACCACATACGGCAGTCTACGGTTCGATTTTAAGTAAATCGAGAAAATAATCAAGAAAATATAAAATAAAATCTTTCCCTCTCCTCACGCTTTCTGTCCGAGCATCCGTCCCTGTTCTTTGATTTTTATCTTTTTTTTTTTATTTTCGTTTTTTTTCTAATTATTATTATTATTTAGATAAACAATTTATTCACCATTTGGATCAATTACATCTACAGAAAAATTTTATTTCTTTTGAGTTCATATTTAAATGAACTTTAACTTCGCAAATCACTTTTTTGATTTAAGGAATTTTCGTAAAAATCTAAGTCCACACGAATCTTGGCGACTTATCACCCGAAAAATCGTAAATATTATGGTATCTCGAGAATTTGTGAAACTTTTCTAGGTCACTAGATTTTGCGAGCAGAATTTACTTGCGATCCGTTTTCGTCGTCAGAGATCTGAAAATTTTAACCATAGACCATTTTGGTAATTTATTATTATTATGATCTTTTTAAAATTCCATAATTGGAATTTCATCCCTCCACTTTCCTTAATTGCAAAAGTGCCACAATTCTTTGAAAACATTATAGTTTCACCCTTAAAACAACTTTCAAAAATTATATTATGTAAGCTAAAATAATTAAAGGAAGCTGTGTAGTGCACATACGGTTACACATATCGTACACCCTCTCGGGATGGGCGTTACATCATACTTTTATAAGCTCGCCCTTTTATGCTCCTCCCGGATATGCATTACCAATTTGGTATCACAGCAGGTCCCTTGATACTGGACACCTTTTGCTATAATTATCAATCATAGATTGATAGTAAGACCCACTATCAACTGTATTGAAAGGTATTCCATTGAAGAGAAAAAATTTAAAGATGACTTTACCCACTTCCTTTGCACCTTCAGCGGAAAACATACTTTAGGGGTAATGCATGTAGGGATCAATCCCCTTTAGGGGTATGTTAGCTCCTTCTCTTATCTTTGAGACTTAGTATCGAGCCATGACGATACTAGTGCTGCACAAGGTTGTGAAATCTGTGCTTCGTATCATGTCGTGTCTACCTTCTTCAAAAAAATGACGACTTTCTCTCATTGCATGCTTCATTTGTTTTCTTTCAAAATCAGTCATCTCAACTTCCCCAACTTCATCAGAATCGGCCTCATCAATTTCATGAAAATGTTTTTCATTTAAAGAACTTATAAGTCGTTCTTTCTTTTTTTCATTCGAAGCATTAGACATATACAATCTAATTCTTTGTGACACTTCTGCAGGTACACTTCGACATCCTTCTACTTGTCTAGAGATATGTGCAATGTGTTACTTTAATCTTGTTATACCTCCATGAATAACCTTTCCACAGTACTTACATTTGGGGGTTTTTCTATTACCACATAATGGTTTTGCATGCTCCCAACCAAGAAAGTAAAAATCGCTTTTTTCAGCCGATTTTTCGGCGATTTATCGAATTTCGGTGGGTTTGGAAAAAAAAATCCATGGAAAAAATCGGATGCAAAAATTTCGGCGAAAAATCGCCGATTTTTCGGAAAAAATCGGAAAAAAGCCGAATTGTGTTCCCCAGCGTCACATGCTGGCACGGGAGCGTCTGGAGGAGAAAATGTCTTCGATTTATCGGCGATAAATTGAAAAAATCGCCGATTTATCGGCGATTTTATCGGATGCTTTCTGACCTTCAGATTTTTTTGGTTTTGATCCAACGGTCCAGATTTCGTCCGCCTTTTTTGAATAATCCAACGGCTATTTTTGTGATCCAACGGTTGATTTTAAATCTGAAGCTTGATCTAACGGTCTAGAATGATTTCTAACGGATATATGATGATCCAACGGTCAGATTTGAACCAAAATCAAATCCAACGATTAGAAATAAATCACAACGGTTTTTTGACAATCCAATGACTATTTTGACTCCAAAAAATTCTATAAATACCCCTTGTAATGTCCTAATCTTGGTTCTTTATAACCCTAAAGAAAAAACTAAGTCATCCTAATTATAGAAAATTCAATTAACCACAAAATGTCACTTAGGAAGTTACAGCCTCATAATAGAAACATTAGGATTTTTTTTTTTAAAAGCGTTAAACTCAACCAAAACAGCACATTTTTCTTGTTCATAAACATGCCCCAAAACAATTTTAGGAGTAACCATATATACATTGACATATAATTCAAAGTATCTAGAATACATCTTGGTCATGATGAGAAGAGAGGAGAGAAGTCGCCCGGTGACTATCACTCATGACGTGCGTGGTGACAAAAACACAACTTATGCTTCTTGACTTGTGGAACCTAAAAAATATTACTTGTGAGATGCTACTCAATGAGGGATATAAAGCATGATACCACGCCACACACATTCACATAATCACTAGAAGCCCATTCATTTTTTCAAACCAAAGCACTTACATAATTCCTACATATTCATATACATTCATATCATCAAATGAGAGCACTTAATAATTCATAACATCAAACATAGGCACATTCATAGTTCATATGTATTCTTATATCACAATGCTTGCATGTATCCGTTTCTTATCGGTTATGACCTAAACACATCAAGTAACACCCCGGGAACTTGTAAACTTGATAACTTGTAACTTGTAAACTTGTGTTGTTGGCTAGCTTGTATACTTGTATTTGACCCATTGGGTCCTTGTAACTTGTAACTTGTATTTGCGATTACTTGGACATGTCGGTCATAACCTTATCCTCTTATCTTCCATGCATCATGGATCTTTCATATAACATGTACTTATGCATAATAACATTCATAGTTTATCACATAGCTTGTCAACCAGAACTTATATAGTTCATCAACACATTCTTGCACATAACTGGCATAGTCCATAACATATATCAGACATGAACATTGAATCACTTCATTACAAAAAAACAAGTCATTCACATCAAATGACAAACAAGAACACATGGTATCAAACATTTCATATCCACTCACAAGAAATAAAGCGTCCTTATCCTCCTTAACGCTCCATGTCTTATGCGTCTTGTTTCCTCGTGGTCTAAAACATATATTAATCCTTACATAAAGTCATATATCATGCATAAACTTTCAAACTGAAATATATGAACATATAACCTAAATTAGGCTAACCCTGTTTCACAATGGGACCTTTGTGACTCTTTTTAGATATAACTCTCTCAACATATACATCCAAAAGACATGATTCTTTTTTTAGAAACTATACTCATGCCTCTTTAACATATGTAAAAATCAGCTTCATATTCCATATATAAATTTATACCAGATTTTCAAACTTTAAGCGTATGAATTCCTGTTCTGAGAACAACCTTTAAACAAACCACCATAACTCAAGATTGAGACTTGATCAAGCCTAATATTTTTAATCAAGAACTAGACATATAAAATTCGAACCATATCTTAAGTGGGGCAAAATACCAAATACACACGGAGAAACATGCTTTCAAATTTCACATAGTAAGCGCAGGAATGAATGGCATGACAGTAATGTTCAGCAGATCATAACTCAGAGATAAACACAACCAATTGCAAGCCCTTTTTGAGAGAGCCTGAAGAGACATAACCCAACAGCACCATATTTACAACTTGTTCCAAACAGGCTTAAGACCCAATGAGGTGCAAAAGCCAGATCAAACGAGTTTCTTATAAAAGTCGGCTTGAATTTCGAAAATGATAGAATTTTCTTTCAAGTAGGTTTTCCTCTCTTCTATCGCACTTGATCAGGAAACATAAAGGAAAAGAAGCTAAGACAACTTTAAAGCTTTTATTTAGATATTTTGAAAAAAATTTCAAAATGGTCATCTAATTTTATGAAAGCAACACTTAACTCCTAACTCCAATTTTGTCACTTCAACTATAATCATGACAAATACATATATATTATATGCATGTATGTCTTTGTGCATGAATGCATGCATGAATAGTTGTGCATTTAGGATGAGTTATTACCTAAGTCTGCACTTTCATTACAAACTCATCCATCCACATCTAAATATTTATCTCAAATAATTTTTATTTGTTCTTCATCCTAATTTTGAAGATCATTGGGAATTAGGTATGTTTTATTTGTTCATTAATTTTGTTTTTATGCATATTTGATTTAGTTTTATTTTGGTGTTGAAGTAGTTTATAATCTATGTTTTATATTATAGTTTTATTTTAGTTTATAATTTGATAATATAATTTTTAGCTAATTATTATATTATTATTTAGATAATAGTTATTTTAGTTATATAATATTTCAAACTTAGTTATTTACTATAATATTATTTTAGTTATATAATGTTTAAAATATTTTTATAATATAATCTATATTTTATACTATATTTTTATTTTAGTTTTATAATTTTGATAATAAATTTTTAAGTTAATTAACTATATTATTTATTTAGATAATAGTTATTTTAGTTATATAATCTTTCAAACTTAGTTATTTACTATAATATTATTTTAGTTATATAATGTTTGAAATATTTTATACTATAATCTATATTTTTATACTATATAGTTTTATTTTAGTTTTATAATTTGATAATATAATTTTTGTTAATTAACTATATTATTTATTTATTTAGATAATAGTTATTTTAGTTATATAATCTTTCAAACTTAGTTATTTACTATAATATTATTTTAGTTATATAATGTAAAAATATTTTTATACTATAATCTATATTTTATACTATAGTTTTATTTTAGTTTTATAATTTGATAATATAATTTTTGTTAATTAACTATATTATTTATTTAGATAATAGTTATTTTTAGTTATATAATCTTTCCAAACTTAGTTATTTATATAATATTATTTTAGTTATATAATGTTTGAAATATTTTATACTATAATCTATATTTTATACTATAGTTTTATAATTTGATAATATAATTACCGTTAATTAACTATATTATTTATTAAGATAATAGTTATTTTAGTTATATAATCTTTCAAACTTAGATTTATTTACTATAATATTATTTTAGTTATATAATGTTTGAAATATTTTTTATACTATAATCTATATTTTTATACTATAGTTTTATTTTAGTTTTATAATTTGATAATATAATTTTTCGTTAATTAACTATATTATTTATTTAGATAATAGTTATTTTAGTTATATAATCTTTCAAACTTAGTTATTTACTATAATATTATTTTAGTTATATAATGTTTGACATATTTTATACTATAAATATATTTTTATATTATAGTTTTATTTTAGTTTTATAATTTGATAATATAATTTTTCGTTAATTAACTATATTATTTATTTAGATAAAAGTTATTTTAGTTATATAATCTTTCAAACTTAGTTATTTACTATATTATTTTAGTTATATAATGTTTGAAAATATTTTTATACTATAATAATAATCTATGTTTTATACTATAGTTTTAATTTTAGTTTTATAATTTGATAATATAATTTTTCGTTAATTAACTATATTATTTATTTAGATAGTTATTTTAGTTTATATAATCTTTCAAACTTAGTTATTTACTATAATTTTATTTTAGTTATATAATGTTTGAAATATTTTTACTCCTATAATCTATATTTTTATACTATAGTTTTATTTTAGTTTTATAATTTGATAATATAATTTTTAGTTAATTAACTATATTATTTATTTAGATAATAGTTATTTTAGTTATATAATCTTTCCAAACTTAGTTATTTACTATAATTTTATTTTAGTTATATAATGTTTGAAATATTTTTACTATAATCTATATTTTTTATACTATAGTTTTATTTTAGTTTTATAATTTGATATTATAATTTTTAGTTAATTAATTATGTTATTTATTTAGTTAGGAATTTAGAATTTAATGTTAGAAATTTAGGTCTTCTTAGATATCTTAATGATATTATTAAGCTAGATATCATGTTATAAACTTAGGTCTTACTTTTGTATTTAAATTACATATATATAATGTTATATATTGATATCATATACAAAGATGACAACGATTTGAATTTGCACCAATAAAATCATGTAATTATAAAGATAGCTAGTGGAAGTGGAGGCCGAGATCCTGCATGGAGGTATTGCGCACCTTTGGAGGGACATAAAAATGGAACAATTTGTAATTATTGTGGTTTAAGCATAAAAAGTGGTGGAATTGCTCGCTTAAAGTTTCATCTATCACATACGGATCCCCATTCAAATACTAAGAAGTGTCCAAATGTACCCTGATGAAACAAGAAATGAAGCAACTTTTAGAACAGAAAGGTAAAACATAAGCGAAAAAGCAGCTGATATGGAAGAAATTCGAGTTGAATTACGAGGCACAATGGGAGGAAAACATCACTATCTCATTGATGATGATGATGAGGAGGAGGAGGGTGATGAGGATGTGCATATGTATCCGGCTAACATGCACCCCGATGAGCGAGATGAATATCGACGATGCTGCATCGAGCTAGTGAATGGAGCGGAGATCGGTTGCGGGATTTATGAGAGGCAAAGAAAAATAGGTAAATCTTTATACCTAATTCATTTTTCACTTAATTATCTATAAAATAATGTAAGTTGATTTTGTTTTTATAATTGCAATGAGTGAGTCTTCACAACCGAGGTGATCCCGTAAGATGTATACAAAGATCACAAAGTGTTGACATACGGATCCATCACACTTGGTGCACCATCATTATCTGAGTCTTCGGTGGAAAACAAAAAAGCCTAAAAAATATGTTGAGGTGGTTCAATCAAGGAAACAATGGAGACGATTAATTAGCAAATTCTTCATATATGAGAAGTGTTCCACCTCAAAGCGGACTCACACACCATTTTAAGAACATGATTTTCTTTACTTTAACAAGCAGGTTTGTCTAATTATATAATATGTTTTACATTATGATCTTCATATCAAATATGTTTTAATAACCAGCTTTCCTCGAATTATTATATGTAGGGATGGGCATCGAACCACCATCTCCGTATGAAATCAAAAGCAAGTACTTGGAAATGGAGTATAAAGACATGGAAGCTTATGTCAACTTGCAAGGGAGAATGGGAGACATATGGATGTACAATTATGTGCGATGGATGGACGGGCGATTAAATTGAGCATAATTAATTTCTGGTAGTATAATATTAAAAGGAAGCACAATTTTCCTCAAATACGTTGATCGTCGGATAAGATTAAGACAACAAATACATATATGGTTTGTTGAAGGGCGTTATCAAAGGGATTGGAGAAGCAAATGTGGTTGAGTGTAGCAGATAATGGATCGGCATTTGTGAAGCGGGAAAGTTGTTGATGAAGAAATCACGTCCCGTATTGGACTCCGTAATGCGGCCTGCTGCATGGATTTAATGTTTGAACGCATTGGTAAAGGGATATTGTTGCTCAATTGATCGGGAATGGTCGAAAGATAACCAACTTCATTTACAATCATGGTTGGTTGCTTGCAAAAATGCGACATGCTATGTGGTGATTATCGTGCGCGTCTGGAAGCCAATAAGTTCTGACAAACTATATTGCCCTTGAGTCTTCTAAAAGGGGCTGATTTGAAGAAAGTCTTTATTAGTAATGAATGGTCATCTCACAAGCTTAGTCGGACTGTAGTTGGGCATGAGGTCGAAAGACTCATGTTTGATCATCAATATTGGGAGAAGGTGGAGAAGCTAGTGTCCATCTATGAGGCACTATACCGCAGTGCCCGCATTGTTGATTAAATCGATCTGGCCAATGCGGTTGTCTGAGTTGATTAGGTTGATGAAGACAAATTTAGATTGACTTAAAGCTAAAGAGTGAGTGAAACTTATCGTCGCTTGAGATCGTTGGGATAGAACTCTTCAGCATTTACTCTTCATCGTATGCATAACTAATTAATATCCTCTTCGCCAATATTCACCTTTAATAATTTTATATTTATATTATTATCGCATACTAATTCTCAATCACTATTTGACATACTATCTAAATCCAAATTTTCAATACGGACACCGGAGTTGGTTTAACCACTGAGCTACTTCAAGCTATTCATGATGTTTTTCTAGAATTAGATCCTAATCTGAAGGCCTTTCTAATTTTGGAAAGCTTGAGGAAATAAAATCATGATTTCTAATTAATTGATTCAATTTCTAGATTAATTTTTTGTTTGGAATTTTGACATTTCAATTCACGGCTTATACTATTAAGTAGTAAAAAAAAAGGATTTGGTATTCAGGCGGCAATAATCAAGATAAATGGTTCTGATGATGGTAATTCCTCATTATAAATAAATTTATAACTATTTTATTATTATTTATTGAATATAAGTAATTTTTATTTTGACTGAATGGTGGTTTGTATAAATCACGCTCAACGATAGGAGTTTGGCCTTAAAGGTTCTTTCTCAGCGCATCTTGTTGTGAAAAATTAGACACATTTGCTCTAATTCATACCAAACAAAGAAATCGGCTTGCTTATCCTAGGAACGCGACAATTGGTTTTTGTTATTACAGCATGGCTTAAGATTTGTGATATGGAGGCAGAGACCGATAAATTTGCCGAAAATAATTTCCTCGATTTACTAGAAATTTCAGCTGAGTTTGGTGAAGAAAGAAGAGAATCAACTATTTCAATGGGTTAGACCTTTCCATTTGATGATGAAGATAAATACGTCCACAATTCTTGCACATGTTGAGAAGTGAGTTATTAATCTGGCAGTTTCTCTGAAGAAGTTCATAGTGAAGTTTTAGTTAAGACCGATAGACTCATTTCAGCACTTTGTTACTTCTCGGCCCTCGCTGATTCAAGTGTTGAACATAATGCAGACTAAGTTTCTTTGGTACTTCTACTACAGGGTTATGATGAAGCCAAGAGGGGACCAATGATGGTAGTGATGCGGAAATGATGGTAGGATATTAGGATCCACAACAAAGTCAATAATCATTGAGCACATTCATAGGTGAAGATGATTTCACTCATGCTACACAAGATGAATACGGATACAGGAATGAGCTGAGTATTGAAGCCAGCGGGAAAGCCACATAGAGGAGGCAGAGGATGACACCACTCTGATGAGGATTTGTTTCTCGGCCGAGTTTGAGTCCATGAGTATTGGAACTCAATTTATTGATTAAATCGAATGAGGGCAACATATTTCCTCCTTATACAATGAGTTATCAGTGAGCCTTCCTTATCCCTTTTGAGTTCTATTGGTGAAGAATATGGATGGTTAACTATCCTCATGATCCACAAATACCATTCCAAATTCCATATCAAATGCAAAGTTTACGAAGCAGTATGTGGGTGAACCCCGATTTCCTATCCCTTTGAGAGGTTGTTGGTAGGAGTCAGCATATTTATGCATGGCATGTTGAGATTACAATCAATATTATTGCACCATGTCTTAGTATGATTATTGTCTTCATCGAATTAGAGTCCCTTAGGCCGATAATGCTAATGGAGCCCATCGGTCTTCATTTTAGTTTTAAATGGCTATTGTGATGTAATTTACCGATAAATTATAATGAATATAATCTTCAACGAGTGTATATTTGCTTATTTATGCATTTTATAGTTCAACAAAGAGTATTTCCATGAATTTTAGTATTTTTATTGTTTGCATTACTGATATTTTTGTAAAATATCACGATATTTCGATATTTGAATATTTAAGTAAAATCGAATCTTAGATATATCAGTAATGCAGATATTTTGTTTCTTGCTCAAACAATGCTGTGTTTTGAAGCGTTCGAAATGTTCTCTAACCATGTATAAAATTAAAAGTAAAACAAAAATATCATACAATTCTGTAATTATTTTATAATATAGTGTTCTTCAACAAAAATTAAATTTCTACCAAGTGGTAAATAAATTTTCAAAATTTCCCATTTTCAATTAAATAAATAAAAGTGTTATTTATATTATTTTATTTATAATATATTACTTATAGTAATTTAATGAGTAATACAATTGAATTAATTATTCTTATTTACTTGTTTTTCATAAATTATTAATTTGAATTAATCTTATTTATGTTTAGTAAAATAATAAAGAAATAATATTTGTATTTTATATTGTTGTTCTGAAAATATGATTTATGGTTTTATTAATTTATTTTTCCTTATTTTATTTATAATATATTACTGTATTAATTTAATGTTAATACAATTAGATGAATTATTCTTATTTATGTATTTTTCATAAATTATTAATTTTGAATTAATCTTATTTATGTTTGGTAAAATAAATAAAGTAGCTCATTTGTATTTGTATTTTATATTGTTCACAAAAATATAGTTTATGGTTTTGTTAATTTATTAATCTGATTTTATTTATAATATATTACCTTATTAATTCAATATTAATACATTAGATTAATTATTCTTATTATGCTTGTTTTCATAAATTATTAATTTTGAGTTAATCTTATTTTATATTTGGTAAAATAAATAAAATAATATTTGTATTTGTATTTTATATTGTTCAAAAAAATATAGATTTATGGTTTTATTAATTTATTATTCTTTATTTATAATGTATTACCATATTAATTTAATATTAATACAATTAGATTAATTATTCTTATTTATGCTTGTTTTTCATAAATTATTAATTTTAAATTAATCTTATTTATGTTTGGTAAAATAAATAAAATAATATATTTATTTGCATTTATATTGTTCACAAAAATATGATTTATGGTTTTTATTTAATTTATTATTCTTATTTTATTTATAATATTATATATTAGACTTAATTAGAAGTTGGTAAATATAGTTGCTAAAATATATTTTAAGTTTGGAAGCATGACAAAAATGGTGTTAGAAAGGGTTTTCCGATAGTTTACGGTGATAAAATGACGTCGTTTTGACCTTTTTAGAGCCCAAACGATGTCGTTTTAGGGCTCCAATTTTTTTTTTTAAAATTTTTCATATACCAAAGCGATCTGTAGTTTTGGATTATGCGAGTCAACGGCGTCGTTTTCAAATGCCGCAGTCCAAAACGGTAGTTTTGAATGAGTTATCACATATCAAAATGTGATTTTGGCTTACGATGGCCCTTAATTGTGTCGTTTTATTTTGTATTTAAAAAAAAGCGGCTTGATGTCATTTATCTCTTACGAGGGCGAACGACATCATTCACCCTACGAAGTCAAAAAGAGGAACTTGTTCCCTCGTCGAAAGAAGTTAAATTTTTTGGTTTGTAGCCTTGCGGGGTTAAATTTGGTTCGATCGACATGATGTACGGAGCCAGTGATTTGGAGGCCAGTAATTGGCGGCCGGCGATTGATGTGATGCTCGAGCCGGTCCGTTGACCACTACGTTAACCAGCGAACCCATGGCCGTGAGTGTCTGATGCCACAAATGAGTGTCTCTCTACTCGAGACTCAAACATGAGTAAAAATGGCCACGTCGGGCCCGTAATCCATACTACTTCAAATATAATAGCCCCATATTCGCAATGGTTTCGGGGTTGTTACACTCTGCACAACATATATATTCAGAATGTTTCACATGTTTTACAAAAAAATATATGTATCAAGGCACAGCATCGACTTTTTTTCTCAAGGCCTCTAGTGGCGCCGTCTTCCCCGAATACTCTGTGCTTAGAGGGGATCATGACAGGTGAGCAATGGCGATGGTTGATTTTCCTCATAGGTTACTCTCCACTAAGTGCTCATGCAATGACAACTGTGTTCAAGTAAAACATACAAGTCTCTATTCAAATGTCTGCATGTTATGGTTGAGAATGTGTCGCCCATTCCCACATCTACGACCCTCATGACTCCTCATGCTAAGTACAGTGTGAAAACATTATTTTAAAGTAAAGTTTTGTTCTTGAAAACACATTGTTCAATTTACCGATAAAATTTTATTGAATGACCACTCGAATATCGTTGGGCGATCATAGAAGTGAATATTGGGCCGACTCACGAAGCGATCCATTGGACATCCTCCCAGATGTGAAGCTGATGGACACCTTTCCAAAAGCGATTCTTTGAAACCTTGACTTTCCGGCCGATATATTTTAACGACAGCCCTCAAATTTTCCATTCGTTTGTGGACATACTGGAGCCTTGATTTTGAGCCAACCACTTGACTTATGTGCTGCACTCACCTCTTGTTCCCCAGGTGCCTAGTGCATTGAGACAATCCTCAGTGGTGTTGGACGCTCACGAAACGGTCCATTGGACATCCTCCGATGTGAGCTATTTGGACACCTTTCAGCTCAGTTGCAGGCGGCTTTCACGATATAGGTACTGCTTTTGACAACCCTCAAATTTCATTCGTTTGTGGACATACTCCGATAGCCAATTTTGAGCGACCCTTCCCAGCTTATGTCATGCACTCACACCTCTCTGTTCTAGGGTGCCGATACACCAAAATATCATCATATTTGTAATAATACATATTACGTATCAAAAGCATGTATATTACCAAAACTTTACCGCAATGACATGTTATTCATACATAGTATTAACATAAAGGTAGCTCATGGCACAATAAGCAATCAAAACGTTCATCTTTGTTTGCCCGAAAGTCACACAAATAACACACAATATACACAAGTGCATGAGCAGTCCAACGGTCTTGAACTGTCATGGACGACTATATGGATTTCACCACTCAATCCCAATCTTTGGACCTGAATACATGACCATTCAGGCCTCAGAACATCCCTATTCATTAAAATGACTCTTAGCCAAGGAATAAAAACAAGTAGGAGAACCCTACCTCGAAGGGCCCAATGAACCTTGGTGATAGCTTTCCGCTAAGTTTTGTCCTCCTCTCTTAGGCATCACCTTGAGAAGGCGTGATGTGACCTTAAACTCTAGGGGTCGGCATCTTAAATCTCGTGGCTCTTTTAAAACCTGGCCCAGTGAGAGGCTGTTGTTGTATCAAACTCACCTTCTCGGAGGTGTCTCTAATCAAATCCGGACCAGTAATGGAGCTCTCTCCTACCTCGGTCCAACAAATAGGTGATCGACATGGCCTCCATAAAGGAGCCTCGCTAGGGTGCTGCCATGTATCTGACGATAAGCGTATTTATTTATAGGCGAATTCCACTAAGGGTAAGTGCTCTTCTCAACTGCCCTTATGATCAAAGATGCTTGCTCGTAGCATGTCCTCTAACACATGTGGTCCTCATGGTGACCATTTTACGTGGGTGGAAGAATTTGTATTCATGGTCGTAGTGTCCCATGTCTTTGGAAACTCTTTCAAAGTGCCTTTGTAAACCTCGGTCTCTGCATCCGACACTATGGATCTTTGGTACTTCATGTAGACGGACGATCTCTCGAATATACAATAGAGTGGGAATTCACTCTAATGTGAAGGTCATCCCATACGGCTGAAATGTCAAACTGTGAGTAGGTCCTGCCGTCTATTCGTGTGCTGAAAATATTCCCAAGCGTAGGAACTAATGTGGTTAACATTATATCTTGTAGAATCTGCAGATCTTTCTGAGTGTTCCTGATGATCATACTTAAGGGTGGGCTCCAATTAATGTGCGATTAAAAAGTAAAATGGGGGTTGTGATTGATTAATTTATTAACCGATTGACTTGACTATTGTAAAATTAGAAATGATGATAAGGATCTTGGGTTCAAATACTACCAACTACTGATAACACCCCCTCTCCCCTTACAATCTCATCTAGACCATTAATGAATGGTCTTCGATGGGGATTACAACTTTAAAGCTTTGTAAGGCAAAAAATATTGAAACGATATCAGCGCTTCCTCGACGATTTGTTTGGACTCTTAGTTTGCATTGAGATCAAGCAGCGTGCCAAGATCTCATATTCTGATTCCTTAAAGATATCAGAAACTAAGGTTTTTTGAAAAAATTTTCACAAGTGTTCAATATCG
The DNA here is from genome assembly GCA_016808115.1 of Tetrastigma voinierianum. NCBI lineage: Eukaryota > Viridiplantae > Streptophyta > Magnoliopsida > Vitales > Vitaceae > Tetrastigma > Tetrastigma voinierianum. Next base: position 68,724 of record JAEQBH010007088.1, read on the forward strand.
TACAAATCCCATTGAAGCACCAAAAGAGGTTAAGTACATTACCTTGAGAGGGTAAGAAATTCCCCAGTTAGATATATCATGGGGTTTGAACTCTTCAAAAGTAGGAATTGATTCATAATTTCTGGAACACTACTAGTAATTGGGTGAAAATAACACTTCAATGCAAGGTTGAGATATAAACATGAGAGTCTCTCAATAAACACCAAGTTTATAAATAATTAAGATTCTCAAATATGAAAACAGAATGAGAGAAGAAAACTAGTATAAATCTACAGAAAACTGAAAAATGTAAGAAAACACCAGTTCAAGTAGAAAACCACAGAATATGAACTCCCACTTAACTCTGCTAAAGTGGGCTTAAATACAATCCTCATTAGTGATCTCGAGTGGTGATCAGAAAGCGACGGTGCACTTTTGAAGATTAGAAGTATAATAAGTCATCGAGAATAGCGTATTTGGTACATTTGGGTTGGTGTTGCCATTATAAAATCTATTAAGTACTCTGGCGATATGGAATGCCCGTTCATATCTTTGGTGCAGGTACCAGCACTCCATTGCATGGGTACGGTACGATTAGTGTGGTACGGTGCCATTGCCCCATAAACCCACTTTCTTGTTTAGAACTGGGCCTCCCATTAAGCGATGCATGTCGACAACGATGATCTCAGTTTGTTCTTTGAGACCAAAGCGCTTTCTGAATGTGCATGGGACATCGAAAAACCTGCAGCGCATAGAAAACGGTGAAAGGTCAAAAGCACCTGTGCACACGAAATGAAAGCAAAGCATGAGGTTAGGGGCTTAAAACCTATATAAATTTACTTTTTATGTATCCAGCACACCTATAACTATCTTGCTAGTCCTAGCAAGATTTAAACTAATAGCCTGCGAGCTATGAGTTCAACAAAGTCTTGCTAAGATGTGATTAGGCATTGCAAGATTCCCAAGAGCAAATATGAGCATAGTACTATAACTTTGACCAGTATGCAACCACTGCACTTAAATGAACACAGTCCTAAGGTAATGGAGCCAGAAATAACAAACTATTACAAACGGAGATTCTCATATAGGGATCACGGATACGGAAATAAGGTTGCAATGAAATCCTCAAATTTAAGATGAACTTCATTAGAACTATAAACATTTACCATAACCAAACGAAAGCTAACATGCATAGAAGTCAATAAAGACACCCTCAAGTAACTAAAATCAAAAGGTCTTTTAGGCTTGTAATGACCATGGGTTACCTGAATAGGGTTTATAAGCAAAAGTAGTTGGTGGCATGGCGTGGATGAGGTCTCGCGATTTTGACACCATCCTGTTCTAACGAAATACCACTACTCTTTGTCCCCTCCTCTATGGCCAGGAGAAATGCATCTTCATCTACGGTCATCGGCTAAGTAGAATCCCTTTAAATCTAGATACAATGGTGAAACCTCTCGTAGGATGTGGCTCTGACTGGAGGCATGAATCAGTGCTTAAGCTGAGACAATTTGGCTGCCTCTGCTGATTCTACGCTCCGTCCTCTTTAGGGAGATGTACTCATCGAACCAAGAGCCGCTTGACGGGTAAACCCTAGAAATAGCCGGAGGGGATGCATGTTGGTAGGAGCCTTGTGGAAGTGGCTCGGCTTTTTGCCTTACATGTTGTTTGTGATGGGCTGACCTAGGGAAGAACTCTTTTTTCTCTATTAGAACCCCTTATCCCAATAGCTTCCACCAAATTTGTAACTAGGGCCGGGAAGGGGATGTGCCTGTTTTCAGTTGGGGGCCTTAGAAAGTCCCTCATTATACACCATATCACCAAAGCATAGTCAATAATTTTCCCATTCATTACCTCATCTGGCCAGATTTCTTCATTGATTGAGCTTCTCCTTTCCCTTTGGACCGATCATATTGTGAATGACCTTATTCATCAATGCATACTCAGGCTTTAATTTCCCCGGGATGAACTCCTTTGTGCAAAACCCCCATAGATGCAGGGTTAGTGCACATGGTATTTGCAAACAGATCAACATCAAACTCTGTAACAGCCCTGAGTAGGTAAGGCCTGTCATGTGTGGCAGGGCGATCATAATGCTTGATGCGATCAGTCGAGGCGACCATCGGTTGCTTCCCCTAAGATTGTGGTCTCCAAGGGAATCCACATTCAAATTCTCTCGAGTTGGAATAAAATTCATGACCCGATGGATGACATATAGCCTTTTAACCCCCTTCACGACAAGTGCGGATCGATCTGAATAACGACACGAATGGGGTGAGTAAATAGAACGTTTCAATTTTCATTCCCCTCTCATAGTGGAACCCCCGCCTTTTAACTGACTGGACCCACCTTTCTCGCTCGGATTCCGATGATTCAGTAAACATAGCCTCAATTTCTTCATCTTCGCTCTCACTTTCTTCCTCACTCTCTGATGAAGAACCTTTCCACTCTCATTTTCACTTTTTCACAATCTGCGAAGTATCGGCCTTTCATTTTTTTACAGCTCGCTCCATAGAAGAGCTAGTGGCCTTTCCTTTCCCAGTGTTCTTCGATCTGCCTAGATGGAAAAATGGTGATAGAATAGTCATATACTTGCTAAAGTCTCCCAACCCATTTCTAGCAATATTGGACTCTGTTCTAGATCATTCAAGCCTTCCTCCATAAAACAGTGCGGATGCACCATCAGCCAGGTATGAGCGCTATTGGCCACACTTTAGTCCACTAGCAGGTGAAAAATCGTGAGATTGCTCTCGAAGGCGAAGACACCGCCTGGTCTAGCATTTCCAGGCTCTGCGTGCGAAGAACTATGGATGTCCCAGGTCAGAGTGATGAAGACACTGGAGGAAAACGTTTGACCTAGGGTTTGCTTTGGTGAGAGGAGAAGTTAGGTTAGGGTTTCTCTTATATAGGAGTTAGGGGGGTGAATATGAAGGGATTCAAAAATTGGGAGAAAAATCTCTTCAAATAGCCCATTCACGCGCGGTCTGCCCGATGAAGTGCGATCACGGTGCAAAGTTTCTTGCCGGTTTTTCTTGGTTGATCACAGGGTACCGATGAAGTGTGGTCAGGTAATACTTTATTTACTACCTTGTTTTTACTGACCTTGAGTACCCGGTGCGAATTTTTAGTGGTATTAGTACCACTTTACAAAAATTTCCAGAATTCTCTACATTTTGGATTTCACTGTATGCTCGCTTCTTTCTTGCTTCACCTCAATAGACTTGTGCTTGGCGGAAGCGTGTACTACACTCTTGGCACCAGCTGCGCTTACCTTGGAAGTCATTGTGCTCACGTGATCAAGATCCTAAGGTTCGAATGAGATTGGCAACTCAAGGCTCAAGAAAGGGTGCAAAGGGTTATTTCGATATGATTTAGAAGTTTAAAGAGAAAATTTGGCCTAAATCATCTTTCGACCTACGTATGGATGTTCCTCAGAATAAGGTGCATGTAGTTGTGAGGAATGCTAAAGCAGTGCCTGCCAGGCTTGATAGCAAGCAAAATGAGCTTGGGGCAGGAAATCAATGACTTGTGTAGTTTATGAATGAGAGTGATACCAGTCAAGATTGACTCTGGAGAATAGAAAAGAATTTGGGTCAATATGGTCCTAAATATGAAAAAAAAAGTTTTGTACATGCTTGTTGTTGTGTATGTGCAGTGAAATTATATGGAGTGCATACATAAGGTCATGCGGCTGCATACATCACGATCGAAGTATATACTCGAAAATTTGAAAATCGAAAAAATTGCATGCATAACCCCCCTAAGAACCTTGAATTAAACCAAATAGCATGCATTTAAGTGACTCGAACTATTGTATGCTCACCAGCACGGAAATAGGCATTGCCCTCGATGCAACGACGATACACCCCGGACTATGAAGAGGGCAAAAATAAGATTCACATGGGGTTGGACTCTCTGTTATTAAAAACAAATACGGACTAAATGAATAAAGCTGAAGAAATGCAGAAAGGAAAAGAAAAACTATGCATACAAAGGTGGGACAAGGTACGTTGAAAGGAACATCTCGGTGATGCGAGTTCCTCACTGCTCTCTGACGGTCGAAGTTCTCAGTAAACTTTAATTGTAGCATGAGTCAGGAAGTGCGGTATGTGTAACTTAGGTATGTGCTTGAGGGCTTCCTTAATTATTTTAGTTTCATAATAGAAATTTTGAAAGTTATTTTTAAAATTGAGGTACAAAGTTTTCAAGAATTGTTGGCACTTTTGCAATTAAGGAAAGTGGAGGAATTGAAATTTCAATTATGGAATTTTAAAGGATAATAATAATAATAAATTACCATAATGGTTGAAACTTATTCTCTCTGAATCTCGGATAATGACAATTTCTTGTGAACTAAATTCGTCTCGTGAAATCTAGTGACCTAGAAAATTTTCTTTGGTCGAGGCCGGTCGAGAATGTTTCTGGGGACCTTTACGGGTGATAAGTCGCCGGAGACCGGGGATAAGATTTATCTATGAAAATCTCGAAAGTCGAGAAAATGACTTGAGTTAAAGTTTATTTAAAATAATTGAACTGAAGAAATAATTTTTAGGCGAAATGGACAGGAATAGGGGTAATAGAAATCGTTTGCTTCGAAATAATAATAATAATAATAAGAAGTAAAGAAAAAGAAAAAAAAAAGAAAAAAAAAGTAATAAAAATCAAAAGGGTGTGAGAACGAGAGAGAGATAGCGTGAGGAGAGAGGTTTTTTATTTTTATTTTCTTTTTTTTGTTTCTTTCTCAGATTTATAAAAATCGGATCGTAGATTTTCATGGGGACGAGAAGGAAAAGAAGTTGGAATATCACGACCGAGGCTCACTAGCGTAGATAATGATATTAAATGCTATGTAATGGCTTGAAATTTTCTTAGAGACAGTGAAATGTCGTAAACTTTAGTCCTAAAATTTTTAGAGGCGGGATTTGGAATTTTTAGGAATTTTAGGGCGTGTTCGGACGGTCAGTGAATTTTGGGATTTGTTTTCGAATAGACTGGGTGAAATTTGAGGTGTAGTCGGACGAGTCGGACGGAATTTTTCGAAATGTTTTTCGGGTGTTTTTGGAGCTACATGGAAAGTCCCGCTAGGTCAAAGTTTGCTAAAAGCAGATGGTTTTATGAGGCATTTAATGTGTATGGACATTTTGGTCAATTTCATATCGAATGGGACTAGCACGTAAAGTTTTGTTAGAATCGAAGTTCGTTTCGATATAGTCACTTTGAAAGCCTTGTGTATGTTTATGGTTAAAACGTTGAATTGAGGGCATTTTCGTACTTTGTATGGATTGTGTAGGCGATTTGAGCATCCGACGAGAATCTAGAGTTCTTGACAAGATTTGAAAGAAATTAGTCGAAAAAAAGGTGAGTACTCAAAATCTTTTTCTAAAACGAAAGTGTTTAAATTACACGTTTGTAAAGTGCTTTGAAAATATAATGTAATTTATAAAGCCTTTTTACCTCCCTTGTTCTACTCGTGAGAAAGTTCGATTCGATGTTAAAAGCAGTTTGGCTGGTTTAGCAAAACCCTAGATGGCATAACTTCAGTTCCATTAAGATATATTCGAATTGTGCATGGCAAGGTTATGGGATATTATAGTAGCCATATTGCTGGAGAGTCGCGATTGGGGGTTAGATATAGTATATATTTATATAGTGAGTCGCCCTCTGCACATTTGGGGTATATAGTTAGCGCGCTGACTTAGTACATGGCGATGAGGTGTTGGTTCCGAGGTTCCATCACCGGGCATTTTGGTTCTTAGGATTTCCATTATGTTTATAAGTCTCGTCGTGTTCACTGGACCATATTAGGCAGTAGTGTTAGGGTTCACTACCGATGCCGGATTAGGGTTTCGATGGCGTCACGTCCTAGGGTATTTTAGAAATGGGCCACAGTGGTTGGTACTTGATTTCCAATATAACACTTTCGGATATTAACCCTGGCCCAGAAGCAGTTTTGTGGCCAGTAGTTTTGAGTGGATTTTATTAAGCGAAATAGTTTTTAGAGCGGTATTTCGAAATGGGCCTGAGAGGTTGGTACTTGATTTCTAGTATAACGCATTTTCAGATATTAACCACCCACTAAAAGCGGTTTCGATGCGAAATAGTTTTAGAGCGAGTTTTACTTGTGAAATAGTTTTCGAGCGATTTTGGCGAGAAATAGTTTTGAGAATAGTTTTTAGAAATGGTTTCATAGCGAAAAATCAATTTTCTCATAAACGGAGTTTCCTGACCATTTATGTCTGATTTTCATATTGGGAGAGTACATACATGAACTATTAACACATTTTAGAACTTATAGTACTCATTGAGCTTAGTTTGGCTCACGGTTTTATGTTTTAAATAATTTTCCAAGTGCGGAGTCTTTGAAGCTAGAAAGACCTTTTCGGATTCTCAGTCTAAACCATTGTGTTGTGATTATATATAGATAAGGTGTAAGTAAAAGTAGTAAAAGTTAAAATGTGACATTTTGTATATGTAAATATCTTTTGTAAAATTGCATGCATGGTTTTGAGAAAAACAGGTTGCGATGAAATTATGTTGGATTGATTCTTATCTTATATTTTGATGAGGACCCGGGAGGTCCTTTTATGATTATATATTGGACTTTGGAAAATATTAGGGGAGTGTATTTTTTATATACGAGGTGATTTTGTATTTCGGGCTTGACCACGATCTGTCGTTATCTTCTTAGGGTGCCGTTAAATCTAAAGGTGTGATTTTGATAGAAAAGTGAAAAAATTTATAACCCGCGTTTTCCAAAGCCGGTTCAGCGATTTGCGGCTTAGCTTCATGGTAACTTATCGATGGCGAGCTTGTTGCAAAGGAGGTTACTATGGAGTTAATCGAAAGCGGGCCTACTGTGTCGCTGGAAGGGAGTTTGTCAGGGTTGGTATGAGCGGTTTTAGGCGATAGTTTGCCTGTTTTTCGCGCGTTTTCCACGGTATTTCTTATAGAATTGTTTTTTTTATAATGCTTTTCCTGTACAGCCTACATTGTTTTGCTAAATCCTTGCATGCCTTCGAATATGAAGAGTGTCACGAATCTTTTAACCTTGAAATTCACGGCGTATGCGGGCCGGAGTCGTAGGAATTCGGCTGGGGACCTTTCCACACCGGAGGCACCACTAGAAATGTCGGGCACACCTAGATCGGAAGATGTCTCGATGGGTGTATTGAGAACCATCGAGGGCCGCGGTTGAGGGCGGTACCTTCTGATGGATCGAGGTTGTATGGTTATTCACGGCGGCTACCCATGTCGAACCGCTGAACCTCAGGAAGAATGGGGAGGGGCATGATTGAATGCGCTCAAATTAGGAGCTAAAACTTATATGATAGATGCCGGCGACCCGGAGCGGCGTACTATGTTTAAACGAGGGTTAGTGAAATTTATGCGTGATGGGAGTGTTTAGATGAAGCCGAGAGTCCTCTTTTCGGGGTTCTTGGTGCGGCCGGGACCCAGGGCGGTGGGAGGCCATTAGAGGGACACCCTATAGGAGTCACTTGGGACCGGTTAAAAGGCGGGCATTTATAGGCGGATTTGCGGAGTGTAGTTATCGGGATGCAAAAAATGAAAAGGAATTCTTCAAGTTAGACGGCCCGATCCACGGCCAGTGACGAGAATATGGCTGGAGGTTTTAGAACTCGTGAAAATTGGTGCCTATGATACGGGGAAAATGAGGAACATAAGTGTAAGCGATTCATGGCTGGCCCAGACATTCGAATTAAAGTTCATCTAGCACAGGCATCTCAAAATAACTTTGGAGAAATTTGTGGTTGAGGCTGCTGGCTAAGGAGTAGAAAGGACGGGTTCAGTTCACAACTCGGGGGCGGACAGTAGAGAGGTGCTCAGCACTAGTCAACGGACACCGATCAGTGGTAAGAAAGAAAGGAAAGAAGTGGGTAGCGATGAGAAGGCTTTCGGGACGGAGCAACATCTGGCGGATCGTTCTGGATCACCGGCGGCCTCGGGAGGTGGTAGATCTTCGGGATCATCTTTTCCATTGTGCCCTACATGTCAGAGGAGGCATCTCGGAGAGTGCAGGATGAACATGACAGGATGTTTCCATTGCGAGCCGAGAAGGTCGGCACAGTAGCTCCGAGACCTGCGGGGTAGGTGCGTGGCATCTGCCCCCCCCGGGCACGACGGTCCCGATTCGGTAGTAGGGGTGGTTGACCCGGTGGCGGTACAACCTTTGGTAGGTCGTGGTAGGGGTGCGGGAGGCGGTGCCGATTAGCGGGGGGTCGGGAGTGGTGCTCGAACTTCGAGCTCGGGTATTTACAGTCACACAACAGGAGGTAGATGCATCACGAGACGTGATTACTGGTATGATTTCAGTTTACGATCATGATGCATATGCATTGGTGAACCAGAAGCCACTCATTCATTTATTCCGATTACCATTCGAGAGGCACGGATAGAGTCGGCTATAGATGGTCGTATGGTGGTTTCAGGTACTCAATGGGGATCTTATGATGTCGAAAGGATAGTTCGGTGCGGATTAGTGATCCGAAGATAAGGATTTTCAGTGGACTTGATAATGTTAAGTATCCATGATTCCATTATAGTCTTGCGTATGGGTAGTTATCGAGCATAGAGCCACCTTAGATTGCTATGAAGAAGTAGATTGGTTCGACGGAGGGCGGCGCGATATTTCGGGAATCAAAGAGAGATCGCCCCTAGTCTCATTAATGCCATGATCGCCTCGAAAATGCTTCGGAAAGGTTTCGAGAGTTGTTGGCATTGTAGTGGATAAGGAGACAAGAGGGACACGGTTGGAAGACATCCCCATAGTCAAGAGTTTCCGGATGTCTTTCGGATGATATTCGGGTTTACCCCGGATAGAGCAATTTGAGTTTGTTATTAAGCGATTCGGGGGCAGGCAATATCCATTCCTCCATAGAGAATGGCGCCATTAAGTTGAAGAATTGAAGGCCTGATTGGAGGAATTCTTGAAAGGGCTTCATCAGGCCTGGTACTACCATGGGGAGCTCTAGTTCTCTTCGTAAAGAAGAAAAATGGAAGCTTACGGTTGTGTATAGACTACAGACAGATGAATCGGGCAACAATACGCAACCAGTATCCGCTTCCTCATATAGATGAGCTATTTGACCAATTGCATGGATCTCGGGTATATTGTAAGATTGACTGAAGGTTAGGCTACCATCAGTTGAGGGTCCGAGAGAATGATGTTTCTAAGATTGCCTTCAGGACGAGATACGGTCACTACGAGTTCCTAGTGATGCCATTCGGATTGACTAATGCCCCAGCTGCGTTCATGGATTTGATGAACATGGTATTTGTGTATTTAGATAGGACAGTCATGATAGTGATGACATTCTAGTGTACTCAGGCAATCCAGAGGAACATGCAGAGCATCTCCGGACAGTATTGCAGATTCTTAGAGAGTGTCAGTTATACGCTAAGTTTAGTAAGTCCCAGTTTTGGTTGGACAAAGTAGCTTTCTTGGGTCATGTCATTTCTGCAGAAGGTATTAGTGTGGATCCTCAGAAGATCGAAGCTATAGTGAACTGGAAGGCGCCGCGAATGTTCGAGTCCGCGGTTTCATGGATTACGAGGTTATTACGGAGATTTGTTGAGGGATTTTGAGAGATACGCGACCGGTGACCCGATCTATTGAAGGATCGAGAAATTGGTGGTCGGATACCTGCCGGCATAGTTTGAGGCGGCGGTGCACGACAACTTAGGTGTTAGCACTCTGGTCGAAAGGACGGTTATGTAGACTCTGGTGATTCTTCGGACAAGGGTTAGGGTGTGTTTTTGATGCGAGATGGTAAAGTGATGGCTTAGCCTTCCCGTTAGTTAAGAAATGCAGGCAGAACTACGTCATGATTTAGAACTAGCAGCAGTGGTTTTAGCTCTAAAGATCTGGAGACATTATCTTATACGGTGTTCCTGTGAGATGCATCGATCATAAGAGCATACAATATATCTTCACTTTCGAAAGAGCTTAACTTAAGGCATCGTGGAGTGGTTGGAATTGATTAAGGATTATGATTGCACGATAGAGTACCATCCGGGGAAGGCCAATGTAATGGTTGATGCCTTAAGCCGGAAACCAGAGGGTTCCTATGCTTATCTGCAGACGGTATATTTCCCATTGTTGATAGAGTTGAGATATTTGGGAGTTCGAGTTGCGGTATTTATCTGGGGGACCACATTTGGCATCATTTTATGTTCGATCCTCTTCGTGGATCGGATCAAGGAAGGTCGAAGCGGGTTTGAGAGATGATTAAGTTGAGGGCGAGATTGAGGAGTGTAGGAAACGAGTTCCCGGATCGAGATGATGGGCGTAATAGTTAGAATCGAATGTGTGTACCTGAAATAGGTGAACTAAAGGAAATCATGGAAGAGGCTCGCTCTTCGGCATATGCCATGCACCACACAGTAGCACGAGATGTATCATACTGCACGAGGGAGCATTATTGGTGGAAGGCGTAAGAAAAAAGGAAGTGCGGTTCGTATCCGGATGCCTAACTTGTCGGGTAAAGTTAGAGCACACGAGAGCCAGCGGAAAGATGCACCCCCTTGGAGTTCTGTATGGAAGTGGGATATAGATTACTATGGATTTTGTTCTTAGAGCTTAGAGAATTTCGAGAGACAACACGATACCCTTATATGGGTGATAATGGATAGACTAACGAAATCAGAGCATTTTCTCCCGGGTTACAATGTTAGATTGGACAAGTTATTGATTATATGGAGGAGATAGTTAGATTACATGGTGTTCCTATATCGATAGTCTCGGGGCAAGACTGATTCACATCCGGATTTTGGTCGAGTTTACTACGAGGATGCAATGGGGACTCGATTGCACTTTAGCCTGACTTTCCATCCTCGGCCCGATGGTGATCGAAGAACTATTCGAGTATTAGGATATGCTTAGAGCATGCGTGATAGAGTTTAAGGGAAGGCACGGGATGCGCATTTATCTACGATGGAGTTCACTACGACAACGAGTTATCCAATCCGGCATAGGCAGCTCAGATTTGGAAGCATTTTATGGTCGGAAGTGTCGTACTCAGGTATCTTTGGGATGAAGTAGGAGAGAGAGGCGATAGGCGAGTTGAGTACGGATTACCTTAGATAAGATCGGATTGTCAGGGAACGGTTCAGATAGCGAGGAGACCGGAGACAAAGTTATGCGGGACAAGCGCCGTAGGGATCTGAGTTTAAGGTGGGGCGATAGGGTCTTCCTCGAGTTTACCCTTGGAAGGTGTCCTCGGTTGGAAGGCGCGGAAGGCGAGGCCTGAGATACATAGGGCCGTATGGGATTATTTCGGAGTGGGACCGAGTAGCATATAAGTGGAGCCTTCCTCTAGAAGTTGTCCTAAGGTTCATAATGTGTGTCATGTATCCATATGCAAGTACATTCCAAATCCCTCCCATGTACTCGAGAGATCGACCCGGTAGAACTAAAGGATAATTTGACCTGAAGCGGCCAATGCAGATAGTAGATCGCAGAGAGTAGATTTTGCGGAATAAGGTCATTCAGTTAGTCAAAGTTTTATGGGGGAATCATGGGATTAAAGAGGCTACATGGGAGTCAGAGGCTCAGATGCGCAGTCAATATCCTCAGTTGTTTCAGATTAAGGTATCATCTTTATGTTAGTTTTGTTCATTTCGGGACGAAATGTTTAAAGGAGGAGGATTTGTAACGCCCGATCAGGAGGGTGTACGGTATGTGTGGCAGTATGGCCGCCAGGAGCTTCCTTAATTATTTTAGTACCATAATAGAATTTTTGAAAGTTGTTTAAGGGTGAAATTATAAAGTTTTCAAAGAATTGTGGCACTTTTGCAATTAAGGAAAGTGGAGGGGTGAAATTCCAATTATGGAATTTTAAAAGGATAATAATAATAATAAATTACCATAATGGTTCAGGAGAAGCCTAGAAAATTCTCCAGATCTCGGATGACAAAAGGGCTGTCTTAGTTCGTCGTCTCGCGAAATCTAGTGACCCGAGAAAAATTTGATTGGTCTGAGACGATTCGAATATTTTCACATTTACGAATTGTCTTCCTTAGGGGCTTGAGGGGATAAGATTTATACAAAAATCTCGGAGGTTAGAAATGGCAGGTTAAAGTTCATTTAAAATAGGTGAAGGCGAAAGAAATAAAATTTTTGGGACGAGAAATGGACCGAATGGGGCAATAGAAATCGTTTATCGAAATAATAATAATAATAATAATAATAATAATAATAATAAGTAGAAGAAAAAGAAAAAAAAGAAAATCAAAAGTAATAAAAATCAAGGCGTGACAAGGATGGGAGAGATAGCGTGAGGAGAGAGGTTTTTATTTTATTTTATTTTTTGTTCTTTATCGATTCTAATCGGATCGTAAATTTTCGTGGGGCGAAGAAAAGTTGGGTATGCGGCGGAAGCTACGTGTAGGTACCAATATCTTAGCCTTTTGTCCAAACTTTAAAGATAGAGTGAATTTTCTACTTGTGTTATTTGAGCCCCTAAACACTTTATGTAATGGCTTGAAATTTTCTTAGGCGTGAAGGTCATAAACTTTAGTCACAAATTTTTTAGGCGAGTTTAGGAATTTTTAAGAATTTTGGGATTGTGTTCGGACCAGTCAGTGAATTCGAGGTATTTTCGAAGCGAGTTCGGGTTGAAATTTGAGTATAGTGAACGAGTCGGTCGGAAATTTTGAAATGTTTTCGGGTGTTTTTAGACTATATGAAAAGTCTCTTGAGTCAAAAGTTTGCTAAAATAGATAGTTTTTATGGGGCATTTAATGTGTAGGGACATTTTGGTCAATTTCACATCATATTATCGATGTCCTTATCGAATGGGATTAGCACGTAAAGTTTTGTTAGAATCGAAGTTCATTCGATATAGTCGTTTTGAAAGCCTTGTGTATGTTTTATGGTTAAAACGTTGAATTGAGGACATTTTCGTACTTTGTATGGATTGTGTAGGCGATTTGAGCATCCGACGAGAATCTAGAGTGCTTTACAAGATTTGAAAGAAATTAGTCGAGAAAAGGTGAGTCACAAATCCTTTTCTAAAAGCGAAAGTGTTTTAAGTACAAGTTTGTAAGTGCTTTGAAAATATAATGTAATTTATAAAGCATTTTTACCTCCCACTTGTTATACTCGGCCGAGGAAAGGATTACGATTTCGATTATTTAAGAAACGGTTTGGCACGGTTTAGCAAAACCCTAGATGGCATAACTCCCGAGTTTTTCGATAAGATGTATTTCGAATTGTGCATGAGCGAGGTTGCAGGATATTATGACTAACTATATTGCCTGGTCGGCAATTGGGGGTTAGATCTAGTATATATTTATATAGTGAGTCGCCCTCTGCACATTCGGGGTATATAGTTAGCGCGCTGACTTAGTACATGGCGATGAGGTGTTGGTTCCGAGGTTCCATCACCGGGCATTTTGGTTCCGAGGTTCCATTATGTTTATAGAGATCCCGTCGTGTTCACTGGACCATATTAGACGGGTAGTGTTAGAGGTTCACTCTGGAGTGCGAGATTCTAGGTTTACGTGGCATCACGTCTGAGGTATTTAAATGGGCCCACGATGGTTGGTACTGATTTCGATTATAATATTTTCGGATATTAACCACCAGCGAAGCAGTTTTGACAATGAGAAATAGTTTCCATGATTTTCGACAACGAGAAATAGTTTTAGTGATATTTTAGAAATGGGCCACGATGGTTGGTACTTGATTTCAGTATAACACTTTCCGGATATTAACCACCACTAAAAAACGGTTTTCAGCGGCGAGAAATAGTTTTGAGCAGTTTTCGGCAGAAATAGTTTTCGAGCGATTTTAATGAAATAGTTTTAGGAATAGTTTAGAAATGGTTTTCATAGCAAAAAATCAATTTTCTCATAAACAGTTTTACAACCATTTATGTCTGATTTTCATCTTGGGAGGTACATACGAGACAATAACATTTAGAACTTATGGTACTCGTGGCGCGTTTGGCTCCTGAGTTTTACGTTTTTAAATAATTTTTTAGTGCGGGTGTTGAAGCTAGAAAGACTTCCGGGATTCTCGGTCCTGGAAGAGCGTTGTGTTGTGATTATATATAAGATAAGGTGTAAAGTAAAAGTAGTAAAAGTTAAAAATGTGACATTTTGTATATGTAAATATCTTTTGTAAAATATGCATGCATGGTTTTGAGAAAAACAGGTTGCGATGAAATTATGTTGGATTGATTCTTATCTTATATTTTGACGAGGACCAGAGGTCCTTTATGATTATAGTTGGATTTTGGAAAATATTGGGAGTGTATTTTTTTATATACAGGTGATTTTTGTATTTCGAGCTTGACCACTTGGAGTGTAGTCGTTATCTTCTTGGGATTTTCGTTAAATCTAAAGGTGTGATTTTGATAGAAAAGTGAAAAATTTTATAACCCACGTTTTCCAAAGACAGTTTCAACAGTTTTAACAGCTTAGCTTCATGGTAACTTGTCAGTCGAGCGAGCTTGGTTGGGAGGTTATTATGGAGTTGCCGGTAGATTTCCTGTCACTAGGAAGGGGGTCTGTCATTAAGCGCTGACCATTGACTTTAAAGATTTTCCTATTTTCCAGATTCTCAATCTCCACTGCGCCATATAGGTCAACTACCTTGACGATGAAAGGTCTAGTCCACCTAGAACAGAGTTTACCTAGAAAGATGTGCAAGCGAGAGCTGTACTATAATACCTTTTGGTGAGGTTCAAAGGTCTTCCTTATAATGTTCTTGTCATGGAATTTCTTGAGCCTTTGTTTGTAGATTCACGAGCTCTCATACGATTCACGCCTCAATTCATCAAGTTCGTTCATCTGCAACAGTCTTTGTTTACCTGCATTAGCCAAATCAAAATTAAGATTTTTAATGACCCAATATGCTATATGCTCCATTTCCACTGGGAGATGACATGCCTTGCCATAAACTAGCCTATAGGGAGACATACCAAGAATAGTCTTAAAAGCGGTATGGTAGGCCCAAAGAGCATCGGTTAGTCGAAGCGACCAATCCTTGCGATTTGGGGTAACCGTTTTTTCCAAAATGTGTTTGATCTCCCTATTGGCTAATTCGAAACTGACCATTAGTGCATGGGTGGTAAATTTGTGGAAACTTTATTAGGTGAATCGTACTTTTTAACAAATTTTCAAAGGGTCGATTACAAAAATGGGCCACCGTAATAATGATTGCACGAGGCATTCCAAAGCGAGAAAAAAAATATGTTTTTTCAAAAATTTCAAAACAACCTTATGGTCATTAGTTCTCGTTGGAATGGCCTCCACCCACTTAAAAACATAATCAGTATCGATAAAATGCGGTACCCACATGAGGGGAAAAAGGCCTGAAGTTTAAACCCGATGTCAAAGATCTCAATAATTAGAAAATAGGAGTAAGAGGCATCATGTTCTTTTTGTGACCCCTCCTAATTGGTGACACGAGCCACGGAGTTTGCAAAAATCAGAATGATCTTTAAAAAGAGTGGGCCAATAAAAACCGACTTGTAGGATTTTGTCCGTTGTTTTTCTTGCGAAGAAATGCCCTCCACAAGCTTCAGAGTGGTAGAAGGTGAGTACCCCAATTTGATCATCATTGGATACACTCCTTCTCAACAATTGATCAGGACACTATTTAAACAAGTAGGGATCATCAAAGTAGTATTTTTTTATGTCCACCAAAAATTTCCTCTTCTATTGAGAGGTCCATTTGGATGGAATTTGTCCTGTCACTAGATAGTTTACTATGTCTGCATACCATAGGCAGTGGACAAGAGCAAAAATTTGCTCATTAGGGAAAGTGTTGCCTATGGGTAGACCTTCAGAAGTTGTTTAGAAACCTTCTGCAGGAGCAGGTGGTCGGCTACATTCTCGACTCCTTCTTATCATATTAATTAGGGTTAAATTCTTGATAGAGTAGGATTACGCCTGATCATAGGGCTTAGTATCTTTGGCAGAGTACGTACTTCAGCGCTACATGATTAGTGAAAATGGTTATAGGAGACCCTATAATGTAAGACCTGAACTTTTATAGGGCAAAGACTATAGCCAAGAACTCTTTTTCCGTAGTTGTGTAATTGGATTGAGCGGAATCTAAAGTCTTGTTGGCATAATAGATCACAAATGCCTTTTTATCTTCCTTTGCTATCGACCCCTATGGCATAATCACTAGTGTCACACATGATCTCAAAAGAAAGGTCCTAATTAGGAGATCGTCACACATGATCTCAAAAGAAAGGTCCTAATTAGGAGATTGCATGATAGAAGGTGACACTAACATCGTTTTCAATTTATCAAAGGTTGCCTCACATGCTTGTGACCATTCAAAGGTGACATCCTTGGCAAGAAAATTGCACAAAGGACAGGCTATGGCACTAAAATCTCTTATGAATCTCCTATAAAATCTTGCATGACCTAAGAATGACCGTATATCCTTGACACACGCCAGGGGTAGTGGGTTGAGATCAAATCAACTCTTGCTTTATCCACCTCTATTCCTTCTCTGAAACCTCTGTGTCCCTAACACAATCCCTTGTGTCACCCGCAGAAGTGACACTTCTCCCGGTCAGCACTAACTTTTTCTCGACATCGTCGGTACCACCTCAATTCTCCAGGCATACTCATAAGAATCTCAAAAATAGAGAAATCGTCCATAATCTCAAAATATGTTATATCCTTATCACTAAAAATCCCCATCATGTGAGAAGGTTCTGGTGCATTACATAATCCGAAGGGCATTTCCTAAAGGCAAATGTGCGAGAGAGCGCAGTGAACGTGGTTTTCTCTTGATCTTCTAAGGTATCTCAATTTGGTGTATCTTGAGTACCCATCTAGAAAAAAATAGAATTCATGCCTATGACCCTCTCGACATTTGAATGCACAAAGGTAGAGGAAATAGTCTTTCCTAGTGCCGACGTGAGTTTCACATAGTCTATGCACACCCTCGAACTTTGTGGTATTTCAGTGGAAATTAGCTCATTGTGTTCATTTGCTACCACAGTGACCCATATTTCTTAGGAACTACTTGGGTTGGATTAACCCACTTTCTATACAGCGATGGGGTAAATAACACTACATCTGCTTGGTTTTAAAACCTCTTTCTTGACAACTTCTTTCATGATTGGGTTCAGTCACCGTTGTGGTTGTCACAGAGGGTTTATCGACTTGCAAGTGAATCTGTGTGCGAATCGAGCTAATTCCTTAATATCTGCGATTGTCCATCCTAGGGCAGTTCTGTGGGTTCTCAATATCTCAAAGTTTATTCTCTTGATCGCCACTAAAGAAGATATGATTACCGGGAAAGTTTCTTCTACCCTGGAATGCATATTTGAATGCGATGGTAGGTTTCAACTCAAGCTTAGGTGGTTTCTCTTCCAAAGGTAATACCCTGTCCTCAATTGGTGGTAATTTTTCAAATCTGGGTGCCTACCCATTTGATTCCATTACCTCACTGTGCTCAATTATGGAGTGCAGAATCTCCAATTCAGATGTGGTTACCTCCTCGACCTGACTTGGGCTTCGCCCAGAGCCAGACTTGAGAGGATCCTCATATGAAACATGATCTACATAGTTACGCTGCGGTTCTATCATATTTACCTCACGGATGTCCTCATCGTCCTTATCTCCTTGATAACAGTGAAGATATTCAAATTAACGATTGATGTTACCAAAGATAACGTCATTAGTCCTCCCCAGACGGTGTATGATGGCATTGGAGAGTGGCTGGGAATGGCCTACCAAGAATCAGGCCGGGTCCTTGATTCACCATAGGTTGAGTGTCGAGAGCAGCCAGTCCATAGGAAAGTAGAACTTGTCTACTTGCACCAGTACATCCTTCACTATGATACTCTAGGAATTTTCACACTACGGTTAGCTAGCTGAAGGGTGATATTAGTCAGTTCTAACTCTCCTAACCCTAGCTCAACATATACCGAGTATGACGTGTAAGTTAACACTCGCTCCCGAGTCCATTAGAGCATGTCCCAATTTTGAATTTCCCACCACTATGGAAGCTGGTGGGGCTTCACTGAGTCTTTGTATTTTTGGGAAAGTTGTTCCTAATCAAGGAGGTGGACTGTTCAGTCATGAATGCGTCTTGTTGACACCTAACTCTCTTTTCACAGTGCACAAGTCTTTCAAAAACTTGGCATATGATGGAATTTGCTTAATGGCATCCAACAAGGGGATGTTTACCTTAACCTGTTTGAACAACTCATAGATTTTAGAGTGATTGTTCACTTTTTTAGGAACTCTCAACCTATGAGGGTATGGAGAAGGAGGGACATGGGAGACTTTATCTTTTTCTAGTTCAACATCAACAACATCTATTCTAGGAACATGAGGCTTGTCAGACACCTCATCATCCCTTAATGGTTCATTTTGCACATCTTTTGTTGTTTCTTTGGACAATTCTTTGGGCTGAATGGTTTTATCAATTGATTTTCCACTTCGAAGAGTGGTATTAGCCATATGTATTCCAAGGTTATATCGTTTGGACTTGAGATTCCAACCACTATTTTGACCTTGGAGGTTTGGATGGTGAGAGGGAGTTTCCTTTTTCTTGTTGGAAATTGCCCGTGAAGATTAGCTTAGTGATTTGAGATCTCCCACACATCATTTGTGGGTTCGAGAATTTAGTGTTAGTAGATTGTTGAGCCTGGATAAACTGTGTTACAATGTTCTCCAAGCTTCTCTTATGTGGAGGTTGGTAAGGCTGTTGGTTTTGATTCCCTTGAGAAGAGGGGTAAAACCCTTGGTTAGGATTGCTAGGAAATCCTTGAGGACCTTGATTTTGGAATTGAGGGGCTTGATTCGGAAAACCTTGGTTTTGGAAGTTCTGGCCTTGGTTATTTGGAAAATGGTTTTGGCCTCCCTCATTCCTCCAACTAAAATTCGAGTGCTTACCCCACCCTGGATTATAAGTTTCAGAGTATGGAGAATTGAAGGGCTTCCTTTGGTAATTAAGAGCATTAGCTTTCTCTATCTAGATTGCTCCCTTGACTTGAGGAAGGTTAGGGTAGTTAATGTTTGAATGAGTGGGGTCATTGCAAATGATGCATGACTCCTCCACTCAAAATCCCATAGGCATTGCAGGTGCCTTGGGTATAATAGTCACATAATTCACTTTTTTCCACACGAATTAAGTGGCCTGCAACACAGTTAAATTGGCTATTTTAAACACCGTCATCATTCTCTCTTAAGTGATGTATTGCTCTTCTGTGTGCATGCACTTTACTTGATATCTAGGGAGGTATTAGTCTCCCAAGTTCGAGCATTTTCTGCTATTGTATCAAAAAATTGCATAACCTCCCTAGCACTTTTCTCATATGATTCCCCCCACACATCATTTGGATGTATTGTTTGTTATTCAAGGATAGTCCTTGTTGAAAATATGCAACAATTTGTCTAACATCCAAACCATGGTGAGGGAGAGCGTGGAGGAGGTCCTTATATCTTTCCCATACAATAGCAAAAGGTTTACTCGGTTTTTCGAAAGCGTTTTGGATTGCTTCGCATGAGTGCATTAGTTCGTGTGGGAAGAATTTATTCGAGAAATTCCATTTTATGTCTTCGGTAAGGAGAATTGAATTGGGAGCAAGCGAGTGAAATCATATTTTGGTATTTTCCTTTCAGTGAGAATGGGAATAAAACCATACAAATTATATGGAGGGCGATCTGTAGAGAAAGGCACTACAAACATCGCAAAATCTCTCATGAATGAAGCGGGGTTCTCGAGAATATACCCACTTGATACGGGAAAGGCAGATGCATCTGGGCTTCATAAGGAATTGGTTAGCCTTTTCAGGTAGGCAAATGCATGAGTTTGTTGTGGTTCTTTGAGATTCTGGAATCTCTCGAAGGGTTCTTTCCACATTGGAGGTAAAGGCGAGGGCTCGATGTGATTTTGCTGAGTATAACATTTCCCCTCAACTACGCTGAGTTGCTAGTGGTGCCACACCATCTCCTTGTCATGGAGGGTCATATGGTCTTTATAGGTTATCAGGTAACCCTTGGTCATTTGGATTAAAAAGAGTTTGATGATTCCCGGGATGTTCTATCTGAGGTTTAGGGTTCTCTTGAAACAACCATCTTATTGTGGACTCTTTAGAATGTCTTTGAGGTATAACTCTTACAAGTCGGTGTTGCTCGTCGAGCTGGCGAAACATGCACCAATATTACCCCTGACTAGGCGGTATCACTTATATGATTTACAAAAAGAATTAAAAAGAAAAGGTAGAGAATGTACCCAGTTTTGTCACGATTGCAAATTACCACTAGCTCTCTCTGGATCCGGCACAGGCTCGCCACTCCTCGGCGCGAAAATGCCCATTACATTGCATTAATGTTTATTATTCCCCAGCGTAGGAACTAATCGTCTTAAACATTATAATACTATGGGAGTCCACAGGTCATTTCCACAGGGAGTGGTTCCCTAGGTGATCCTTAGGGATTGCTTTCCAATGAATGTGCGATTAAAGTAAAATCTGGGGGGTTGTGATTGATTGATTGATGAGTGCCTAAAACACTCATCTTATACTCGCGTCAGTCTACATTTTCCTGTTTATTTTAGAGTAATTTTATAGTTTTTGTGACTAGAACACTGAGTTGATGTCTTTTGTGAATGTAGGAGCATTGGGGCGAAAAGAGCGTGGCGAAGCGATTTTTAGACGGAAATGGGAACAAGGCGATGAAGTACGTGCGTCGCGGCGTCCCCGTGTGGCGTCCCCACGTCGTGGCGTCCCCACGTCGTGGCGTCACGCGTCAGCGGCGATCGCCGCGTCGCGCGACGTCGAAGCAAAATGCGCCCTGTCATTAAAAGCAAATGAGGTTCGAGTAAGGAGATGTCGGGAAGCGCACGAGCAGAGGCACGGGTTTAGGAAGCGGTGACCTTTGATTTCGAGGAAGTGCCGGGACTTTATGCGCTTTTCATTTTTCGGATATTTCGGTTACACAGAACAATGTTTTCTTTATTAAGCAGTTTCATCTTTTCTTCCATTATGTTTAGATCTCTTTCTAGAGGTTCCACATCAAACCACATCACATACAATGGATTAAAAGTTGATCTTTCATGTTGTTAATTGTTAATAATTTGTCATATCTACTCTATACTGCATTTTAATTATATGTTAATGTACGTGATGTTAGCATAATCATACTTTGGATCAGGGTCGAGATGAGGGTATTCGGCGGGGGCTGCAGGAATTCAGGTAGCCTTTTAGGCGGTTCGGTTAATAGAGATGTTCGAGACACGAAGGTGGTATTTGGGGTTAGAACATTTAAGCATTTCGGAATACCGAGTCGAGATAGAGATATACTCGATTCTATTCACGAGATAGGCGGATATACTCGAGAGAGAGGATATCTCGTAGGCAAAATCCACCTCACGATTGACATATTGAATAGATTGAATAACAATATCTTTAATAAAGTAATCCATTGAGCGTGATAGGGAGATTTAACCTAGGCATAAAACCATTAATTCACTAAAATCAATAAGCTGGATTGCGGTTTCCTTACTTAATTTTACCTAGAACCACTTTATTGGATATTATGCGACGGGGCTCATGATCAATTTACCTTTCCTGTGGATCGATATCGTCGTTAAGTACACTATATTACTTGGAATTTACAGCGTGCACTTGCGCATAGGCATTCATTTTATACACAGCGTTCACGGCTTGTCAAGTTTTATGGCGCCGTTCTTGCAGTGAAAGGTTTAAATTGATATAGAGAAGTGAGCACATAGATGCAATGCGAATTTTCTTTATTTTGTTATTTTTACAAGTCTTGTAGTAGGTTTTGTTAGTTTGTGTGTTATTGCAGTACAGGTTTCAGTAAGTACATGCGACAGCAAAATCGAATTAATCAACACTTGTGATCTGAGCGAGAAAGACTTACGCGCAGTTGCTTGTAGAAACGAGAGCAGAGCAGTTAGAACTTGATAGTCATGAAAACGCGAAGAAGAAGCAGATTTTGGCGTTGAACAAAGCGAACCACGGAGAAGCGAAATAGGAATCGCGCCCGGACCATTCATACGACCCGGGCGATCACTTACATGCTATTAGATGAGTTCGTGTTACCGCAGCGATTAGGCAATGTGTTCTTGCGTAGATTCAGAAAAACCCCAAACAATTTGGTGAAGTCGATCCGCGATCTGGTCGCCAGAACATATTGTTCCATGGGTACCCGCGAGGGCAGAACATGCATTTGACTAACTTCCTCGGTTGTGATACCATCGGAAATACAGCGGAGTTACTGAAGAAGCCCTAAGATTACGGTTATTCCCACTTTCACTCGGGGATAGAGCTGACGATGGCTAACCGGTCGACCACGGACTCCATTACTACATGGAGCAGGGTTAGTGCAAAGTTTTGACCAAAGTTCTTTCCACCTTAGAAGATTGCACAACTTGTGCAAGAGATCCAATCACGTTTGGTCAACTAGAGGAGAGCACGAGAGGCATGGGAGCCGGAGGAGTTCCATGATTATTCTTGGAAGTGTCCTCACCATAGGCTAACGGATGGATCTTAGTCCACGCCTGATAGTGCAGAAATCTGACCAGAACAATGATAGATGCCTGTTTGGAGGATCATTGATGAACCACGGACCGGGCGTATGAGATATTGGAAGATCTTGCGGCCCGACACTGTCAGTGCTTTAGAGAGAAGGCTACACCCGATAAACACGGTGGGTGGCACGGGCAATCACAGTCCTGTAATGCGGTAAATCATGTGGCTCGGTGACTAAGCAGCTAAATAAACTGACCCGAGGAACAACACATGCCATACCGGACACGCTCATGGGAGTTGTGTGGATCTGTGGAGAGACGGCCTGGCGAGCGAATGTGGTGGGTAAACCCTACGGTAAACTGACCGGTGCGATGTCGAGGTTTAATCGGCGGAGATCAATCACGGCCAATGAGGCCAGGTATGGGAATTATGACTACGAGTCGGAATCGGGGACAAGGGTGGCGTAATAATCGAACCCGAGAATAATCAAAACAACCAAGGGTATGGATAGGCGAAGACAATCGAGACAATACACATTCGAATAAGCAATGAACCCTCTGAAGAAGAGTGGATTTAGAGCAAGCTCATGCAGTGTTAACTTCTCATTCAGCGTTCATGAATGAGACTAAGGCGAACATGCGGCGACAAACAGCCAGGTTAAACAATCAAGCGGCAATTTGGGAGTTTGGAATGGGCGAATGGCAGAAAGCACTTACGAGGAAAGGCAGCGGGTTCTTTCTTGAGAGCAATTCGGTAAACCCGAAGAGATGGGAATGAGCACGTTCGCCGATCACGCGGCGAGAAGTGGGAAGTGGAATCCCACAAGTGCAACTCCCAATAGTAGAGCAATTAGGGCGAGGAGATCACCCGGCCCGAACGAAAGATGATGCGGTCGAGAACGATCCTGAAGCGATCGGCAGGGACATCTAGTGAGCGAGACGGCGTACGGTCCCTTACCCCTGGCGTCACCGAAACATAAGCTGGATAAGCAATTCCACGAAGTTCATGGATGTTTTCAAGCAGTGCATATAAACATCCCATTCTTGATGCCACACAGAGCAAATGCCACGATTATGTAAAGTTCATGAAAGACATTTTGTCTCAAAGAAGATTAGCCGAGACCCGAGACGGTAAACATGGGAATGCGGTGCCATCCAGCGGAGAAGCTACCGTGGCTTCAAAGATGACGGTTTCACTATCCGGGTGCCGCGGTGGAAATGCTATTTTTGAAGTATTTGTGTGATTTGGGTGCTAGCATTAATCTTATGCCCTTATCCATCTTTAGCGTTTGGGATTAGGGCTTGAGTCAGGCTCTGATCACTCTTCGACTGAGACGGATCTGAAACACCAGGGAGGGGATAATGAAGATGTCTTAGTAAAGGTCGACAGTTTATCTTTCCAGCTGATTTCATAGTTTTAGACATGGAGGAAGATAAAGAAATACCGATTATCTTGGGAAGACCTTTTCTGGCAACTGGCAGGGCAATGATTGATGTGAGAGGCGGCGAAACCGTCTGAGAAGAAGTAAATTCAATGTCTTCGACGTTGAGATTTTCCATTGGCGATACGTGGCAATGGTTGATATAATCAGAAGTACATAGTGTCTAGCCAAAGTGGTCTCCATAGTGCTGGAGACTAGCCTAGTGAATGCATCTGAGAACCCCAGTGACGAGGGCGAAGAATGTTAAGTGGATGGATTCCTTTGGGCCTGATAGAAGGAAATACTTCGAATCGCTAGGCGGAATTTAAGCAGTAGGTTCCGTCGATTGAAGCTGACCACCAGATGGAACAAAAGCCTCTACCTAGCCATTTGAAGTATGCATGCACGGGGTAGAATCTACGCTACCGTAATTATCTCATCATCTGGCGAGATTGGAGGAAGAGAAGTTATTGAGGTTCTTCACGATCCTGTGAAGCACTTCCGGATGGTCTGGCGACACAAGGGATCCGCCCTTCTATGTGTATGCCTTAGTATTTTATTAGAGGAATGACTCGATTAGGCGCGAAGGAGGTTGAATCAGGTAATGAAAGTAGTTCGGAAAGAAGTTCTAAAATGGCTAGATCTTGGGGTGATTTACCCCGTTTCGAGGGCAATAGCATGGGTAAGCTTGGATTCAGTAGTGCTTGAAGGGAGGAACAAGCGTCATCGGGACTGAAAATAACACATCCTATTCTTGGAGTCGAGAAACGTGTGGGTGGAGAATTTGTATTGACTATAGAAAATTTGAACAAGGCCACTCGAAAAGATCACTTTCCACTTTGCCATTTCTAGATCGGATCTTGATCGATTAATAGATATGAGTGTGTGCTTTTGGATGGATATTAGGTTACAACCAAATGCCATAGCTGAAGATCGGGAAGACAACATTCACTTGCCCCTCACGGTACATTTGCTTTTCCAGGCGGATGCCTTTGGGTATGCAATGCTCGGGTACTTTTAATGATGCATGATGGCCGTATTCTCGACATGAGTAGAAGGCGATTGAGATTTTCATGGACGATTTCTCGATGGCCATTCATTTTGACAATTGTCTAGCAAATTTGAGAGTTGTACTCGCAAGATGTGAAAGACCAATTGGTACTCAATTGGGAAAAGTGCCATTTCATGAGTGAGAGAATTGTGTCCTTGGACATCGGATCTCTGCAAGAGGGATAGAGTAGATAGAGGCGAGGTGAAACAGTGAGGAAGTTACCTCCACCTTCTTAGTGAAGATTCAGAAGTTTTCACAAACCATCTTTGGATTTTATAGGCGGTTTATCAAAGATTTCTCACAGATGAAACCATTGTCTAATTTGTTAGTCCAGGGGATCCCATTCGAATTTGACTCCCAATGCGTACATGCTTTTACTGTATTGAAGGATAAGTTGATCTCAGCTCTATTGTTGTAGCTCCAGATTGGTCTTTTCCATTTGAGCTGATGTGTGATGCAGCGACTATCGCGGTGGGGCGATCTTAGAGAGAGGCGGCGAGAGAAAATCTTTAAGGTGATTTACTATGCAAGCGGGACTTTGAATGGCCTTTCAGTGATTATGCCCTGCGAAAGAACTATTGGCCATTGTCTTTGCTTTGATAAATTAGACCATATTTGATTAGCAACTTTCGTCATTAGTGCCTGCTTGATCATTCGGCCATTAAGTACTTGATGACCAAGAAAGACATAAAGCAGTTGATTCGGTGGTTCATACATTTGCAAGAGTTCGACGTAAGCTCGGGGCGAGAAGGGCCTTGAAAATTTAGTAGCGAGACCACCTTTACGGAAGGGACGGAGATGATGTTCCGGTGAATGACCAATTTCCAGACGAGAAACTTTTTGCTATTGAGGACAAGAGAGGCGGTTCTGGTTTTGCGGAATTATGTGAACTATTTGGTGGCGAGTGATTCCCAGTTTTAACTATCGGAAGAAGAAGAGGTTTTTCGCACACCTTAAACACTCTTGTGGGAGGAGCCAATTCTTCCTGAGCCTTGTGCTGATCGGAGTGATAAGGAGATGTGTGCCTAGAGATGAAATGCATAGTATTACAGACCATTGTCACACTGCCGTGTGGTGGACACTTTGGTGGCCGGAAGGCAATGACCGGAGTTCTACGGTCGGGTTTTTATTGGCCTTCCTATTTAAAGATGCTCACCAATTACGTTTCCACTTGCGACAAATGTCAGCAATGGGAACATCTCCTAGAAAACGAGCCACCCATGCATCCCATCTTGAGTAGAGTTGTTTGATTTATAGGATCGATTTCAGCGGGACCATTTCTGCATCGTCTGACAACGCGCATTTTATTTAGCGTGGAGCTATGTCTCAAAGTGTGTGGAAGCAATTCCTACACGCACCAATGATGCCAAGGTGTGGCTCAATTCCTGCGCAGCAATATATTCGCACGTTTTGGAACTCCTCGAGCTTTAATCCACGGATAATGGTGCTCGTTTATGATAAGATGTCGATAAGGTGTTCTGAGTATGGGAGTGCAGCAAGTCGTACATCTCTTGCATATCACCCACAATCAGCAGACAGCGGTATCAATCGCGAAATCAAGTACATTCGTGAAAGCGTCGGCCGATTCCAGGAAAGATTGGTCTAAAAGATGAGCGATGCGCTCTGGGCATCACCTTAGCATTTAAAACTCCTTTGGGCATGTCTCAGATTCGGACTTCGTGTATGGTAAAGCTGTCATCTTCGGTGGAATTGGGCATCAGGCCTATTGGACCACTCGACAACTAAGCGGGGACGGTACATTGGGTGGTGGCTTGACTACTCGACTCAGGTGGAGTTAGATGAGTTGGCTTGAAGCATGTAAGCATACATAAGGAAAAGACTAAAGCTTGTACGGCAGACACATCAACTAGAAAGGAGTTCCGCGATGGGACATGATCACTTCTATTCAATTCTCGATTAAAGCTTTCGGAAGTGAAGTCTCGATGGTCGGACCTTTCCGCATTAACAAAGGTCTTTTTCATATGTGGTGGGGCGAAGTTTCACATCTGAAGAGCACATTCCACGGTCGCCACACAACGCTTGGCGGAGTACTATGGGCGAGTTTCTGCGGAACAAGACAATCATC
The DNA here is from genome assembly GCA_016808115.1 of Tetrastigma voinierianum. Lineage (NCBI taxonomy): Eukaryota > Viridiplantae > Streptophyta > Magnoliopsida > Vitales > Vitaceae > Tetrastigma > Tetrastigma voinierianum. The sequence goes on from JAEQBH010007088.1 coordinate 95,759, forward strand.
CCTTTGACAAGCTGCGGTGGTGTAATGTGATAGTAGGTTGGGTTCCTAAACATTGAGATTCGGGTCGTCAGCTAACGACATTAAACATAAGCAAGCGCTTCTTGGGAAGCGACCGAGTGTTCTAAAACTTTGTTTTTAAGTTTTGATTCTATTGTTGTTTTCGGCAATTTTGATTTCGTGTATCCATGATCGGTGTTTACCCGTTTCTTTGGTTTAATTCGGGAAGCGCAGGAAGTGTGGTGCAAAGGCTTGCGGAGTGTTCAAAGTCAGAAGGGAAGTTTACAAGTGAGTTCTCAGAAAGAATTGGTGTTAGTATATAAGATCTCTTGGGGACCTGCTGCGCCACGTCGCGACATGGATTTCTCACGTCGCGACGTCATTTTTGAAGCTCTGCGCCGCGTCGCGATGGATTTCTCTCCATCCTTGACGTCATTTAACATACGTACGATCGCGGCGGTGTATTCTCCACGTCGCGACGTCAAATTGTAAAACCCTCTGTCGTAGCCGGCGGCGTGATATTTCCGCGGCGTGGTCGCTCTACCATTCACGTCGCGGCGTGGCTTAGTATTACTCTGTCACATCGCGGCGTTGCGTCGCGGCGTGACCGCATTTTTAGCCAGAATGGTTCATTTCCGCACTTCCCTTGCGTCGCCTCTTGCTGCGAAACCTAGCTCCCCTGCGTCCAGGTATGCCGGACTGTCGGGCTACGTCCCACGGTCGGAGACCACCCCTTTACTCGCCGACCATAAGTCACCCTCATTGGCGGTTGGGTCATAGTGGCATCCCACCCTTTGTGTGCGGATTCTAGCTTGGAGTACGGTAGTCTAGGGTTCATTTTGTTGCTTCGTAGTCTAAATTTGTGTAGGCCCTCATTTTGGGTTAGCTAGGTTCCCTTAGGATCCTGCAGTGCGCATTTAGGTTTGTGGAATCCTTAGATAGTTATTGGTTGTTTGTGGTGCATTGGTGTTTGATTTTTCTTTGTCACAGGTTGGTATGTTGGGCAGAGGCGGTTGCGCCAGCGGTCGACGGCGGATCCGACCTCCCACGTTCGATGCCTCGAGGTTTGTCAATGCGAGTGCCGCCTATCGGTTTGGCACCATTTGCAAAAATCGGTCCTTCATCAAGGAGAAGGGGTTTCACCACCTGACCCGATTTGTCATAAGACAATTGCGAGATAAGGGATGGGCGTGCCTTATGCCCAGCCCCTCGTCCGGCCGATGGCGTGAATGTGATTTGCATGACGCCTCCCGTGTCGCCAGGTCGAGGGTGCGAGGTGTGATGGTGACTTCGGTGCGAGTCGATCAGTGATAGCTTCTATGGCTGGGAACATGTCCCAGGACCCTTTGATCGTACCGCGAGCATCAGGCTACCATGAGGGTCATTCGCGTATTGACCCGAAGGCCCGGGGTGGTGGAGGATCAACGGTCACGGGCCCATCCGCGATTGATTTCAAGGCGAGCATTTGGCTACGTTCCCTAAGGTTTGGCACCACTTCATCGCGTCTTATCCAGGCGGCGAATGTGTGTGAGGTGACCGCGGCGTTCGCGCCCGACCGCCATCATACGGGATGCCATTGATGTTGGGCAGGTTATAGAGGATGCTATCCTCATGCTTAGGGATTCGAAGATGAACACAGGACACCTTCTGATATTTGGCTTGTGCGAACAAGCGTGCTATGGGCGACAACGACACTTGGCTCCACCCGATAAAGCCATATCACATCCAAGTGGACACACCGGGTGTCCGCCTGACTGACGGACCTACGATTCGGTCCACGAGCCCTCGGACGAGGGCCGAGCTTTATGAGTATCGGGCTCGTTATGGATCCGCAGAAGGCGTCCCCGGGGAGACCTTAGCCCGATCCTAAATCGGCGCCCTCCGCCATGGCCAGCTCCGCGCCTCCCGACCCACAGTGACCGCTCGCGCCTAGTCCTTCACGGATGCGGGGACCGGTGCTCCGCGCTCATTGAGCGTTTTGGCTACGGGATGGGGCCGGGAGCAGGAGTCCTCGTTACGGGACATGGGCGTTGCGTGCTGATATCACGGGCCAGTTCGGCCAATCGAGGCCATCATTCTCACGACGGCGGCCAGTCTATACGAGCCCGGCTTTCCTTGACTCTTGGCTTTTTCACCATCCACCACCACCTGCCCTTGGTGTAGTATTGAGGTTCCTTACCCTGCGTTTATCTTGCCCGGTGGGGACCTTTGGATATTTTGTTTGGGGGGGTGTGGTGATTGGGTATTATGTTTTTGTGTTTTGTTTATTGTTGTGTTGGTTTTTAGTAGTATGTAGTCTTTTTAGTGTGTTCCGCATATTAGTTGTGTTTTGTTGTTAGTATTGCATACGGTTAGTGGTGGCGTTTAGTTTGGATTTTGGTTTATTTTGCATCGCACTTTTTCATGTTGGTGGTGTTGTATGTTAGTTGTTTGCGTGTGTTTTAGGACATTTTGCATGATGATTGCATACATGTGTGCCATGTTGAAAATTGAGGATCGATTTGGATTGAGTTCACTATAAACTTGTTGAATGCATACATCACTTGATGCTCGGTAATTAGGTTGAATAGTTGAAAGGGCTAGTGGACAATCCGGGTGGTCGAGAGAGCCGAGTTCTCAAAAACCACATCACACTCGCACACTAGTGACAGAGTGTAGTCTTAGGAACCCGACTACTAAAGTTCGATCAACTGGGGAGATTTAGACCATCCCGAGTGATGGACACACCTAATCAAGAGGATTGCCATCGAGCTGACCAAAGAGAAAATACAAAAACAATAGAAAAAGAAAAAAAAATGACACAAATAGGTATATGCATAGGAATAAGCGGGATCATCAGTGAATCAGGGCCTGATCTGAGGGCCTATCAAGAAACTGTGCCCAGGCCGGCGGCGAAATTCATTGACTTGCTTTGCCCGCTACATGGACCGAGGAAGATGGATCATTCACGCAACCTAGGGCCTTTGAGTTTGGTTGAATGTTGGGGTGAAGTTTGAAGGAATTGAATCACGGTGCCCTTAACCAGCGGTGAAGTCGCGATGGATCCTTCACGAGGAACATGGCTAAAACTTCTTGGCTTGCTAGGTCTTCTTCATTTTTTGTTTTTTGGTATAGGACATTTCTAGGTATGTGGACATAAATAAATGGGTGCGTTCCTATCCTTGTCTAGTTAGCTTCTTCACAATAGGTGGGTTGAGCTTAAGTTTGGGGTATCGGAACCTAGGCATATCTTTTGAAAGTCACTCATTATAAGCACATAGGATTTTGGGAAGGCTATTGAACACCATGGGATTTGATGCACAGAGTCGGTTTCACTTATCTCGTCAATTTCTTAGAAAGTCAAATAAGCTGTATCTTATTTGAACATCGAGCAAAGCAGTGGGTATGTGAATCAGTCCAAATTGATCCCATTTTCAGCATGTGCATCAGCATGCAGTGTAATTTACATTATGTCGGTGTGTGTGTCACAATCAAAGTCAGTTCTTGCTTGAGGACAAGCGAGAAATTAGAGATTTGGGGTGTGATGAGTGCCTAAAACACTCATCTTATACTCGCGTCGATCTACATTTCCTATTTATTTTAGAGTAATTTTATAGTTTTGTGACTAGAATCTTTGAGTTGATGTCTTTTGTGGTGTAGGAGCATTGGGGGCGAAGAAGCGACAACGAGAAGCAAATTCCCCAGACGAAATGGGAACAAGGCGATGAAATTGCACGTCACGTGCCCGACGTCCCCCGCGTCGCGGCGTCGGCTCGAAAATCGCCCTCATCATTAAAAGCGAATGAGGGTTCGAGAAATCAAGGAGTCGGGCGCGCGAAACCGGCACGGGTTTCGAGAAGCCCAGTGACAGCGATTTCGAGGAAGTGCCGGGACTTGTAGCGCTTTTCATTTTTCGGATATTTTCGGATTTTAAGAACAATGTTTTCTTTAATAAGCAGTTTCTCTTTTCTTCCATTATGTTCTAGATCTCTTTAGGGTTACATCAAACCATCACATCTGATGGATTAAGTTGATCTTTCATGTTATTCAATTGTTAATAATTTGTCATATCTACTCTATACGCATTTTAATTATATGTTAATGTCGGCCAATGTTGCTTATAATCCTTGGAGATCAGAAATTCGAGATGAGGGTATTCGAGGATGCGGGTGAAGTAGCCTTTATTTGGTCGGTTAATAGAGATATTCGAACACGAAGGTGGTATTTGGGGTTAGAACATTTAAGCATTTCGAATCTGGGAATTCGAGATAGAGATATACTCGATTCTATTCACGAGATAGGCGGATATACCTCGAGAAGAGGATATCTCGTGAGGCAAAATCACCTCACCCGATTGACATATTACGAATAGATTGAATACTTGATATCTTTAATAAAGTAATCCATTGAACGTGATAGGGAGATTTAACCATTTGAAGCCCCAAACCATTAATTCACTAAAATCGTAAGCAATTTAGGTTTCCTTACTTAATTTTTACCTAGAGCCTTTATTCGGATATTGTACGAAGAGAACCTCTGTAGTCAATTTACCTTTCCTCGTGGATGCGATGTCGGAATGCGTTAAGTACCTTTATATTACTTGGGGCTACGTGTGCACTTGCGCGCCCAGAGCATTCATATGTGTGGATGGTCAGCCTGATCACATGTGCGAATGTGCCGGTTCACGATGAACACTATCTTTGCGTCGTCCACGGGGCGCGATCACTTTGCTTTCGATAGAGCCCAGTGTAGCTACGAACTCCCAACATACCTTGAGCCTTCATCTTGTAACGGCCATCCCTGACTCGAGCATCTGCCATTCTCGGGAAGCTATACTGGCTAATACTCCCCTTGACTTCCGGCTGAGTGTGTCAGCCACCACATTTGCCTTACCAGGATGGTAATGCAAAGTGAAGTCATAGACCTCTATGAACTCCATCCACTTGCGTTGCCTCATGTTGAGGTCTTGTTGTGTAAAGATATACTTTAGACTTTTATGGTCTGAGTACACCTAAAACTGTTCGCCATATAAGTAGTGGCGCCAAATCTTGAAGGCGAAGACTACGGTCGCCAACTCCATATCGTGTGTGGGGTAATTATGCTCATGATTCTTCGACTTGCAGGAACCATAAGCTACAACTCTTTTGGATTGCATCAAAACGCATCCCAATCATGCTATCGAGGCATTACAATACACACTATACCTCTGTCCCCTCTCTAGGACTATCAGAATAGGAGCTGTAGTAAGCCTCCTCTTCAACTCTTGGAATGCCTTCTCGCATAGGTCATTCCACTCAAACTTGACCTCCTTCCGGGTCAGTGTTGTCATAGGTGCCGCTAGTTGGGAGAAGTCCTCGATGAACCTCCTGTAGTATCCCACCCAATCCCTGGCGCGTATCTCGGTGACTTCGGTCTCTCCCCAACTTCATCAGCCTCGACTTTCTCGGGGTCCATTGATACACGTCTTGACTCTATGTGCTTACAAAAATCTCACCTCGGTAGGCTGGCTTCGCCTTACTAAACTTAGTGTACAACTGATGGTCTCTCAACAACTGCAGAACAATCCTCAAATGATCCTCATGCTCCTCCCACAGCAGGGAGTAGATCAGAATGTAGATCTCACGAAGACCACGATAAGCGATCTGAATGGGGTTGGAATACCCTATGCATGAGATCCATGAAGATATCTTGGCGCGTTAAATCGATTCGAAGAACATCAATGTAAACTCAAAGTGCCCATCACAAGCGTCTTGAATCTTTGTCTTAGGGATATTTATCTCCTAACCCTTAGTTGATGGTAACACGTGCGGGAGATTACATCTTGTAGTAGACTTGCGCTCCCTCTGATGTTCGAGATAAGTCATCAATCACCATTGTGAATTTTTATTCTTGATCGTAACCCTGTTCAACTATCGATAGTTAATGCACAGTCCGCAAATAGAATCGAAGCGCCCTATGGTGAAGTGCTCGGTCTAATGAATCCCTTGTTCGGTAACTCCTATATCTGGACCCCGAGTTCTTGCAACTCAACCGATGGCATCTTATGTGCCAGGGTGTAACTCAATACAAAAGTCTACATCCCTTAACAAAGGTAATCCCGGTAGCTCATTCGAAAAAACGTCCTCGTACTCACACACTACCTGAGGCAGATCCAAGTTTGATCCCACCTCGTCCTCTAGGGTAAGGCTAGTCAGCCAACCCCTGTTGTCTATTCCATGCGGAGATGCGGTACGGTTTGAGGAAAACATCTTGCTTGTCCTGGAGTAACGAATTAGCGTCTTGGAGGTGTAGGCGGTAACTCTCTTACGCTCACAATTGATGATGACTCGATATGCCATCAACCAGTCTATCCCAAGGATGACGTCGAACTCTGACATGTCCATTACCCTCAGGTCCACTGTGAGTAGAATCCTGGAGATCTCTAGCTCGCAACCTTGACATATCATCCCTATTCTCGCCCTAATCCCTAGGGGAGAACTCACATATAGGGGCTCCTCTAAGGTCTCAACCTACAGCCAGACTTCTATCCTGACCGTCTGGCTTGATGAATGAATCACGATGAACTAGAATCAAATAATACTCTTACCCATAGGCGAGAGAGCAAAAACGTACCCTATATATTTGGTTTGCTCCTCACGAGCTTTCGGTACGTCGATTGTGGGGTAGACAAGCCCTTGAATCCTGACGTCCACACGTGAGCCGTCTGCCTCGACATAATTTGTGGCCCCTCGGCACCTTTGTGTAATAGAGCACACATTGCAACTCCTTGAGTAATCTGAGGGCTCCTACGTATACTAGGGTGTGGAGGAATAAAAAAGCGTATTAAACCATCCTGTTGGTAGATTGGCTATCTCGAACCACGGGATCACGTCTCTGAGGTAATCCCTCCTCATGTGTCAGGACTCTTGGCGATGGAATCACACCATCACGCCTTGCCTAAGTGGCAGCCACAGGCGTGGCCGGAGTGTAGCGGCTTTGGAACCCATGTTAGCCCCAGAAGCCCTCTGCTTCTTTGTGAATTAGAAGAGGCAGGCTCTCCTTCCTCTTTGCCACTTCTTTTGCATCCCAGGAGAGTGCTGCGTGATTCCTCACATCTCCTCTCTATGGTTGTGGTGGGTCCCAGCCGGGGTCCGTAATCCTATAGGCGGGATCCTCTGATCACATAGAATGGACAATCTCAGTCCATTCTCAAATCTCCTAACCTTAGCCGTATCTGTGGCCACATAATCGTCAGCAAAGCGAGCTAACTCTATGAACCTGGCCACATACTCTATCACGGTCATGGCTCCTTGCTTGACTCACAGGAACTCTGGGCTTTCGTACATAGTAGTGGCTGGGAAAATGTTGCCCATTGAAAGCTCATGACTACACCTAAGTCATTTCCTCTAAGTCTAGAGGTCTTAACCTAGTCCCACCACACTTGGGACTCGCCCTCTAGCTGAAATACAACTAGCCTGATCTTGGCCGTATCAGAGGTGATAGCCGTGGCCCCTCCAGGCACCTTCTCAATTGCTAAACCCAGTGGTGCACTTACCATTGGATCTCCTCTTCACGTAAATATGGGAGGATAATGTGCCTGAACCTGCGGAGGTTACTCGGACCTCCACGGCTGTTGCACTAGCTTGTGCGATAGCGTTTGCAATCCTTATGGCCTTAGCAAGGCTGGCTGGTGTTCGGCACCTCGTGGACCGGCGTCGTCCTCGCCTACGACCATCTACACATGTCCAAGCGACAAGTTGAGTTTTAATCCAGTATCTCTAAGGGTGTAAATACCGCCGAGACCTTATTCATGCATCAAAAAAAATTTCATGCACCACGACAAGACATTCATAGGTAATGCAAGATAAACATACAATATTAAGTCATACACAAACAAAAATTTTATTTTTTTGTATTTTTTTTTGAACAATGACTTAGGAACAGTATCCATAAATAGTGTTCCACACAGTGACTAACGAGTGCACATCCAGATTACTACGGAGTGGAGTACGTGTGCATGGTGTGGCGCGCGGTGTGGTTGTGCGCGCCGTAGCGCGTTGTGTAGCGCGCTACAGCGTTGTCGTGCGGCGATGGTGTTCGCGCATGTTGGGCGAGTGCTGGGCACACCCTAAGTCGCGACACCACACACATGCCTACCTCTGTCACGACCCAAAGCCTTGGTCCGCGACGCAGCGAAGCGACCGCAGGCGGCGGAATCATGTCGCGACACCAAAGTGTGTCCACGCGACACCGCCGAGCAACCTAGGTCGCGACACCAAAAACGTAGCCGCTGCCGTCTTGATGCCACCTACGACACCAAAACTTCACGTTGTAGTGACCTCGACTGTCAGGTTGCGACACAAAGCGGTGTCAGCGACAAAACTTCCCAATAGCCTAGCCCCTTTGTTGCGACCCAAAAATGGTGTTGCAGAGCAGGAACATACCACAGGCCAGGAAACATCAAGGCCACGTCGTGGCGCTCTCTGAGCCAAACCCGGTGCGACATGAAAATAATGTCATAACCTAGGACCAATGCGGTCGACCTCAGCCGTGTCGTGACCCACCTGAAGTGTTGCGACATGGGGTCGAAGTCATGTCGCGCCGCGTTCGCGTTGTCTGTGGCCTTTGCTCGGCAGCCTTTGTTCGACAGCGCGCCTAGCACATGTGCTAGTTATGACGCCCGGGTACACAATCGCGACATAACCTCTTTGTGTCTTGACCGGGGCCCGGAAAATGGGCGTGGCAGGTCTACAGTTCCTCCCTACACATCTTTTTTTTTTTGTTTTGTTTTCCGGAGATCCTCCTAGTAGCCTCTGAAACTGCTACTCTTAAGATGCAGTAGCTTGACTCTCCAAATCACTAAAAAATATGTAAACACTTGTTATTTATATACTTCACAAATTAAAGAGTTTAATTACAACCCTTTTTCCTTGTGCAAAAACTGGAATAATCTTCCAAAATTCCACAAAACACATCTATTCATATCGAATATTGGAACAAGCTGTCAGAGAAAAAAAAAAAAAAAAAAAAATATATATTACTCATTTCTGGACCATTATGCTCATAATTCCTCAAACCCCTAGGTTATATTTCTCGACCATAGTGTTCTTGTGTTTTCCTATATGCTATTTACCGAGCATCACAATCACCTGACACATATAACACGAGAATCACGCAGCCAATCATCAGAATGCATAATGAATGCATGATCTAACCCATGCTCATCGAGTCCTAGGTAATCGTATACCTAACTTATTGATACTAAACTATAACTCTAGTATCCAACATCTAGCTCTAGGTATTTATAAATCTAGGCTCTGATACCAAGCTATGGCCCCAAACCCGGGGGTTCGTTGACAACCCGTCATCCCGTGGAATACATGTAGCCATTGAGTGTTTCAATGCCACAAAATGAGTGTCTCTCTTCTTGAGACTCAAACATGAGTAAATATGGCCACGTCGGGCCCATACATCCATACTCACCAAAATATAACCAACTATATTACAATAGTTTCAAGAGTTAATTACACTCCTATACAACATTTACCAATCAAAATGTTTCATACATGTTTTACAAAAATATATAATCAAAGCCATGTATGTTGGCTTTCTTCTCCAAAGACCTCTAGTGGCGAGTCTTCTTGAATACTTCACGTATGAAGGGGATCCCACGGCGGGTTGAAGCGTGCCCAGTAGTTGAATTTTCCTACTTGGGTTACTCCCCATCTAAGTGCTCATGCAATGGCACACCAAACATTCAAGTAAAACAGACAAGTCTCTACTTAAATGTCTACATGTTATGGATGAGAATGTGATACACCCATTCCCACATCTCGAACCCTCACTGACTCCCTCACACATGCCTAAGCCAAGTGTGGGAAAACACTGTTTTCAAAACAAAAGGTTTTTGTTCTTGAAAACACATTGTTCAATTTTCGATAAAATTTTATTGGACAACCCTCTGAATAAATTTGTTAGACAATCCCACGAGTGAATTGTTGGAAAACTCTCCGAAACAATCCATTGGACATCCTCCGATGTGAATTGTTGGACACCTTTCTAAAACAATTCTTTAGACAACTTTCCGATATAATTTTCTTTTAACAACCCTCAGATTTTCATTCGTTTGTGGACATACTCCGATAACCAATTTTGAGCCAACCCTTCAAAAACATGTCATGCACTCACACCTACTGTTCTATGGTGCCCCAGTACATATGAAATGCAATATGCCATTTCGTAATAATACATGTTAACATATCAAGCATGCATATATTAACAAAACTTTACACAAAGCAACATGTTATTCGTATATAGTGATAACACCAAAATTAGTTCACATGGGCTAATAAACAATATGGCAATCCATCTTGGAACTGCCCAAAGAATCACACAAATAGCACATAAATAGCACATAACAACACACAAGGTCACATGAACAGTCCGGCCACGGTCTCGATTTGTCATGGATAACTCCCAAGTTTCACCACTCAATCCCAATCTTTGGAACTGAATACATGACCATTCAGGCCTCAGAACATCCATATCCATTAAAATGACTCTTAGCTAAGGAATAAAAACAAGTAGGAAGAGACCCCTACCTCCCGGAGTTGCCAAAACTTCACAATACCGGTACCCACGCGTAGCTCTTACAGTGGGTATCAACTTTGCCTCTTGTCTTGCTAGGATTCGACGGATTGATCGTTGGAAAATCTAAAGAAAAGGTAGAGTCACTCTCTCTAAACTCTCTTCCTTTCTCCCTCTTTCTCTCTTTTTCCCTCCCAAATCGGTTGGGTCAAGGTTGGTTAAGAGAACTTGTCCTTTCATGCCACTTGTCTATTTCTAAGTGGTTCTTTGGATTACACCCTATCCACTTATCCATCTACCATGGATTTCCATCCACTCACAAGGTTCCATGTGTCTCCTATGGCCCTACACTTGAGCTCATGTTTGACTGTCTCAGCTTGACCACGTGTCGACTTTACCTACTAATGCATTTGTGGCTATTTTTGTAGTTTATGCGAAGAGCTAAGCTTCATGAGTGTTAGTCGACTCAAACATGAAGAATCTAAGCCGAACTTAGAAGTTGCGGGTCAGAAGCCAGAAGGAAAATAGAGCAGAATATAGAAGGAATTGGGTCAATGCAGGAATTTTGTAGGGTTACAAAAATTCGCAACCTATAAATTCCTTGAGGTTCTTGAGGAATTTCGCGACAAATTTCGCCTTTTGCTCCACTGTGTCTGTTTGACCCCATTTTGACCAACTTTTTGTAACTTCTTCCTAAACTACCCTCTAGGTATTATTGGTAGTTCATACATTTTTGTAATTTCCCTTGTTCTGAGCAGTATATAAGGCTCAGTCAATGCTTTGTAAAGGGATCACTTTATGCAATAAATTTTGGCGCGAAAGCTTTCAGCTCTCCTGCCTGTTTTTATTTCTCTCATTTTCTCTCGCTCTAAACGCCAAACATTCCCTGAGGATGACAACTCAGAGGATGGTTGGCTAAACCCCTCCTATCCTTAAAGAGTAAGGCTGCTAGGTTAGGGTTTTGAGGTAAATTGCTGGTCTTCTTGTTTTTAATGCAAGCAGTTATTGTCATTTATGTCTCTATCTCTCACTATGGGTTCAAATCCTTTTGATGTATCTTGATTGACCAGTACTTGGCAATCTTCTAGGGTTCAATGGATGCTTATTGCTAGATCCACCGAGGCTCGTTTAGTTTCCATTTATTTGTCACTGTAGGGTAGATCAAAGGATTAGTTTTTATTGTTTTGAAACATTAATGACCATTAGATGCTATATCTAAAGAGGAAAACTAATAGGGTTACGTTTTATAGCTAAACGAAGATGGGTTCGGAAATGACTATAGGTCCTTCTCGACAAGGAAAAGGACTGAGGACCTCTTAGTTATACAGAGACCTCAAACCTAGTGGCGGGGAAGCGAGGACTTCTTTTACATTTTATTACATTTAGTGCAATTTTCAAATCACCAACCCCACTATTATTTTATGAAACCCAAAAATCAAAAGTGAAATCACCATTTTGAATCAGCGTTAGTTACTGCCGCAGGCTTCCTTTTGTTCAGCCACAGAGCCAGCATACCGTAGTAGCTATGCTACGACAGTAAGAGGTTTAGGTTTATAAATATTTTTTTGATTCCAAGCGTCAAATCTCTACCCTGTGCATGCTACGATTTTAACGAATCAAATGGCGCCGTTGCTAGGGATGGTGCCTAAGTGCAAGTGACGAGTTGTTGAACTTGTGATCCACATCACAAGTGTTGATGAATTTTCAACCTTTTTGTTTTTAGTATTATTTCCCCTAGCAGTTCACTGTTAGGTTGATTCAATTTTATACTGTCCATATACAATTTCAATCTTCATTTTTTTTTCTTGCTAACATTAACCTTTTTGGTAGCCTGTTTTGTTTTTGTCTCTTGTTGTGTTTTTTGCTCTTTTCATAGGATTTTATGCAACACTGGGATAGGAACCCAGTAGGCCAATTAGAAAGGAGCAGTGCTCCACAAACGGCGTAAGTGGGCATACATGGTGGTCGGATGGAACCTCCACACGAGGAACGACAAAGCCAACGGGGTTCTGAAATCCCAATGCATATAGATCGATGAGGGATCATATATACATCCTCAGAGAGGGTGCAACCTCCTGCATTGTGCCCCCTTCAGAGGACATAATTATCAAGCTCTACATTGTGCCCCTGCTCCCTACTTTCCATGGAATGGAGAGTGAAAATCCACACTCACACATCCAGGAATTCGAGGAAGTATGCTATACCTTCAAAGAGGACATCTCGATGTGGACTGATGAGGCGAGTTCTTTCCTCCTTACTGCGAGACCAGGCTAGATCTGGCTCAACTCTGCGGCGAGAACTATTAGGGATTCGGCGGGAGATATGTAAATTTAAGTTTTAAAGAAATTCTTGGCCTGTAAACCAATACTTTGAAGGCGGTTACCTTTACTGACCATGAAAATGAGAAATTCTACCGATCTTTAGGAAAGGTACCTAGAGACCATCGGTGTCATTGCATATGGCTTTGATACTTGGATGTTGGTTAATCACTTCTATAATGGAATGTCCCTTGCTATGAAGCAGATTTTGGAAACTATGTGTGGAGGGGACTTCATGAGCAAACTACAGGAAATATGGACTTCTTGGATTATGTGGTGAGACATCCAAGCATGGGATGAACCCTGACCACAGGAGAGCGAGAGAGGATGAGACTTGTAGCGATTGAAGGAGGCATGTACTCACTCACAAAGGACATGGAGATGAAGGCAAAGCTATCCACCTTGGTTAGAAGGTTGGAGGAGCTTGAAATGTGAAATCACCATGAGGTGCGAGCAGTGATTGAGGCATCTATGCCTAACCAACCTTGCTTTATTTGTCGATCATTTGAGCACCAGGGGAGAGCACTACTTATTTGTTCCTTGGTAAGGGATATGATGGTGAGCATGTATCTTGTGAGTGTCCTAGCCATAACCACTTGTGAGCTAACCAAGGTGTCCGTTAATGACTCCGTCAACGCAGAATAGTAATTGGATTGTTGGGTTACTTGACTCACTTATGAAAAATGGAGCGGGAACACTCCTTTGTATGGGGAATTTGCAGTAGTAAAACATCTGTCCCAACATAGACAATGACCACACAAGGTCTCATATACAATTATAATGAGTAAAAATGACCACTTGAATTTGCATTAGCTCTCTGATATACACTAACTATATCGATAGTTCCGAGTTAATAAATTACTCTTATACAACATATATTAAAAGTTTAAAACATTCTAATGCATGTTTGCATATCAAAACCAAAGCCATAACCCGGCTTTCTTCTAAAACGGCCTTTATGATGAGACGTCTCCTCGAACGCTCCCTGTACTTGAAAAAAATGTTCCCTTGACAAGGTGAGCTAATGCCCAGTAGTGGAATCACCCTAAATGAGTTACTCTCCACCTAAGTGCATATGCAATGCTCTTATGTAAACACACATTCAAGAAAATACGTGATCCTACTTGAATGTCTAAATATTAACCCATAATCTAGAGTCTCTGACTCCCTCACACTTGCCTAAGCCATGTATGAGAAACAATATTTTCAAAACAAAGTTATTTGTTTTTAATTGTGGACAACCCTCCGATAGAAGTAATGGACCGAATCCGATGATCTATTTAGTGGACAACCCTCCGATGTATATCAATTGGGCCGACTTCGAACGATTGATATTTTATATGGACTATCCTACGATATTGTAATGGACACACTCCAATAATTATTATTATTAGTCAATCCTCCAAAACAACTCTCTCAATAAACCACCTCATGCACTCACTTCTATTGTTCTAGGGTGCCCCAGTGCATATGGAATGCATGATCTTGATTCAATCTGATTTATATATAGCGTACAAATATATATACTTGTGAGTATACGTTTACGTAATTCATCCCAGCATGAAAACGTGTATGCACATTCACCATCCATTACACCAAAAATTAGCTCACGTGGGCTAATCAACAACCACGAGCAATTCGATTTGAATTACTCAACCAAACACATTATTTCACAAAATTTATTTCGTGAACACTATTCACATGAACAGTAAAACCCTCGGGTTACTATTCACGGCTACTACCCAACATCGGTTCCACTTTGTGAACTCAAATTCCCTGGCCATTCCCGGCCTCATACATACCAAAGCACAATTTATGACATAAATTGCAACCTGGCTCACCAAAACAGTCCCTAAAACCGTCACGGACTGATCAATTGGTTCTTAAAATTTTTTACACTTCGGTCCCAAGTTTTGGGACAGATCAAACGGCCGTTCAAGACCTCAAACCAATCGAAACATTACAAAACACTTAAATAAAGTGTAACTTCAAGTAGGATAAAACCCCTACCTCACGGAGTTTGTAGAAACTCCTTAAAACTGGAACCCACGCGTAGGCCTCAGCAGCGTAGAGTGACTTTCTTCTTGATCAAGAATTAGACGGTCGGATCGCGAGAGAAACTTAGAGAAGTCTCTCACTCTCGCTCACAAAAGCCGAAATGTGAGCTCTCGTATCTCACTTTTTCCCCCTTTTTTTATGTTTTTAGCTATCCTTTTTTTCATATGTAGGAGATGGCGCTGTTACAATTTCGTCTTATTAATAACTTGTTTAAAACAGTCACATAATGCCATTTTGTCCCTAAAAGCTTGGATTTTCGACATTTGACACTATCTCGGCCGTCCATTTCCATAATCTCTCTACTCATGCAACATGTGTCACATGAGTACGTGTTATAGGTGACTTTTGTCACATCACAAGTCGTTTTTCGGCACTCGATACTCGATGCCTCGAAAAACGTGCAAATTTCGAATGTCTCAGAATTCGACGAAATTCGACGTGGTAGCTAGATTTCGCGAGATGATTCGAACGGTGAAATCCGTTTCATCATCCGAGATCTAGAGAATAAATTTCAGATTTTTGACCTAAATTACGATTTTGCCATTTTCGAAGTGGGAAATTTCGGGTCTTACCGCGCCTAAATGGCAGCACCTATAACCCTAATTGGAGGAACTTCATCTAATCTCTCCATGGAAGCTAAAGCCTCCACCATATGTACTCTTGCCTGATAGTAGTATGGTTCTTCATCCCGGCCTTGACCACCTGTCGTCATCCCCCGGTTAGACAAGCTATCATGAACTTGAGCAAGGTGGTGAGCAATTTTGTGGAAGAACAGAAGGCAATGATTACTCAAGCTAACTAGAGGATTGATACAGTGGAAGGCACACTGAACAAGAAAATAGAGAACCTGTAGTCTGAAATTTCCCAAAAATTTGACAACCTACAATATTCAATTTCAAGGTTGACCAACTAGTAGTAAGTGCAGGAAAAAGGGAAATTCCCCTCTCAGAAACAGCCCAATCCTAGAGGAGTGTATGAATTGAGCTCTTCCAGCGAACCAACTCCTAGGATAGATGAAGTCAAGGCAGTGATCACTTTGAGAAGTGGAAAGGAGGTTGAGCGGCCAGGTCCCGAACCCGAGAAGAGGCGAGAGGCGAAAGAAGTGGAGCAAGAGGGAGTTAGTGATTAAAGAGATACGGTGAAGAAAGGCACCTCCACCTTTTCCTCAAGCTAAAAGCAGAAGAAGACCATCAACTAGGCTGAGATTCTAGAAGTGCTAAGGCGGGTGAAGGTCGGCGTTCCCTTGCTAGACATGATCAAACAAGTTCCAACTTATGCCAAATTTTTAAAGGACCTGTGCATAGTGAAGAGAGGGTTAAATGTCGACAAGAAGGCCTTCCTAACAGAACAAGTCAGTGCCATATTTCAGTGCAAGACTCCAGTAAAATACAAAGATCTGAGTTGCCTACCATCTCGGTGAATATCGGAGGCACTTGTGTAGAAAAGGCACTGCTAGACTTGGGAGCCAGTGTCAACCTGCTGCCTTATTCAGTGTATAAGCAACTAGGTTTGGGAGAGCTTAAGCCCACTTCCATCACATTGTCCCTTGCAGATAGATCCATAAAAATACCAAAGACCTTGTGGAGGATGTTTTAATACAAGTGGATAAATTCTACTATCCTGTAGACTTTGTTGTGCTTGACACAGAACTGGTAGCAATGGAGACTAATTATGTGCCTATCATCCTCGGAAGACCATTCTTAGCCACCTCCAATGCAATTATCAATTGTCGAAATGGAGTTATGAAACTTACATTTAGGAACATGACCTTAGAACTTAACATCTTCCACTTGAGTAAAAGCACATACGACCGAGTGGAAGAGGGTCAAGGAAGGAAGTTGCATAGTGATACAGTGCGGAACAAGGCGTCGGCGACCAAATGTAGGATGTGCTAGTTGAGGAGCTGGTTGACTGCTCTGAAGAGCTGCAGGGAACCCAAGACATTACCTTTATTACACTGGCCCATGGAGAAAAAAAGAGAGATTCTACCTCTGCCGGCGGGAAGAAGCGATGAGCCTCAAAAATTTGGATCTCGAGCCCACATGAGAACTAAAATATGCATATTTAGAAGAACATGAGCAATGCCCAGTTGTCATATCCTCCCTGCTCAGTACTTCACAGGAGAATAGCCTGAGAACAAGCTGGCTATTAGGTGGAAAATCACCGACCTAAAGGGAATTAGCCAAGCAGTTTGCATCCATCATATCCACTTGGAGGAGGAAGCAAAATTGATAAAGCGATCGAGAATTGAATCCTCATATGCGAGGAAGTGGTACATGCGAAGTCCTAAAATTGCTACAAGCTGGTATCATTTACCCTATATCCGATAGCACTTGGGTGAGTCCAACCCAGGTTGTGCCCAAAAAATTAGGAGTAACTACTGTACATAATGAAAAGGGAGAGGAAATACCCACCCGCCTTACCATCAAGTTGAAGGCTATGTATCGATTACAGAAGATTAAATGAGGTGACAAGGAAAGATCACTTCCCTCTACCCTTCATGGACCAGCTTCTTGAAAGAATTTCTGGCCACCCCTTCTACTGCTTTCTGGATGGCTATTATTTATTCGAGATTGAGATTCTTTATAGAAGATCGAAGACCACCTTCGCCCTACCCCGTTGGCACATATGCTGCAAGAGAGGATGCCCTTACCGACATTGTAATGCCCTTGCCACATTCCAGCAATGCATGCTTAGCATCTTCAGTGATTTGGTGGAGCGCATTATGGAGGTCTACATGGATGATATTACAGTTTATGGAGGGAGCTTTGAAGAATGCTTGATCAACTTGGAGACTGTCCTACATAGGTGTATAGATAGAGAATAACTTGGTCTTTGAGGCGGGAAAAATGCCATTTATGTTCAGCCAAGGAATTGTCTTTAGGACACATTATTTCCAACAAAGGAATTGAGGTTGATAAGGCGAAATTGAATTGATTTCAAAGCGGCTTCTCACGAATGTGAAGACTGTGAGGCAATTCTTAGGGCATGCATGCTTTTACAGGAGGTTCATCAAGGATTTTTCAAAAATTTCCAAGCCTCTATATAAGCTATTTGAGAAAGATGCAAAATTCATTTGGGATGAAGACTGCTAGAAGAGCTTTGAGGAGCTTAAGGCCTACCTGACCACTGCACCAATAGTGAGAGCCCTGGCTGAGTTACCTTCCCGAGGTTATGCGATGCAAGCGACCTCACCATTGGAGCAGTTCTCAGGCAGAGGGAAGAAGGAAAACCTTATGTGGTCTACTATGCCCAAGCAAAGAGCAGGCAGGGCATAGAATTACACCACCACAGAGAAGGAGCTGCTGGCAATAGTCTATGCTCTAACAAGTTTCGTGCTTACTTGGTTGGGTCGGACATAATCATCTTCACGGATCATTCGACTTTAAAGTACTTGCTCACGAGAAAAAATGCGAGCTGGAAGCATCGGATGCTCCCGAGAGTTCAACACCGCAAATCAAGGATAAAAGGGTGTGGAGAATGTTGTTCTGAGATCATCTCTCGAGACTAACAATAGTACGCCTTACTCCATGATCACTCCAATCAACGATGAGTTTCTGAGGAATCCACACTCTAGTAAAGAGTAACCCGTGGTATGCCCATCGCTAATTTTTGGCAACGGGAGAGCTACTTAGCATCTTGGAAGGCAACCGCAGACAAAATGTTTTTCTTCGCTAAAATTCATTCCGACTATTGGGAAGAGCCCTTCTTGTACAAATACTATGTTGATCAAATAATCAGAAGATGCGTGCCTGAGGGAGAACATCAAGGGATACTCAGCCATTGCCATGAGAATGCATGTGGAGGCCATTTTGCATCCTAGAAAACTGCCATGAAGGTGCTACAATCTGGGTTCTATTGGCCTTCACTTTTCAAGGATGCCCACACCATGTGTCATGAATGAGACAAATGTCAAAGGTTGGGGAAGATCTCTCGTCATCACATGATGCCTCTGAACCCGATATTGGTAGTTGATTTATTCGATGTTTGGGGCATCGACTTCATGGGACCATTCCCTTCTTCCTTTGGATATGTTTACATTTTGGTGGGGGTTGACTATGTGTCGAAGTGGGTTGAAGCAGTGCCTTGCAGAGCAGCAAACCACAGGGTGGTGTTGAAATTCTTGAAGGAGAACATCTTCTCCAGGTTTGGGGTCCCTAAGGCAATAATTAGTGCTGGAGGTTCACACTTCTGCAATAAGCCTTTTGAGAACCTCCTAGCTAAGTACGATGTAAAACACAAAGTGGCCACCCCTTACCATCCTCAAACTAGTGGTCAAGTTGAGCTTGCCAACAGAGAAATCAAAACAATATTGATGAAAGTGGTGAACTCCAACAAAAAGGACTGGTCTCTCAAGCTGCTGGATTCCTTGTGGGCATACAGAACAACATACAAAACCATCCTTGGCATGTTCCCTTATCGCATAGTTTATGGTAAGGCATGTCACCTGCCTGTGGAAATTGAGTATAAGGCATGGTGGGGAGTCAAGAAGCTAAACTTGGACATGAAAAGAGCTGGCCTTAAAAGGGTCCTTGATATCAATGAGCTAGAAGAACCGAGGAATGATGCCTACTTCGACTCGAAGATTGCGAAAGACACATTAAAGTGGCATGATCCAGCTAATGGCTCATAAAAACTTCAAATAAGGAGACTAGAAGTCTTTGCTTTATGACTCCAGCTCCACCTCTTTCGAGAAAACTCAGAAATTGGCAGATGGTGAGCCATTCATCATTCACCAAGTCTAAGGGCGGGGTGAGTACAAAAGTTAATGGGCAAAAGTGAAGCCACATGCGATGTGACACACAACAAATAAGGAGAGTTCCCCTCAACCCGGCCCATGAATCAAAAGGCTACCTTGTGTAGGTGTGGTCTTCTGCGAGAGACTTATAGAGCCACGAGAATTTTGTTGGTTGTTTATTAATTTAAGTTTTATTTATAGTTTTGCATAATTCCTTTATTTTTAGTTTAGTTTTTGTAATGTTTTTCTCTGTCTTTCATTTGCATATTCTCATGAATTTTGTTCTCTGTTTTACAGGTGTAGCAGAAGGCAGGGCTTTTGCTACAGGGTAGAAATTTCCAGGTTTGCGAATTTTCGCAACCTGCGAAATTTCGCATAGTTGCGAAATTTCTTATGCGCGCACTGTTCACCTTCCTCCCTCTTTGTCTTCTACAACCTTTCGTTTCCTGCGCAATACATTAATTTTTCCAGATTTTTGAGCCCTAGCTTTAACACCCATTTATGAACATTAAGTGGGCTCAACCTTTCACCTACCCTAACCCATCTATTTAAACAACCCCCCACCCCCCCTCCTTCCTTCCATTTTCATTTCAAATCCTTTCTCCTCCTTAGCAAAGAAATCCTCCTCCTCCCATTCTCTCCATCTCCTTCCCTTTTCCGGCCCAGGCATGGTTAAGACACATGGAGGGCACAGCTTCAGGCCTTGGGTGCGCCACTCTTCTCCTCCGCCTATTTTGGCGGGTCTAATCCAGGCAGTACTCTTTGCCCTTTGCCATCGTTGTTGCATCGCCCGGTCATCCTTGACTCTTGCATTTGCACTGTGCCTCCGTCGCCGTAGCTAGAGTACTCTGCCATGCCTGGCTGGCGATGTAGTAGATTGTTGCTTCTATAGTTCTGTTGCCTACTCACCTTGCGCCAGATATGATACTAGAGTTGGCCCTACTCTCCTATCTCCTCCACATCCGAGAGCCAACCTAGGGCCCCCACCTTCAGGGCGAACCTTTGGCGGGGAGTTTTCAGGTTCTAGGCCTCGAGAGCCACGGGTTACCGCAATCATGGCCTGTGAGCTCTCCCTTTGGATCGTCTAGCCGATCCTTGACGGCTATATTCCACTACGGTCCTAATGCAAAGTCGATTGCGGTACTGGGGACACATAACGAAGTTTATTATGATATTCCAGCCTTTGTTGAAGATCCAGGGCTCAGAGACTCTATGCGGCTAGTGCAGAGGTACTCCCTAGAGCCATTTATGACCCCACACCGATTTTTCTACCCCTAGGTGGTCATAAAGTTCTACCACACCATGACATCGAGGGGCGAAATTGTCAAATTGCTATTTATTTTGCTATTGATGGCGACCCGAGGAGATACGCCCGGACCACGAGATATTGTAGCTATGTTCAATTTCTTAGTTGGTCCTGCCTTGACTCGATCGATTACAGACGGTATTTTTATCCTACTAGGGAGATGGTTCGTTTGTTATCAGGGACAAACCGAGTTGGGTCCATCTTATTCGGGAGGCAGCTTCCCCTGAGGATGCTCCTTATTAATCATATTTGCGGTCGATCCATTCTGCTCCAACATGCGTGCAGGAGGAGGCGTGCAGAAGGCTCTATACGGCTTGTCTCAGCGCTTTTGGTTCAGCCACTGCCAGGCTATCATGACCTCCTTGTTCCATTTTGGACAAGTTCCACCAAGTAGGAATCTGTTTAGAGTTAGATCCACTCCCCTCCTGTTCCCGAGACTATTATGCCGGGTACTAGAGCATATCGATTTTCTGCGAGCCGGGCTAGAGCGGATTGAGGCTGCGGGCCCGTTATCACTATTGACGGTGGAAGATTGTGCCCTCGTTCTTATCACCTCCACCTCGGATCTAGGCGAGGACCGGCGGCCGGTTGACTTTCCTATAGGAGTAGCCACCTCCGGCGGTGCATGCGGAGGCCTCAGTTCCGGCATCCTCATTTCGACTCACAGTTACCAACTGCTTTCCGTACCCATAGCTCTTGCATGCTGTGCCTCTGGGGCCCTCGGCCCCTAATACCGGCTCACTGGATTTGTTGGACCCGGTTCATCAGTGCCACCTCAGCGGCATATCACCGCATTTCTACTCGGGTTTCTGGCCATTATGGATGCGATGGCTTCTCAGATCGCCGGCATCCTTTGCGGCTGCCCATGTAGCCCTAGCTGAGAGGATGACATGCACCGAGGCCACCGTCGCTCAGACCAACACCATACTCGCACAGAATCAGGCCATCCTCGTGCAGATTCAGAGTCACCTGGGCTTACCCCAGGTTTCTCAATAGGTACTTTGCCCATGCCTCTTGATTCATCCTCAGCTGGGTTCCGGCACCCTCTGCTGGCCCCAGCCTCTGGTACTCCTCTTGACTGCTTAACGTGTGATAATAGCCCTCCTCGGCCTACACCAGTGACCTCGACCTACCTAGGATGAGGATGGCATCCATAGGCTACACGGTGAGGAGGTAGCACTTCCTTCTCTAAGCGTACGATCCACACAGCCCGATGCGAGACCGATGCGACATTTGGTTGGGGAGCGAGTTAACAAGAGAGTGGCTCTTATTCCTGTTTTTTGTTGTTTCTATTTTGAGCAAAAGCCCATTTATGATATCCAGGGCTTGCTGTTTACCTTTTTGTTGGCTTCATGGTTTTTTGTTTGTAAAATTTGAAAATCTAGTCGCATTTCTTTTATACATACCATCTGACTCACATTTATGGCTTTAAATCACACCAATTTTTTTGTGTTTTGCCTGGCACATAAGTTGAAGCGAAATACTGTCAGTGCAGTGTGTGATTAGTTCCATGCATGATTGGGTGAATGGCCAGTTGAAGTCTCGGTGATACAACATTTTTCTTCCATTTTTAGCTAACCACACACAGTGCACATTAGGTTTCAGCAATAACCTGAAAAACTACCTAGCCTCTTGAGCCTTGCAATAACTTGACCTAGTTTCGTTGGCCACCTTGAATAGGTTAAGGATCCCCATGAAAAGAAGACCAATGAAGTCTTCCAAAATAAAAGAGCGAAAAGAAAATAAAAGAAAGAAACTAGAAAAGAAGTGTCGCGACGGCTTTGTGAGGAAACTCGAGCACGGTCAGGGGTATATGGCGAAAGTCTCGGCAGGTGCCACTAAGCCAGGCGGGTTGGGAGTCAGACTTAGTGCTTGCTACATGGGTGGATGGGTGAGGTTTAGTGAGTTGTATGTGCTGGAGTTTCGAAATCATTCGGAGTCTAGGGTAAAACCTGAAGAGTTAGTGGTTGAAAGACCCTTATGACTTGATGCCCTAAGCCTTAATTGGTTGGGAGTCATCGGTGGATCCCCGTTACATGGACTTTAGTGAAGTCGATTCCTCAGCATTTTACCCCTATAATGCAAAAAGAGTGGAATAAGAGTGGATCTTGATTTATTTAGGTCGGTTAATGTTCTAGGTTATGGCAGTAGCTTAGTTGGGGGAGTGTGCGGTTTAGCGATTCGGTATTGGCCCGATCCTTATAAACACTTAGATTTTTGGGTGGAAGTTTCGAGTTGATTCTCTTGATTTGGATGCTCTTGGAAGCTTGATTACGCTATGACATTCACATTCTCGAAGATGGTTATTGGGCGGTCTTGAGTGATTCTATGCGGGGTTAGGCAGTACTCATTTGCATTTTTTTTGAAATACCATTTTTTTTTGTGAACATAATTTGTTTGCTCTCTCTTTCTTTCTGTCATTGTTAAGGGACTAGTAATGTGTCAGTTGGGGGGAGTGATTAGTGTCCAAATAATGCTATTTTGAGCCCTGTTTATTGCAGGTTTTGAGCACTTTGTGTGCCGTCAACTTAATTAACAATTGGCACATTAAGATCCCAGGCTTTATAATCGCATTTTGTTGGCTATTTTTTGTAGTTTATGCAAGCTAAACTCGCCAAATTGTTGAGTCGACTCAAAACGAAGAATCTAAGTCAAACTCGAGGTTGAATTCGAAGCGGAGGAAAATGGAAGCGAATATAGAAGGAATTGGGTCACCGGGATTTTGCGGGGTTCGCGTCGGAACCTGCAGAATTTCACGGGTTCGAATTTCACAGCCTACGAAATTCGGGTTGTGAATTTTCATGACACGCTCACGTATCTGTTTGACCCCATTTTGACCCGACTTTTTGTAACTTTTCCTAAACTACTCTCTAGGTATTATTGGTAGTTCCTTTTGTAATTTCCCTTGTTACGAGACGTATATAATAATGTTTTTTAAGCAGGACCGGTGGTGACCGGGAAAAGTTACGAGTCACGGTTCTTTGAAATTGACCGATTGGTCGAGCCGCGGTCAGTCACGTGACGTCATAAATAATTAAATATATAATTTATATTTATTAAAATTTAAAATAATTATAAAAATGGTAATTTTTTTATAAAATTTGACAACATCTTTATTTGCTAAAGCGTTTTTACCTATAAAAATCACATAATATTCTACTTCTGTCTGATATAAGATGTTACATTTCATAATGTAGAGCAACATAATATTTATCAAATTCAAAACCTTACTATTCTACTTCTACATATCAGTAATAAAGTAATAATGACATAACTATTAAGTTCAACACTTATGTAGTTACCACGACATATGAAATGTCAACATCGAAGTTTCTCATAATATAATAAGTTCATGCATAAAAAATTAAAAATATAAATACATGTCTTCATTCACTTTGAAAAATTAGGGCACGTGCAAGTCAAATTGGTTATATGGAAAGTTAAAGTTCTCTAAATCAACTCTTTCTAATGTCACACCACCATCATCCACATTATCTACAAAAAGACAAGGAATATGTATCAATAAAAAATCATTTTAAAAGTAAAATAACAACAATTTAAAATAAGTTTAATAAGTTATTCTAACCAAACCAATTTGAGTTGTTGAACTTGAGCCTTCAACTTCTATAGGAAGAGATCCTTCCTCATACAAAAGATTTTCCATTTCTTCAAGATCTAGCTCTCCTGGTTCATCCTCATCAATAATCCAAAATTCAGTTTCATCGATACATGCATAGTCAATAGGATCATAGCTTCTTTTTCTTGTTGTAAACCTAAAAAGAAAAACATGTGACTATTCATAATATCAAATAAAATTCCTAATCAAACTAACAATATGAATATTTATACCGATTTTCAGCATAAATTGTAATGAATGTATACAAGATCATTAAGCCTTTGATGTTCAATCTGTTCCTCTTTTGGTAGCCATGCGTTTCAAACACGGTCAATTCTTTTTCACACCCAGAAGATGATGAAGTTTGGCTCAATATTTGAATTGCCAACTTTTGCAAATTTGGGGCACTATATCCATGTAGCCACCACCATTCATCTAGTTTTCATTACACATAAAAAATGACCAAAAAAAAAAATCATTGGTAAGTTTAAAAATATAACAATCTATATTTTAAGTACCTTCGGGTATATATTAAAATAACTACTTAAAATAAGTTAATAGATCAAGTATGATTTACGGGTTGTAGTATTTCATGTGAAGAATAATACCCAAAGCTCTCTTCCAAAACTTTCTAATCGATCCACGTACAACTTCAACTCATTCATCACTTTGTTTTTGCCTTTATTGACTTTTGATCAATAATGTCATGATACCTCAATGACTTCAGGCTTGTCACAAAAGTTTTCTTGATCATATTGAAAACATGGATTCAACCAATAATCTGTTGAATGAATGCTTTTGTGAAGTTGTTCATCCCAGCGTTGCTTTATGATATTTGTATAAAAACTGTATAGTCTCTTGTTATGATTAAACAGTTTCTTGATGCTAAGCAGACACTATACATACCTTCATACATATCCCATCGAATACCTTTCATCACAATCAACAATACGCAATGGCATAGGTGGAGCCATGAGTTTCACAACTATGAGCAATCATTCCCAAAACTTGTGATGCAGATGATAGAAACCTGACTCACCTTTATTATCCTTTGAGTGTCTGGGTCTACAAAACTAACTAGTCACCAAAGCTTGCAAATCATGTTTATGATCATGAGCTCTTCAATGCAATGAATGTAGTAGCAAAGCGAGTTGCACTAGGTCGGAGAATCATCCATCCTTCTCTTTTTCTTAATCGACTTAGATTATATCTGAAAATTGTCACCTTTGATGCCGTCTTGCAAGCTACGACAATATGATCCAACTTACAAATATCATAATGTAAATTAAGGCAATGAGATGCCTGGTAACCAATTAATGTGTTTATATTTATGAAATCAGTCTTCACAGCCACATAATTTCAGCATTACTCCCATTGACCACATTTGAACCACATTGCTTGGGCCAACCCATTTAATGATCTCATCAAATAGTAGAAACAAAGTGTTTGCATCTTTCACAATATCTGAAGCATCAATAGACTTCACAAATGATATTCCTTGGGGACAATAAACCATGAAGTTGATGAGTGTTCTTTGTCTATTATCCGTCCAACCATTACTCATTGTGTACGCAACTTTTGCCCAAGCTTCATGATAAGAATCCTGATGGTGAACTTCTTTCTTGGCATCCTTCAGAAGATTAACTCGTAGTTGATAATAGGTAGGACCTTTATATCCAGGACCAATTGCAGCTATAGCATCCAACATTGGTTTGAAGTAGAAGGAATTCACAGCATTAGTAGGGATGCATGCATCATAAAAAAAAATCTCCCAATAGCCATATCTGCTCTCCAACCAGCTTCTTTCCCAGCTAATGCACTCTTAATGGAAGGTTGAGCCCCTTGAGTACTCTTTGGTGCAAAATACTTATCCATTATTGATTTTTTTCTTTTTCCACTCATTTATGGTCTTATAAGATTTTGCACTTGTTGAACCTCTTCTTCACCTTGTTGCTCATCCCCTTCAAATTGTGACACATTGGGACCATATGGATTTTCAAACTCATAAACTGCTTGAGATGCTTTTTTGGATTTTACAATCTCTTGTAAGGAATTCTCCATTTGATATTTAACATCGGGAGGCCCGATCTACATGGTCGATATCCCCTTTTACTCCAGCAAGGTGTTGTTTCATTCATGAATTCCACCTTTAGTAACTTTTTGCAACTCTGAGAAGCATATAGAGCTTTCCTTCCATTTGAACAAATTTCTTTGGAAACACACTCCCATGTTGGGTCAGTCTTGCTTCTAATAGAATATGAATTTGATGTTGAATCTTGACCAGAGGTTGGAGTCAAGTTTGATTCCATTTTCCTATCAATTTGTAAAAAGCAAAACAATATCATTCATGTGACAAATTGTATTTCAATGACACCGCCTCGATATCCTCTCATTCACCTATATATCGAATTATGTGCATAGACCCATATGTTTTTAGGTTTTACCAAACCTTCTAGGCATATTGGATCTATGGAAAAGGAAAGAGACCAGGAAAACCCACCCAATTATGACCTCAAAATTTGATTGATATCATGCTTTTTCCCATTGGAATGAAAAAGAAGCAAAAAAACCCTTTGAAAAAATTGAGTTTGTCCCTTTGGAATTTAAGGCTTGGAGTGCAAACTTGACACAATCATACTCTCTGAAGTCATCATATATTGTTAGACAAATTTATGGAACTGTTTGGAATTAAACTTTGTCTCTTAAACCCCTCACTGATTATTTCCCTAAAAATGTCTCTCCACTTTGTTTCAGTTTCCACAATTACTTTATTCTCTCGCCATCCAGAAAGTACAAACTATTTTTTCAGTTCCACAATTGCTTTATTCTCTCATAAATAGAAAAATACACACCTTTGTTTTGAGTTTTCCAATTTCGACAATTGCTTTATTCTCTCATAAATCGAAAATAGTCAAAGTACAATGATGTCCAAAATTTGTGTTCGAGTGTTCATCCTTTATAGTTTACAACGTATTTCAATTTGTAAAATTGTAAAAACATGATATAGGTCTATCCCAAATCCCAAATCTATACAAATCTTCCAAACTACACAAATGAGTCGATAATGATAAAAGGAAAAGCAGAAAATTATTGAATCAATGAAAAGTTAATCATTCGGAAGGGAATGATACTGGGCAGTCGGAAATGCGCTGTGGGAGTTGGAGGAGGATCGGCTATTCGGTTGGACGGATATGTCGGAGTTAGAGGAGAAGACTTCTAAGCGACATTGATCGGTTTTGATCGTGGCCCAGTTCGAGGCCGGTTCAAGCAGTTCAGCCTAAAACGGTTTTTAATGGTGGACTAGACCGGTTTTGTCTCCGGTTGACGGTCGGACCAGCCGGTCCAGTTCAAATTTTAAACCATTAGTATATAAGGCTCAGTCAAGGCTTTGTAAAGGGATCACTTTATGCAATAAACTTTGGCACGAAAGCTTTCAGCTCTCCTGCCTGTTTTTCTTTCTCTCATTTTCTCTCACTTTCTCGTTTTCCAAACATCCCCTGAGGATGACAACTCAGAGGATGGTTGACTAAACCCCTTTTATCCTTGAAGAGTAGGGCTGGTGGGCTAGGGTTTTAAGGTAAACTGCTGGTCCTCTTGTTTTTAACGCAAGCAGTTATTGTCATTTATGTCTCTATCTCTCACTATGGGTTCAAATCCTTTTGATGTATCCTGATTGACCAGTACTTGGCAATCTTTTAGGGTTCAGTGGATGCTTATTGCTAGATCCGCTGAAGCTCATTTAGTTGCCATTTATTTATCACTGTAGGGTAGATCAAAGGATCAGTTTTACTGCATTGAAACATTAATGACGATGAATGCTATATCTCAAGAGGAAAACTATTGGGGTTTCGGTTTATGGCTAAGCGATGATCCCGGTTTAGGAAATGACTATAGGTGTTCTCACAAATGCGAAAATGACAGAGGACATCCGTTGCCTAGAACCTTAAACCCTGTGGCCTGAGGCTTCAAGGAATTCTTTTTACATTTTCTTACATTTTAGTGCAGTCTTCAAATCACCAACCCCACTGGTTTTATGAAAACCTAAAAATCCAAAGTGAAATCACCATTTTTGAATCAAGCTTTGTTACACGTACAAGAAAACCCATTTCACGTGTTAGACCCAAGCCCTTTATGTGTAGTAGCTATGCTACGACAGTAAGAGGTTTAGGTTTATAAATATTTTTTTGATTCCGAGCACCAAATCTCTACCTTGTGTGTGCTACGATTTCAACGAATCAAGCGACTGCGAAGCAAGCCTACCTGAGCCCTGAGGAAATCTTGGATTTCGATTGAGCGACGGCAAGTTGGCGACTGAGGTTTTCTTTCCTCCTCTTCTTCCGTTCTTCGTTTCTTGAGATTTCGATGTCAAAATCTCAGATCTAGGAAGAAGAACCGTTCTTCGTTCTTCGTTTCCGTTCTTCGTTTTGTATTGTTGTTGTGTAATGTAATTGGTCACGGGTTTCTTGGCTTTTCTGAGGAATCTCTGAAAGGTGAATTTTTTTTTCCAGCTTTTTTAGTTCCTTCGTACTGAGGGATTCAATTTTTTTTTCTTCCACTAAGTCTAACGAGTCATCTTGGGAACTCGTCCGAGTTCACTGACTCTTACCGATTTATACCAAGTTCCACCCGATTCAATGCCCGTCTCGTATCTGGTGTCGGTATTGACGCGGTTATGGCCGAGTTGGTTACGAATCGGTCGAGTTGTACCGGACTCGACCGATTCTTTGAACCTTGTAGTTGATGCTACATCTCCCTCGTGGGACAAAATCCACCTCGGGGTAGTATCGAAGCCTTACTCAAATGTCGACCGGTGGTGGATTGTTGATCCCATACTAGCTTGTTTCTTTGGTACCATAGTTGCCAACAAATCGTTGAGAACAGAGCATAGTTATCCATCGAGTTACCATTTAGGAAGTAGTTGACCTAGTAAAGTATAGGGGACATCCTAGATAAGGGACATGGAGCTATGAGATCCCCAGCTGGCTCTTGCAAACGAACATTTATATAGAATATGGATAGTTGTTTCCTCTGCACTCTGGCAGCGTTGACAAAGAGGGCTAAAATTTATCTTTTTTGTTTTGAAGTTTTGTTGCCATTGGAAGGCAATCTACTATGGTTCTTCACTTGAAATTTTACACCTTGGGTGGTACTTTCAGCTTCCAGATTTTTTGCCAAACCTGAGGTGCCAATACTGGAAATTCTCCTTGCAAGGCTCTATAACAACTTTTGACTTAAAAGTTTCCCCCTTTATCATACATCCAATACCATGAGTCCTCTGTGGGGATGGTTGATAGGGGAATTCTTAGAATAGGTTCCCTATCCTCGACATTGAATAGTTTAGAGATAACATCAATGTCCCTTAAATCTGGTGACAGAGATCCTGAAGTACAACCGTGCGAAGCTGTTTCCTTAGCATGACAATATTGAAGTCATGCAACTTCTTGAAACCCAGCCCCCCATATGTTTTTTGAAGCACTTAGTCTTTTCCACGTTGTCCATTTAATGCCTCGCGAACTTCCGTTGTCTCCTCCTCATCAATATGAATTCGTCATTCTTTCAATCTTAATGCACAAATCTTGTGGAAGAAGAAACACATTCATTGCGTAGTTCAGAATTGCTTGGACCACAATTTCCTTTCTGGCCTGGGATACAATTCTTGTTCTCGGCCTTCCGGTCTTTTCTAAGCTTTGTCCACAACAAAAATTTGAACACTTCCTTTTCTTCCTCCCTACAGTGGTGCCATGAATTTTGGCCCTAGCATCTCATAAAAGGCCCAAGCGGATCAAGCCCAGAGAGGCCCCCGAACGGATCCAAAGCCCGATAGAGGCCCAAAACGTCTCTACAGAACATGGATCCAAGCCTATAGTCTAGCTTGTGGACATCTACGCCCCCGTTCGGCTGGCTACCATCTTTAAGAAGATGGTCGGCCCAGTGAGTTCTCGGCTGATTCCTTGCAACTTGAGAACTTATCCTCCCCTGAATATCGTCTGGCTAACACTTAAGATGATCAACCGATCTTTGAGGCGGAAGACTCGGGCAACTTGGTTACCCAAAAGGAAAAATGGTTGAAGCGCAGGAGATGAGTTCAATTTCGGAAACCAATCACCCACTTCCCATAGGAGGTGGATCTTCCCATGGAAAGTGAATGATCATCCTTCTTCATAGAAAAGAGAGGTAACGCTAAGAAAAAGGAAGGTGAAAAATATACGACTGCAAGATTGACAGTGAGAATGCTCTTAATCTCCTTAACTAACTTAAGAATCGGAGAGCCCGGTCTCAGGCTGCGGGTCGCCGAGTCCACACGGTTTGTTTTGCGGGTTCTTCTTCGCCAAGTTCATCCTGACGATCCGTGGTTTGAGAATCGAGGAACAACGGTGGCGCGGAATCGTAGAACTGACTAAGTAAAAAGTCACATCGTGACGTCTGAGCCGTTGACTATCAAAGCGATCCTCGCTCCCAGAAAAATTGGTAGTTCTTTCTCATTCATCCGAGTTCACGGGACCTGATCGCTATGGCGGCGTCCGGCCAAACCGATCCTGGAAGACCCGGTTCCTTCAGCGCGTTAGGATATGGAGACCATGAGGCAGACGGATAGATGGTTGGGTGCGGGCCCGGGTGATGATCATTTGCGGCCAAGAAAATGATCACCCTACGAACAATTTAGAAGGAGAGCAGTTGAAAATGCACGAGGGCTTGACCACCCACCTTACGGTTAAACAAAATAAAGGCAAGAACCCACGTCGAGCAGCGTGACGCGGCGGCGAAAATGTGTTATCTTCTAGTAACTCTCCGCTTCGGATCGCCACCCCGAAAACGACATGGAGGTGGTCAAGGAAGGGGCCCTCCACTCGTTGGCCGTCCGTCGCGACGCGCACTCCCAGTACGAAAGTCGGAAAAGAAAGCGGCGGTCGAGCACGCCCCTGGCGCATACCGCGTGGCGGAAAGTCTGTGCGTCACTTCCGTTCGGGTATCCACCTTAGACTACCCGGCCTCGTATATGCACGCACCCGCTCTTGTCGGGGACGAGAAGACATCTTTATCCTCCGTTGTTAACATATATTAAAAGTATGGTAGCCATGGCTTTTCATACCGTCATTTGACATGTATGATGGTTCATCTGATTAGTATCACCACGTCTTGCCCTTGATGTGATGATACTCAACACGGGAGACGACCATTTATTATGCAAAGTGTTCCCGGCCAGCCTGAAGGGGCCCTCCCTGGCTTGGTTCCATAAACTCCCGCGGAGATCTATCAACTCATTTAGTGAGTTATGGGCGTCATTTGTTTCCCAATACCTGTGCTCAGTTCGACAAAAGGGAAACATCAGTTCTCTACAAACCATCTTCAAGCGAGAAGATGAGTCCATCAGTGATTTCACAAGGAGATTTGGGGGGGCTGTCCAACAAATTGATTCATACAGTATGGATGCGGTCCTCCAGAATTTCAGGAGGAGCTTTGGGCCGACCACATCGTTCTTCCACTTTCTATCCCTAGACCCCCCTACGAAAATGGAAGAATTATACATGCGGGGGGGATAAATATTCAATATTGGAAGATAACAAATCTAAGGTTACCTCCGGGCCAGTGTTGATCACGGCCAGCGTGGTGGCCACTAAAGGTCGACTGAACGAGAGCAAGAACCGAAAGCGCTTGAGACAATCAAAGAAAAATGGAACCTCGTGGTTACCCTCTAAACATCTCGTATCAGGAGCTTCTTCCGCTCATTCGGGATCATCCCGACTTTAAATGGCCCACACCCGTTTCAATCGATCTGTAACCTTCTTGGTCTTTAAGATTGTGACTACCATAGGGACCGCAGACGCGAGACTAGATGTCGAAGCTTGAAGTTTAGCGGTGGAAAAGTTAATCGGGGTGACCACCTCCCAGGTATATGTGGGAAATGGTTTGCGTGGTAGCGAGGTCGCCCTGATTGAAATAATAGCGGCCAGGCGCGGGCTCACTTTGAACCTCGGCCTGCTCGACTATGTATTGGGGCGGCTCGGCTAGCGATCGATATCAATCTAAGGCGCCGGAAGGGTTGTTGCGTCGACCACACGTTTGGGCCGGATAAACCTGATCTTAACCGGGCGAGTGGAAGCGATCCGGTCGTCGGCGACCCATTATCTTTTTCCCGAATTCTTTCGTCGGTCATTATACCACACCATGATGCGCGTACTCACTTATGTATCAATAGTTTTGATGTGCCTGAGTGCGGTTGATCACGTATTGTGTCTGTTGCAGCGCTCGCGTTCGAGCGGATGAACATCTCCTTGGATGGTTGAGTTCGAATTTGCGAGATCTTATCGCGGCTTCAGCGAGGCAACCCACCGGTGTGATGGGTGACGATACCCTCTCCCCGTCGGGCGAGTGGTGGTCCGGCCGGGTTTTGTTTTCAGTTGTTGAAGACTTAGGCCCATACAACACCATTGTTGGTCGAGCATGGTTGCATGCAATGAAAGCCGTATCATCCACCTACCATCAAATGATCAGTTATTTGACCAACGCTGGGCAAGTTGATCTTTTGAGGCGACCCGATAGTGGCCGCGGGTGCTACGATTATTAGTCTGGGAGCGTGAGAAAAGCGAGAGCTCCCGTAATCTACGGCCCTCGACACTCGAGGGCGTTAGAATAGCAATACGGATCGTCGCTCGGCGCAAGTGGAAGACAGGGCGAGAGAAGCGGTGGCTAGTTGACCACAAGATCAATGACCACGAGTTGGCGGGATAAATCCACCTATGTTAGTTCCCTCATATCCGGAGTAGAGAAAGACCAATTACGGTAGGTTCTGCTCCATAATATGGATGTGTTCACCTGGACTCACTCAGATATGGTCGACATTAACCTCGTACACGCCTCTCACAAAGTACATGTCATTTCTTCGGCCGACCGGTCAGGCAGAAAATTAAGCGTTCCACCCGGACCAATATCAGGTTATTTAAGCGGAAGTGGATAATCTTTTAGAAGCAGGGTTCAATAGAGAAGCAAAGTACCTGGAATGGTTGGCTAATTTAGTTGTAGTCCCGAAAAAAGGCGGAAAATGGAGAGTGTGCGTGGACTACACGGATCTGAACGAGGCATTCCCGAAAGATAGTTTCCCTCTACCTCGGATAGACCAGATCGTCAATGCGTCAGCCGGGCATGGGATGTTGTCATTTATGGACGCCTTCTCGAGATATCATCAAATACCCATGCATTCGCCAGACGCGGAGAAAACATCTTTCATCAATCTGTAAGGCCCGTTCTACTACAATGTAATGTCGCTTGGCTTAAAAAATGCTTGGGCAACCTATCAGAGGCTAGTAACCAAAATGTTCAGGTTATTACTTGGAAGGACCATGGAGGTTTATATTGACGACATGCGGGTAAAATCCAAAGAACGGCCGGACCATGCTAAACACTTGCA
This sequence comes from Tetrastigma voinierianum, assembly GCA_016808115.1. NCBI lineage: Eukaryota > Viridiplantae > Streptophyta > Magnoliopsida > Vitales > Vitaceae > Tetrastigma > Tetrastigma voinierianum. The sequence goes on from JAEQBH010007088.1 coordinate 129,743, forward strand.
AGAGACTTTTGAATTCCTGAGGGCATACAGAATGAAGCTCAACCCTTCCAAATGCGCCTTCGGAGTCAGCGTGGGCCTATTCTTGGGCTTCATGGTGACTTAGAGGAACATCGAAATAACCAGCTCAACTTAAAGCTATTAAGGTCCTGGAGCTCCCACCTCTAGAAAAGTACAACAATTGGTAGCACATTGGTTGCCACAGGGCGGTTCATCTCTCGGTTTACAAATCATCTCAAAGCATTCTTTCTTGTGCTTTCGAGGGGCTAGCAGGACCCAGGGTGGAATGAGGAGAATGTGATGAAGCCACCAAATGCTATCCAAGCAGTATCTCGTAGAACCTCTGGTCCTTGCTGGCAGAAAGCGTGAAAACACTCTTCATGTACCTATCAGTTTCAAATGTCTCATTAAGTCTTTGCTCACATTGAGGAATATATGAGAATAAAGCGAGGCCGGTGTTTTTGTCGACAAGTCCTTGGTCGATCTGGCTTGTTATAAGCGCCTCGGCAGGCGGCATTAGTATTCCGAGGGTAGCAGCGAAGAAGCTCGCCCATACTACCAAGCACACCCCATTGTCGGTCTTTGATCGACCTTTTCTCTTTAAAGAAAAGCACCATTCCGCAGGCTGACTTGCTCCGGGAGGATGGCTAGATGGGCGATTGGTCGCGGTGGTGTGCATTGCAAGCTAAGATTGGCTAAAAAGGCGAGATCTGGATTTTCTAGCAAAAATCTAATGCGGAGCTAGCGAGTGACACAACTAGTGGATCCTTGTCACGGGCCCGGGCGTCTCGTCAAACCGGAGCCGACATCAGTTTGCAACTTAAATCTCTGGTCGGGGAGAGAATCGAGCAAGCTATCCGTTTGGGCTTCAGCGCCTCCAACAACGAGTTAGAATATGAAGCCATACTAGCTGAAATTGAACTAGCAATTACAGTGCGTTTGATAGGCTTACGATTGATGATTTGCAATTGGTTGTGGGAAAATACTTGAAGAATATGGTCATGAGATTTGAATGAGAAGTATGTATCCTTGGTTAATCAACGCTTGGACAAATTTTTAGCCTGGAAGCTTGAGCATGTCACCAGAGACTGCAACGAGAAAGCGGATGCCTTGGCCACCATTGCCGCTTCATTTCCAATAACATAAACAGTGATCATGCCCATCTATTATTAGCCGGATTCGTCAATTGTCACTACCCGGGTAAGCGGGTGGAATGAAGTCTCCTTCTTTGGATGAATACATGGTGCGGTATATCAACACGGGAGAACTCCCAGAGGACAAAAAAAAAGCCCATAAGGTTCAAATCCAATCGGCCAAGTTCTCTTTGGTTAATGGGCAGTTGTCTAAACGGTCCTTGGACGGGCCATACTTAAAGTGCCTAAATGCCTAACAGGGACATTATGTATTAACCAAATTGCATGAAGGGATATGTGGGAATCATCCAGACGGTAGAACGTTGGCACACAGAGCCCATACTCAGGGGTATTATTGGCAGCCCACGGGGTCACGACGCTGCAGGCTATGTTCGAAAGTGTGATCGATGCCCGACAACTAACCCTTGTCTTGAGATCACGCTCGAGTTTAATTTCCATTCTGAGCCCATGGCACTTTCTCGATGGGGCATTGACATAGTCGGGCCACTTCCTTATGCCTTGGTTCAGAAGAAATTATTGTTGGTAGCGATTGATTATTTCAACAAGTGGATAGAAGCCGAGGCTTTAACATCAATCAAGGATAAGGATGTCACGCAGTTCATCTGGAAGAATATCGTCTGTCGGTTTGGTATACCTTGATCGGTGTGTCGGATAACGGACCTGGTCGACAATTGGGCATCTGAGAAACTTTACTAGAGGTTAAAGATAAAGAATCTATACTCCACTCCACGGTATCTGTAGAGCAATGGCCAAGCGGAAGCCTCAAATAAAACCATACTAACCGCCTTAAAGAAACGTTTAGATTCAATTAAAGGCAAGTGGGTGGATGAACTCCCTAAGGAACTATGGGCTTATAGAGCAATGACTCATGACGGTGGGTATATCCCCATTACTTTCACTTATGGGATGGAAGCTATAGTCCCCAGCGAGAATCGGCATGCCGCGCTTGGCCCGATTTACCCAAATAGTCCAAGCGTTGAAAGCTGTGATCAAAGATCTAGACGCAGCGAGATGAAGCGTAAAAGCTTGGCGGCTATGCGGATAACATCATACCATAGCAGGCTAGCAAACCTTTATAACAGACGAGTGAAACCCCGAATGTTTTAGCCGGGGACTTCGATCTTAAGAAAAGTTTTGAATACAATAGGCAGATTGGTCGAGAAAATTCCATCCAACTGGGAAGGATCGTATATTGTAACACGGTCTGGCGAATCCGGATCGTATACTTTAGACAAACTAGACGAGACGCCTGTACCTAGAATGTTATGCATCTCAAAAGGTATTATCAATAAAAAATGATACAATTTCTAACTTTGTTCTTGTCCCAAATATTTACAACAAAGTTCGAATAAGGTTAATGTATTGCCGACCCAGTATGGTTGATGCCCATCTGGTTCATTATAAAGTCCGGATAAGGTCCTACCGGCCCAGTATGGTTGATGCCCAGTATTGTTGATGCCTAGGATGGTTGATGCCCAGCTGGTTCATTACAAAGTCCGGATAAGGTTAATGTCTTGCGGGCCCAGTATGGTTGATGCCCAACTGGTTCATTACAAAGTCCGGATAAGGTTGATGTCCTGCCGACCCAGCATGGTTGATGCTCAGTTGGTTCATTACAAAGTTCGGATAAGGTTGATATCCTGCCGGCCCAGTATGGTTGATGCCCAGTTGGTTCATTACAAAGTCCGGATAAGGTTAATGTCCTACCGACCCAGTATGGTTGATGCCCAGTTGGTTCATTACAAAGTCCGGATAAGGTTAATGTCCTGCCGGCCCAGTATGGTTGATGCCCAATTGGTTCATTACAAAGTCCGGATAAGGTTGATGTCTTGTCGGCCCAGTATGGTTGATGCCTAGTTGGTTCATTACAAAGTCCGGATAAGGTTGATGTCCTACCGGCCCAGCATGGTTGATGCCTAACTGGTTCATTACAAATTTCGGATAAGGTTGATATCCTATCGGCCCAGTATGGTTGATGCCCAACTGGTTCATTACAAAGTCCGAATAAGGTTGATGTCCTCTTAGGCCCGGCGTAGTTGATTACTTGGTGGTTCATTACAAAAGTGGGATAAAGGTTGATGTCGGTCGGCCCTAGGATGGTTGATGCCCAGTTGGTTCATTATAAAGTCCGGATAATGTTGATGTCTCGTCGGCCCAGTATGGCGATTCGGTTCATTACAAAAAGTCGGATAAGGTTGATGTCTGCCCAGGCCCGGCATGGTTGATCTTGGTTCGTACAAAGTGCGGACAAGGTTGATGTCTTGTGACGGATGACCTTTCGAGTGATAATAAGGCGATATCTTGCGCGATATGGTTTGATGCCTAACTGTTCGTTACCAAGTCCGGATAAGGTTGATGTCCTACCGGCCCTACCGGCCCAGTATGGTTGATACCCAGCTGGTTCATTAAGATGTTCGGGCAAGGAAGTAGTAGAAGAAGGGTCAATAAACCTAGCTAGCCGGAGTGATCATCTAGAAATGAGCAATGTCTGAGTGTACACCTTTTTCTTGCTTGGATAAATTAACTTAGTTATGAGTAAAGCACCACATCGAATTAGTAAACATCCACATGCTTCATTATTGATAACATATGCTTCATTGCGAACTTGGTTTCAAAACAACAGCAATAGGGCGGCAATACATAGGTGAAGAAGCAGGCTCAATGGTGTTATGAAATCTGACCATGAAATACTATGTCCTAAACTCTCCGGTTATTATGAAAGTAGGTTCTTTGCAGAAGCCTTGGCTTGGTGGCAGAAAGATGCTCACCCGCCTTGCTATTACCCGTCTCAAGAACTGCAACATGAGCCTTTCTCTTAAGCGCATTCGTCACTTCATCAGGATGGACATCAGTGGACTCAACTTCGGCAGGGACAGTGCCTGGGGGGCATTGAGGATTAATAAAAAACCTTGGAGATAACAGCTTGGACGTGTCCGACATCTGGTCTAGAAATTCGAGTTGGCTACCACAATGTTATGTGCGAAAGCACAACAACCATACCCATAGTTAAATATCACGTCCAAGCCTCCCTCAAGGCCTCGTTCTCTTTAAGGGCCTCTGCGCGAATAGCATATATTTCATCCTTAAGAGTCCTGAGTTCTAAAAGCAGAGAGACTTGTTTGTCAGTCAGACGACTAACCTCGTCGTCCGCCTTCCACCTAGCCTCCTCTGCAGTAGCCAAAGCATTTTTCACCCTAGCCAATTCGGCCTCCACTTTAGCCCTGGCATTCCCTGCCGCATCGGCATCCATGTGTGCCATCAAGGCATCATGGCGGGCAGCATCTCTCTCAGCCTCGACTCGGGCCATCCTTTCAACGCTTCCTCTAGCCTCATTCTTCTAGCGTTGGGAGCTTGACTCCGCTTCAGCTAAGGAAGCGCTCGGTGCCTTGTGGTCAGAAATGACCGATTGGGCGTAGAGCCATAACCTCTCTGCATCCCTCAGTCGAGTCTCAAACTCTTGGTGTTGGTAGGTCATGTTCCGGATGGCCATAACCACCTGCAGAATAATGCATTAGAATAAAGCTATAATTTGGTACTTGTAAAGCCCCGTCCCAAGAGGGTGTACGGTACGATGTAGCAGTAAGGGTCGCCTTAATAATGCCTGAGGCTTCCTTAATTAGTTGAGTGTCGTGGAGTATTTTGAAAGTTGTTTTAAGAGGATGAAATTGTAAAGTGTTCAAAGAATGGGTGGCACTTTTGTAATTAAGGGAAAGTGGAGAATGAAAGTATAAATCATGGAAGCTTTAATTAGTTAAAGGATAATAATAATAATAATAAATTCTTTAGAATGGTTCGGGGCCTAGAAAATTCTCTAGATCTTGGATGATGGCTTGAATTTGAGCAGATTAGATTGTCTCCTTGAATCTAGTGACCGAGAAAAGTTTAGTTGAATTCTAATACAATCGAATATTTCTGACTTTTCACGGGTGATAAGTAGTCGATGCCCCGAGGGACGAGTTTTACAAAAATTTCGGAAGCCAGTAAATGATTTGAGCTAAGTTCATTTACAATAAAGTGAACTGAAAATAAATACATTTTTTAGGGGTAGAAATGGACCCAAATATGACAATATGAGTTATATATCCAAATAATAATAATAATAATGATAATAAAATAAAAATAAAAATAAAAGATAGAGTAAAGAGAAGGGTGTGTGATGGAGAAAGGCATGAAGCAGGCGTGAGGAGAGATTTTAGAGGGAGAAACTTCTCTCTCAGATCTATGGAAATTGGACCGTAGGTTTTTATTGGAGCAGAAGACAAAGTTGATCCTCGCAACGGAGGGCTACGCTGGGCACCAAAATCTTAGAGTTCGTCCAGAGCTCGAGGGTAAGAATTTTCTACTTGTATTATTTCTATTCTAAAGGTCATTTAATGGCTTGAGATTTTCTTAAAGGCCGTGAGAGGTCGTAATTTTCAGTCCCAAAATTTTTGAACTGAGTTTAGGAATTTTTGGGACTATTTTCGAACAGTCCGGGCTGAATTTCGGGACTGTTTTCGGACATTTAGGGTTGAAATTTCGAGATTGTTTTCGGACAATCTAGTCGGGGTGTTATTTTAGGCGGAGTCCGGACTATGTTAAGAGTTTAGTTTGATCCCAGGGGCTGATGTTTTTCGGGTTTTTGGTGTGTTTGGTATCACAATAATTCGGTGTGAGCAGGTAGAAGAATGAAGGTGCTACTGTTTCTATGGTTATGAGATTTGGGCCATTTTGTGGGTTATTGTGAGGAAAATAAATAATATGCTATTATGTGATAAATGGAAATTATATGTATGGTAAAAGCGGAGGCGGAAAAATTGCAAAGTCGTGCTCAATTATTGTAACCGGAAAAGTGAGTGTTCTAAACTCTATTTTTCAATACCAATGTATTGTTTATAAATCGTTTTACGATTTGTATATTATGGTTTTGATTTGTTAAACCATATTTTATAAAGCAAACAAGCATGTTATGGTTTTAATTGTTAAACCATATTTTAAAAATATGGTTTTGATTTGTTAAACCAGCATTTTCCCAAGCAAACCATATGCTTTGTGGCTTAAACAAGCAAGCTTGACTTATATTTTAAAAGCTTATGGTTTGATTTGTTAAACCATATTTACTGGGATAGGTGATGTGGACACGAGGTCCTTCCACCTAGCTTATTGTAATGGTGACCAGGCATTCCACCATATTTACCGGCATAGGTGATGTGGGTGAGGTCCTTTCATCGGCTGCAGTAGAGACCACCGGGTTTTCGTGTTTGCAGTGGGTGATGTGGACCACAGAGGTCCTTCCACTTAGGCGGTAGAGACACGAGGTTTCCTGTGTTTATGGAGACCTTGGGTGATGGATGGTAGAGACACAGGTTTCCGTGTTTACTAGGGTACAACAAGCAAAAAAGGCCTCAAGTGGTTGATTGTTATATTTATAGCATTTACATACGACTTAAACTCGACCATTGATAAGCAAGTAAGCATTTTATAGTTTTGAAACTTTTATAGCAAAGCAAACAGCTTATTTTATGAAAAGTTTTAGAAACTTTATAGTAAGCAAGCGAAGTTGATGAAAAGTTGTGAAGCATAGCAAAGCAAGCAAACATTTTATGAAAATTTTAGAAACTTTTATATGAAAGCGAGCAAGCGGAGTTGATGAAAAGTTGTAGAGCACCTGACAAAGCAAACAAGCATTTTATGAAAAGTTTTTGAAACTTTTATAGCAAAGCAAGCAAGCAGTTTATAAAAAGTTTTATAAACTTTTATTGCAAAGCAAGCAAGCATTTTATGAAAAGTTTTAGAAACTTTTATAGCAAAGCAAGCAAGCATTTTAATTAAAGTTTTAGAAACTTTTATAGCAAAGCAAGCAAGCAGTTTATGAAAAGTTTTAGAAACTTTTATAACAAAGCAAGCAAGTAGTTTATGAAAAGTTTTATAAACCTTTATAGCAAAGCAAGCAAGTAGTTTATAAAAGTTTTATAGCTTTATAACAAAGCAAGCAAGCAGTTTATGAAAAGTGTTAGAAACTTTTATAGCAAAGCGAAGCAAGCAAACAATTTTTGAAAAGTTTTAGCAACTTTTAAAGCAAAGCAAGTAAAGTTTTACTACGAAAATGTTTTGTAAAGATAGTTTTACAGTTTTGAGACATTTTCAGAAAAAAGCAAGCATTTTGTAAAGCATACACTCACTGAGCTCTTTTAGCTCATTATTTTCTCGGTTTTAAAAATTAATTTTCAGTTATAGGTACGCCGAACGCTGGGACATATCAGGGTCCTCCTGACTACTAGTTATATGTGCTGTATTTACCTACCATTGTATATATTTGTAAGAAAGTACTTTGAACTTGTATAGTTGTGCATATATATGTACATAGTTTGTTTTATGAAAATGTGATGAACCTGAGGCTCTTTTGAAGAAGTGTTGTTGGTTGCCATATTTTGGAAGTATAAGTGTATTCTGATTTTGGGACATGTCCTATATGCAGTTGTTATGTTGTCGAATTTGATAAAATAACAAGTTTAGAAACGAAAAATTTTTTATACAAGTTTTGAAGCCAAGCAACGACAGCTTCACGGGATTCTCTGGTCGTTGAGTATTGGTACGGGAGTTACGTGGTTCTTGGCACATCGATGCATTAGTAGGGGTGGGGGTGTGTCAGTACTGATATTAGAGAAGTGCATAACAGTTGCAAACATACCATTTAAGTCATTTGGATAAGGATGCGGTTGCGTGTCGACATCTTTAGTCTTCGATAGCTGTGAGATCTTCCTTACAAGCGTAGGCAGGGATCGAAATGACATATTTTTCACCCTTCCCCTCGGTTCGCACCTCAACCGGCATCTAAAGCATTGTTGGGTATAGTTGCTCCAAATGGGTGGTCGAGGATTCGCCCCGATTGAATGGCTCCCAACGCTTGATAATTTCCTAGGCTCCTTCGGGCCTAGGAGCTGATACTTCCTCCACGGGGCGAGCTTGGCCTTGTAGAGAAATTTAAGAATATAGCAATTTGGAGTCGAAAGCAATGACCTGCCCAGATTGACAGGACGACATGGCCTTAGTGTAGCTGCGATGCTCAGAGAGTGCCCCACAGGCTTCCTCGTGAGTTAGAGGAACCTCGCCATCCCGGCTAAGTGAAGCACGATCTCCACGGTGGTTGACCATGAAAGCCACGATGGGCGATCCATGCGACTATCGCGCTCTTAGAGATCCTGTAGGTTGAGTGTTGATCGACCTCACCCATAACCTCGGGAATGCTCCGATTGTCCGCTTGAAATTGCGACTGTTTTCACCCAGCGCACCAAAGTTATGAATGAGATCAGCCATCTCGTCCTCCTCTTCTTCCTCTTTGCTAGCAAGCGGGAGACTCGATATTAGAGAAACCCAAGGGACAAAAATTTCCACCCCTCGTACGAGCGTTCCTCCTTTGTTGAGGCACTCTTCCGTTGTTCTGCTGCCCAGATACGGGGGCAAGGCGGAACCCTTTTTCATAAAGGGAAGATGCTTGGGATGGTTGCCCTTGGCAACCTCCTTAGATGCTCAGGGGGCACCCTTGGATCCTCCCCAGCCCGGAAGGCAGTTGCTTTCGGTAGAAGACTAATTACCAATTCTGAGCCAACCACCTCGATCTCGAAAGCTTTGTTGAGGATGAACTACCTGGGATTAAAGTCAGAAGTTCGGCAATAACGTAGTGCTCACCCTCTACTACTTCTTTGGGAAGAGGGCGAGGAATAACTAGAAGAGTATAGGGAGAGGGATTGCGACTCAATTCACGAAGATTCTTCACCGTTAAAAGAATTTTGTGATGCCATTTCCACTCGAAAATCTCTAATGTACGAATCTTCGAAGCCAGCTTTTTCACCCGAGTTTGCAATCTACCTCTTCGGCTTTTCCCTGCAAGAAAAGGAGTTTATTAAAAAAATACGTAGGGCAAACATACAACGACGTATAAATCCTAAAAATCGAACACACTTGGGAATGACATTCCTCGGTTTAAGGTGAATGGGAGGTCGGGGGCAGGTCTCATGCCCGCGGTCCTCTAATCAAGATGGCGGCCTCGCCTCGGTCTTGTTCGGGGGCCGTAACAACTTGTAGGCGAGGGCTTTGGGTGGAATGAAGTGGTCGGCCTCCATGTCCTTCGACTTCAATGTGTAAATAAAGAAAACCTCCACCAACAAAATATTTAGTTGGTAAAGGAGGTTCAGTATGCTACATCCGGTCAGAATCCAGATGATATTAGGGTGGACAAGAGCAGGCGGCGCTCTGGAAAAGTGTAGAAATTGCTTGATTAGAGGTGAAACGGGAAAGCAAAGGCTGCGGTATTCCCTAGTAAAATATCTTGCAGCCGTCATTCCCTTAGCCGATAGTGGATTCAATAGGACCATCCGGCTTGACTCAAGATCGATATTATCGAGAATCTGCCAAGCGGTGTGACTCCAACTCCTCAGACGAGGAGAAGAAATAATCTTTGCTGAAGGCATATCTCGGCCAGGCCCTCTCTTGCTCTCGGTGGAAGCAGCGAAGTCTCTTCTTGACTTTTGTCATATTGCAGCGGACAACAACAAGAATGGGATGAAGGAAGTCGGTTCCATGCCATAATGCCGGTAAAAGGCGAAACCTTTAAACCCACCGAGGCGGAAAAACCCGGGCTACAAACATACCCGTAAACACCCTTCTACATTCACGTCGCCGGACATATGTCGGCGATTGGAACCTAACTTACTTGGGACCAAAACAAGGCTTACTTGGAAGGTAAGGAGAAACGAACGCCAGAAAAAACTATCTGCAAAACACGTAACCCCACATCAAAATATCCGTAGAAGCTCTTGAACAAAAGAGAAACAAGAAAATGGGGAAGATACGATAGGAGCAGGTAAAATCGACTTATTGTTCCCTAAGAATAAGGCGATCTAGCCCCTAGATGCATTCATGCGCCGTTAGACACATCACTCTTCCAAGCGATTCGAATCCTGACGGCGCTTCACTTATTAGGGCACAGTGAACGAGTGTGGGCCAGTTTCGTGGGCTCCCAGGCTAGTGCTCTTATGCCTCGATGGGGGCTGGGTCAGACAATCTATCACAGGGCCGGAGTCAAGAGCCGTGCGGGACAGTATGTCCTCGAATACATCAACATCAGACACCATAATCCTAGTTCGCGCATGCTAATATCATTAGACGCCATAACCCTAGAAGTTTGTTGGCGCTAATGTAGATTAATAGAACAGTAAATATGGCGAAACACAACACAAAACTTTCCCAAATCACGATTTCATTAATTGCACCAAGTGGTGTTTACAATTATAATGTCTGGGCTAAGCGAGCCTAAGACAATTACATAACCCATCCGGGCTAAAAGCGGGCACAAGACAATTACATAACCCACCGTGAAAGCGAGTCAAAGAAAGAAGAAAAATAAAGAGAACGAGAACTTGAGGAAAAAGAAAAGCAAGAAGATAAAGCTAAGGAAAAAGGCGATGTTGTAGGGTCAAAAAAAAGAACTACGTCGTGAGAAATTTAAGAAGAGGAAAAAACCTCGGCCGCCTCTAGCAATATAATCAACAATGCCAAAGCAGAGGGGCATATAAGGGGGCTTATCGCTGAACATGGAGACACAGAGTTTCGTCGATGTCAAGGAAGGCTTTCTCCCTCCAAGTTAGCGGACCACCCAAGGGGGCATATAAGGCTCGAAAATATCCCTCCTAAGGTAAATTAGCAAGCTCCAAGACATTTATTTTAATCACCGGCCGACCTCTGTCAACATCACGTTTAGCCCAAGAGCAATTGGAAAAGCTTAGCACTACTTACGACATCCACATGTGACAAGCCTTGCATATCCCTTTGAAAAGGTGGCTTAGTTAGTGAGATAAAAACTCAACACCCTGCATCCTTTTATAAGAGTTATAAAACCATGGGAAACTCAAAAAGGCGTACTAAATGCGATACTAGAAATAGAACACTCCCCGGAAACGTGCACGTTGGAACATGCAATCATTAATGGTCCCCCGTTCCCAACGACAACCAAGTCATAAACACAGTATTTTTCCAACCGGGGAAGATCGAGACTCTTGCGGAAAAATAATAGGGGCATTGTGGAGTGCACTATGAATTTTAGGCTGTCTCCTTAAAAGGCTAGCGAATCATTACGAGAATTTGTGAAGCGGATCAAAGCGAGGCTGACGTCTCTGCACGAACATGGATCCGGGGCCTAAAGTCGATACAGCCGGACATCGCCCCACATTGCGGCTGCCATCTTTAAGAAATGGGCGCGGTGGGATTCCGGTTGTTCCTTGCAACGAGATTATCCTCTCTGAGCCTCGTCTGAAACCGCCCTTAAAATGATCAGGATCTTTGGCGGGAAGACTCGAGTTGCAAGGAGCGCGGTTGAAGTGCGGGAGGCGCTTCATTTTGGGGCTGGCTTACTTCCCATAGGAGGTGGGATCTTCCCATGGAAAGTGGATGATCATCCTTCTTCATAGAAAAGGGAGGTAATGCTAAGAAAAGGAAGAGGTGAAATATATGGGCTCTGGCCCCAGGGGCGGCGACGGTGAGAGCGAGCTCTCAATCTCCTTAACTAGCGGCATCGGAGCCGGCCCGGCCTACCGTAGCCAGGTTCCTTGTTTGTTTGTAGAGTTCTTGCTTCCCGGGTTCCGTATCACGTGATCAGTGGACTCACGAGAATGAGACCTTTTGCAAGTGTAGGTAGGCTAGATAATTCACTTATTGATAACGAGTAGTAGTAAAAGAATGGCCTTTTGTCAAAATTATAGTTTTGTTGGGAGTCGCATTTTGAATCTTGTTTTGCGTGACTTAGCTACGTAGCATGCTTGATTAAAGGTCAACTAGGAAAAATGAGGTTATAAATATGAGTGAGGTGTGCTTCTCACATGATAGAGTAATATGAAATTTCTAACATGGTTGGATGAACCATATGATTCTTACCTATATTAAGTGCATTAAAACTAAAAATTAGTGTGAAAAGAATAATATTAAAGAATGTAATCATGAAACTATGTAAACATGTTTCAAGGGAATGTGCTTGACAATTTTTAGTTTTTTCATCCCACACATGCTTTGAATGGGTTAGTTATAATAATCGGATTTTAGGCCCAGAGACAAGTGTGGGACCGGTATAATTGGATTATTATATATAATAATAATAATAATAATAATAATAATAATAATAATTATTATTATTATTATTGATAAAAAATATAATATGTTATTTATTATATATATTAATTTGAATATAATAAAAATAAAATAAAAAATAAAACCTAAACCACAGGAATTTCCTATTCTCCACCATACCTACGGTACCCTGCAGAGACTAGTCGCGATTTTCCTAAGGTGTACGATTGCTAAGTCTCAACTTGCTTGACCTTTGACATGTGCGTCGAATAAATAGAAGCAGACAACATAAATATCTTTTTACGGATCTCAATCCAACTTGTATTACTCAACAATAATTTTTTGTTACAAAACTGATGTGCATAAGGCACTATATTACAATAGCAATTACATACAAAGGAACCCCACATGGATTCTATAACCACGCCTGATAGGGAGAAGGTCCTTATATAAAACCAAAAGTGCTTCTTCCCGATAGTTTGCAACCACTTCGATTTGAATCTTTGAATTCAAATTTGACTCTGTCGTGGTTACCTCTTCATGAAGAGGTGCCAGCTTTTGAGTTTGAGTTTCCTTGTTCCCTCTAAGCTCTTGGCCATGATCCAAGTTTTGAATATTCAAACTTATTCAAATTCAAATCTACCACCCTTGTGACCAGCTACAACCCTTCCCAAAAAGGTGCCTTCCCATAAGTGTCCAAGTTGCCTCTGGAAGCGGCAATTGGTCCATGTTGATGATTTGTGTCCATTGCCGCTCTCGGGTGCAAGGCACACCAGTCTTTCCTGCGTCCAGCAGGCATATGGACATTTAAGTCATCTTGCTGTTTCCAAAGGTTCTCTGTCACACGGAACAAGCCATATTGCTACGGGTTCCATCTTGACAAGCTGAACAAGTCATGCACTACCATGCGTCACCTGCTTATCTTTGCCATGTACGCTCTGCGGATCGGCATTGTGCCCACATGATCACTTGCGATATACGCGAGCAGGTGCCCCATGTCCCGATTGATTTCTATAACTTGCCTTTGTTAAGTAGTGCCTCAAGACCTCAATGTCTAGCCTTTTGATCCCACATTTGATCTGATCCCAAATTCGACCCCACATGTGATCCCACATCCGTGCCTTTCTTCCCTTAGGGTCTTCTCATGGGTGTTAGGCAACCTATGAGGCCCTACCCTATGACGATCCAGTGGAGTCTGAAGGAGTTGCACCCTCACCACCCCCACTTCATTTGAAATCCCTAGCTTTTAAGTATTACTCATATCAAAACCAATGGGAATGGGAACAATAGTAACTCTTCAAACCTCCATATCATCCTTTGGTGGAAGAGCTATTAATCCTTGATATCAACTAGAAGATCTTGATTAAATAAATTCTGGGAAGCTCGATACTTGGCCAAAGGGATCACAAAACCTAACCTAGAATCTTCAATAGTTCAATCAAATTTTTATAAAATATGCTTAAACAAATGACATTTGATCAAACACATTTTTTTATTCAAGCCGTGAGGTGTCTTGGCGGTCGTGCACACACGAAAGATGTTTTTAAGCGAATCATACCAGGACTATTCCCATACGAGTCGAGAGGCATCTCAGGCGGTGAAACTCTGCCACAAAACACAACTACATTCTTGAGGCTCAAAGCTCGAGACCTCTAATTGGAATAGGAAGACCTAACTATCTGACTACATATTTGATGGTTGAGATGGCTTGCTGCTTTTGACACGTGACAAGACTAAAATAGGCACATTAAGATGGCTGTGAAGCACGAAAAACCGCCTATTTGCAGGAGCCAATCAGCCTAAAGAGTAAGAAAAACCGATATAAGTGGGTGGGTTACGGGTTATAAATTTAGAATCTAATGACAAACCTAATGACCCATACCTGACCTCAGGTACCTTGGCGCAGCTCTTAGATGATTTAGATAATTTGAGAGAATAAAATCTTTACAAAAGTTGTTATGGGTTGGAAAAAAAAAAGAAAAAAGTAAAACTTTAAATGAATATTTGTCAATTGTCATGGCTTAAAAAAAGGTTTTTGTTATAAATATTTTAATGAATGACCATCATTATGAAAGGTCCTTTGGTTTTCTCACTGTAACCTTTGGCCTTCTCATTACAAGCCCATAAATAGGCCTTATCGAGAGTGAAGTAGGAGATGAACCTAGTTTTCCTTCTCATCTCTTCTCCTTATTTTATTTCTATTACAACACGTTGCTCCAGGCTGATTCTCTGACGATAGAGTTTTGGGGACATTTGCGTGATTCGGACATTTGCCAAAACTTCGTTACCCAGTCTTATGGTCTGTTTGTTGTTTATTTGTTTAAAGTTTTCCTATATGTTTTTCTTTGGCATCTAAATTGAAATTTGCAGATTATATATAAATCTTAAATGTTTTAATCGATTAATTACTATTCACTGTTATCTACAAATATTAGATCGATGGCGTTTATTTTGGATTCTTGTTTAGCGATTGTTTTGTTATTTTTATTCTATTTATACATGGTATCATTTCAAAGAATTTGATACCCATTTTTCAGTCTGACATAAATTCTAGTAGAATTCCATATTGTCGGCTTGTTATTGCTAACAGCCTACACTTTGAATTCCCGGGGAAAAGAATTCAATTTTGCCATCATTCCGGATGAATTTTGCCAAAAACTCTTTTTGAATTCCGCGAGGAGAATTCACATTGCAATAATTCCAGAAGAATTTTGCCTAACCCTTTGAATTCTAGTAGAATTCATTATTGCAATATTTTAAAATAAAATTTTCAATATACTTTGAATTCCTGAAGAATTTTACAAAACTATAATTCAGCGTAGTGTCGTTTATTTTAGATTCGCGAAAAAACATACATATTTGTTATTTCTTCTTGTTAAATTTTGATCATTTTGTACAAATTTTATTATTATTATTTTTGTTCCTATTATTTTGAATATGTCTAATCTCACGAAATTAGAATTTGTTGCCCTTGATATTTCGAGCTGACAACTACTTTATCTGGATTTTAGGCGAAGTACACTTAGATGCTTTAGACTTGGGGCCATCAAAAAACTAATAGTGC
>JAEQBH010007089.1:0-148055 GCA_016808115.1 Tetrastigma voinierianum
ACTATCAAAGGAATACATCAGGATTTGGACTATCAAGAGACTGAGTTTGAAATTAACCTAGCTATCATAAAGATTGCCAAGTATGGAAAAATGGTTTGGGTGGAAACTTAGAAGAAAGAAAAAATATGCCTAGAAGATGTAAAAATGAGTGTAAGTCATGGTTCAACAAGAAACTAAACTGCATATCACACTCCACAGCCATGGGAAGACACATAGCGGCCACAAGAGGGTGGACACATCTGGTGTGGATGAAGAGTATGAGTAAGGAGTATATATGTTATTATAGAGGAAGTCCTAACTCCATACTATGGCAAGCCTAGGGGAATCGGTATTTGCATCCAAGGATTGGATGTAACCAGGTATGAGTCTCTCATACCACCCTTGGAATGATGCGTCATTTAAAAAAAAATCAAAAAGTGAGGGAAAATAAGATGGATAAGTGGTGTCCCGCCCTTTTAGATAGTTGCAACGACTAAGGCATCCGTGATGTTAAGGCATCCTAAGAGACGACTTGAAACGGGCACATTCCAAAAGGAGTCATAACGCCCCTATTTAATAGGAGACCGTTAGAGACAAACTTTAGGGTTCTCAAAAAGGCGGTGGGACCTCTATATAAAGGGGAACAACAGAAGACAAAAGCACACTGCTTTTTTGAATATTCTCTCAAGAAACCTCCAAAGGTTTGAACTTTCTCTCTGATTCTCGATTCTTGAAGATGGTGATGATCAGATCTAGTAGGACCAGTACCAAAAAGTTGAAAAAAGGAAGTTCCAACCGAAAAGGCGTGATCTTTTATCAAGATGGGTAAGCTATGGACCCCATTGACGTGGAACCATTAAGCTCTACACCTATGGCTCTTGTGCCCTATGTCTTGCTCGAGGAAGATGCCCCAGTGCAGTCACTTAGGAGAAATGGTCTCTGATCATATTGAGGGAGAGTCCCGACAACGAGGTCCAGAACCACGAGGAAACTTGGATTCGGGTACCACGGGGAGACTAGTGTGTCTATGCGAGCTGGGGAACCAAAGAAAATGAGCCAGACTCCTTCCAATTTGTAAGACGTAACTTGGTTGTAGATATTCCAAGATCCCAATCAAAGAGTCCTTGACAACCGATTGAAGAAAGTTATGACCCAGATTGGTCCGAACCAGGGAAAAAGGGTGCTTCCTCTTCTTCTCGATTGCTGCCGCCACCTCCCTCTGCAAGAAAGTCCACTCGCCTTTCTACTAAATCAAAAAAGCTTGCATTAAGGAAACCAACATTTAAGAAGCAGTGTGTCCGAACATCTTCACCAGTAAGTGAATCTTAGTCCTTATTTTTGAAATCCGTATCCCATGCAAAGTTGTGGGCCTCTATTCCAAAGAGGATCCTTATGAGTGAGTGAACCTTGCATACCAAGGACTTTGAATGCTCTGGGATTGTGGAATTGCTGAAGGAAACAAACTTGCTGGACATCGTGTCAAAGCTACTACTCCCTTTTGTTTCGTAGATTGTCCTAGAGTTCTATGTGAACTTGTCGAAGGACATAGGGAACCTTGCCAATCCGAACTTCCAATGGAAAATCGTGTGGGGACACATTTGAATTCTCCCACAGTATCATCAGCCAATATTAGGATTGCCTTGACATTCGAGATAATGAGGTAGAGGTACCTGAGACTGATCCAATGGTCTTCGTCATTACTAGAGGAAAGGTCAAAACATAGTCGTATAAGTACAACCTTCTCTCCTCTCATCTCATTTCTAGATACTCTATCTTGCACAAGATTGCTATTTGCAATTGGCTGCCTACCACCTATCACTTAGTTGTAACGAAGAGTGTCGCCACCTTGCTTTTCCAGATAGGCATGAAGAGAAAATTCAATATGGGTAAGCTTGTGTTTGAAAACATCTTAGGACATGCCGAGAACGTGGCCTACATGAAAACTCTTCGGTATCCTTTGCTGATATATGGAATACTTGTAGCCTAGAAACTAGATCTTGTGACCCCCATTGACATCTTAGGGCCTCCAGTCGTCGAAATGTGCATCAGTCATAGGTTATTAGAAGGGCGTCATCTCGAATGTCCATACGGGAAAAGATGTCATCACAAACAAGTAAGATGAAAGAGAAAGTCTAAAAGACCATTCCAGAATTTAGACCAGCTATTGCCACCTCTATGCCAAAGAGCCCGAACTTCTAAACAAGACCACTAGGTCCCACGAGAACATGCTAGCTCACCTTTATAAGCAACAAAAATTCTTTGGAATTCACATTTCAAGAGGATTGATAGCGAGGACATTCTTTGCTTTCGTAGAAGTACTGAAGAAGTTCAAGGATGAGGACTTCATCTTATCCATGTCGGACGACGATGATATTAAGGGGGAGTATAATGATCCTATAATGTCTTTTGTCCTCACCACCAGTCCGGACTCAAACCCAAGGACTAAAGTGAAACTCTCATCTGCAGTAGAGACCGAACTGCCGCTAGAGACTCCAGAACATGCTTTTGGGACCAAGATCATTCATCCAGTCTTCTTGCCTTTGCCATAACTAGAAGAGGCTGCCACTAATGACCAACCAGAGTCTGAACGAAGCGGTGAGCAAAGTGGAGAAACAATGCATCTAGACTTGTCATCTCCTTAGTCCCCTACCTTCTAAGTCTTCAACAAAAGAGGGGGAGTAGAAAGAATGTCAATGGAAGGTAAAAGGGTAAAAAAAAACTTTATTTTTTATTTTTTTTATCCCTTCAATATTGTATAGTTGGACATGTATAAAGGGCAGACAATCAATGAAATGAAAATCTTCATCTCAAAAGTGTCAAGTGCCTCTTGTCTCCCCTCTTTAGTGCATCTTCTTGTCTCATTCTTTAAGGGATGTTTTTGTCAAAGACATAGACAAAGGGGGAAAATGTTGGGGTTGAAATTGTCCATATATTTGTCTCAAGGGTTCTACAAGAAGATAGACACCTCAGAGCCTAAGTTTGATGAAGATTTTATGAAATAGATGTGAAATCCTTGGTAGGACCAGGAAGTAGTGATGACTAAGGTCATCCCACAATGCAGGGATGTGCCAGACTCAAGAAGTCTGGACTAGGAGCAGAGCAGACGTGGGATACACGAGAGTTTGCAAACTTGGAGGCGAAGGTACTTAGGGAGCAAGGTACCGATGGGCCTGAGATCATTTTGGCAAGTGAATAAAGATCAAATAAAAGAAGATCCGGACTTCTAAGCTATTGAACCAGAATTAGAAACAAATCAAGTTTCTATTCTGAAAATGATACTTGATCAGCAAGTTTCCTATTTCAGTTGTGATAGCTTAAAGGCAAGAACATAAAATATAAGGTAGAGCTGAAGTCATATTAGGATAATGATCCAGCTTTATCAAGACTTCTAAGACTGAATCGCAAGGCTAGAAATTTAGGGCTTTGGTTGTTCTCATCACAGATTTTAGAACCGCTAAAGAAGAACAATGAGAATCAGATCGTTGAAGGTGCGAAATGCAAATACTCGATTGATGTGTGCATGTTAAAAGCCTTCTGCTTATTAGCTGAATGATGATCTATTTTTCATCTTATATTGATGTAATGTGGATTTGAGAGTACGATGCTTTTGAGAGGGGAATGCACGGAGTTTATTCTGAATTCTACTAGGAGTGATTAGGTTTTAAGAAGAGTCGTGGGTAGAGAGAGAGTCTCGTACCATATAAAACTAACTGTAAACCTTGAATCAGATTAGTGAAAATTCTTACATCTAGGAACAACCTCGTGGATGTAGGCATGTTGTCAAACCACGTAAAAGATTATGTGTGCTGTATTTTTATGCATATACAGTATATATACTCTACACACACTTTCAGTCCCATAGGGGAGAGTTCGGACATTACACTGAAATTTGGTATCACCCCGAGTCCCAACATTAGAAATTGTGTTTTAGAACACACTTATATCCATTAAAATCAATGCCTTATGGATATTTTTTTTTGACAACTATTTTCTTTGCATTACATCATAATATTATGTTCTTTACAAATTTGTCCCCATTATGACTCGAACCCTAGACCCCTCCTCTCTTCCTATGCCCACCTAAGCTCTTAACCACTTGAATTGGGTCTTATTAACAACCTTATGGATCTTTTATGTATATATATAATCGCATTATTCCTTTCTGATACTAATATTTGATATAGTAGATTTCTCCTTTTATCTTTTATTTTTCAATTCCTACCTAAATTTATTCTATTCTTATCCGGTTTTTCTTTTGCCTATTCCAATTATTTCATAGCTCATGGCATATAAGGTAAACTACATGAATAAATTCCTAATGCTCATCCAAGATTTTGGAAAAGAATATCAGTCACTCATAAAACCATGCTTGCACAAAGGAAGGTTCTGTTTGTTTCTTAGAAAATCTAGGGAAGGGAAAAAAATACTAGGGTTCTCTCTTGGGAGTTGAGTCCTATTGAGTAGGGACTTAGTGTCACGAACTCACTCTACAGACTGACATCTATAGGAAGGATCTCTCGATGGGCACGAGAGCCACATCGAGCCCATATATAAGGAGAGGGAAAGTTCTAGACACTTGTGGAGACTTCTTTGACCAGAGCTATGGAAGGTTCTAGAAGACCCTGGAGAAGTCTACACACTTGTAGAAGATGCTGGAAGTGTCCACACATATGTAGAAGAGTGTGGAAGAATGTGGAAGACTATGGAAGGCCATGGAATGTGGGAGAGTAGTCTACAGTCTTCCATAGTAGCTTTGTAACTACATGTACATGGTAGAACATTCTAGAATTCTCTAGGTTAAGAGAGAACCTTCATAGGTTCTACACACTTCCATTCATGTGTATATAAGGAGGTGGTGGCCTCATTTGCAAACCACCAACTTGAGAACCAAGTTGAGAGCTTCTCTTAGCATTGTAAAATGTTCTTTCTTCAATAGAGAGTTTCTTCCTTCGAGTGTTATAGGAGTTGATGACAGGCGTAGGGGTGAAGCGAGAGCATAGCAAGCGGCCAGTGGGAGGCGGCGCAGCGGCGATCGAGGGTGAGTTGTCTAAGTCTTGCCGCGGGAGCTTAAGCGAGACTAAGTCAGTGACAGGTTGGTATCGAGCCCGGTTGCGACGTGTGGGAGTAACTTGGAGGATATGATGGCGGGCTCTCATGTGGAGGAAGGTTGCGAGCAAGTCTGGGGTAAGGACTCTGGTCCTTCTACACGGGGTAGGAAGGACAAGTCTCGTGATGCCTTTTCTAGCCTTGAGGGATGATTCGTCAGGTTAGAGTTGGGTGTGGCAAACACCAAGGAGGGGATGGACCTTTTGGAGCAAATCATGGAGAAGGCCGTGGAGAATCTCAAGGTGCAGATCCAAGACCTTCAAGAGGGGATGCAAAGCTCATCGGTTCACGCGGTGTCCCATGAGAAGTTCATGACTTTTCAAGACAAGGTCTTGAATATGCTTGCTAGCTTGGAGTCAAGGGTGGAGGTCCTGACCAAGCATGAAGAGGAGCTGAGGCAAGAAGTGGCCATTTATAAGACAGCATTGTCGGCTCGGGTTATGGCCACTCACGAGGCACTAAGGGTGGAGGTGCCAAAGCCACACCGTTCGGGGTGGAGCAGCGGGATGCGAGGGTTAGACAACTTCTTGTGGCACGCTGGAGAGTACTATGAGGCGATAGCACTGGCGATGAGGCGGCAAGGTACGCCTTTGCTCGCTACCTCAGATAATGCAACTCTATGGTAGCGTAGAGGTTCTAGAAATGGAGAAAGGGGCGTGCACCATAGACACATGGGCAGATTTCAAGAAATCAAGCAGTTCTCGGAGGATGCGGGGAATGCAGCACGGAAGAGATCCCAGTGTATCTTAAGCACCTGCAGGGGTCGATACGTGACTATGTAAAGGAGTTCTCCTCCCTAATGCTTGAGGCTCCAGGTATGAATGAGAAAACTCTTCTCTTTGAATTCATGGACAACCTGCAAGGATGGGCCGAGCAGGAGCTAAGGAGAAGAGGAGTGCGAGACCTAGCAACTACAATGGCAGTCGCCGAATCCTTGATGGATTACAAGGAAAGCAATTCTTCGTGTGAGGGCTCGGGTTAGCCACGGCTCGGGTGGGGGGAGAAGGGTGTCCCTCGAGGTTCGAAAGATAGGCTACTTGACTGAGATGGGGGGAGAAGAGGTTCCATGATCTTGCTAAGCATGGTAAGGGCAAGGTGCCCTACACTAGGGAAGATAAAGGCAAGCACAAGCAGCGGGAGTCTGCGCCAAAGCTGAAGTGCTTCCTATGCGATGGTTCGCAATTGGCGAGGGAATGTCCTAAGAGGAAAGTGCTCAGTGCCCTTATCGAGAAAAATGAGAAGACGACGGAGGATGCACGCCTGGGTTCGATCTGAGATGATGGGGCGCCCTCAAGTCATGCCAAGTTCGCAAAGGGAGCGAGGAAGGGGGTAAATTTGGGGTAGCTTGACCGCGATGGGAGACAAAATCCTTAGGAGTAAGAGAGAAGTTGGTGGGCGAGAGGCCTGACCACTTCGCGGAGACCTCGACAAAATGGGTACCAGTAGTAGGCTAAAAGCTCGCAGGAGAAGGAGGTGGAGACTATCCTAGCTGAACGGGTCACTAGGAAACATGGAGTCCCTCCAGTGCGAGAGTGCACAGTTACAGTGGAAGGGTCTACCGCGGAAGGCTAATTTGGGAGCGCGAGAATGTCTTTGGGCAAGTTCGTAGATTGGGCAAACGGTTCGAGAGGCTATGATATCGACGGGGTCGTCGATGGCATGGAGTGGGGAGAGTATCACAGACTCACTCTCTAGACCCTGACATCTATGGGAAGGATCCCTTAATGGGCACAAGAGAGCCCCTCAAGCCCATATATAAGGAGAGGGAAAGTTCTAGACACTTGTGGAGACTTATTTGACTAGAGCTATGTGGAAGGTTCTAGAAGACCTTGGAGAAGTCTACACACTTGTTGAAGATGCTGGAAGTGTCCACACATATGTAGAAGAGTGTGGAAGAAGGTGGAAGACTATGGAAGGCAATAGAATGTGGGAGAGTAGTCTACAGTCATCCATAGTAGCTTTGTAACTACATGTACATAGTAGAACATTCTAGAATTCTCTAGGTTAAGAGAGAACCTTCATAGGTTCTACACACTTCCATTCATGTGTATATAAGGAGGTGGTGGCCTCATTTGCAAACCACCAACTTGAGAACCAAGTTGAGAGCTTCTCTTAGCATTGTAAAGTGTTCTTTCCTCAATAGAGAGTTTCTTCCTTCCAAGTGTTCTCTTGAGTTCTATTCGCTTCCAAGGCGTAGGGGTAAGAAGTGAGAGCATAATAGCAGAGGCAAGGAAATTTGACTTAGCAACATTCAAGGGGCGAGTTGTCTAAGTGCCGCACGGGAGCTTAGCGAGGAGACTAAGTCCATGACATTAGGCTATGAAGGATGGCTCCTTTTGGTTTTAATTTTATCTGCTTCCGGGATCTTTGATGGAACCATAAGGAATATGATTCCGTATGTGGTCGTGGGAATCTTGTTTTTCGTGTGCTATTTGATTTCGATATTTGAAAATTTCCATTTTATAGACACTTTTTTGCGAGGTCTTCATATCTCTTTTAATAACGAAGGCCTCTCTTTTTGGTTTTCGTGTTGGTCAAACAAGTGGGCGGCATTGGCCCTCGAGTGTTTTCTTCGAGCTCTCGATCCTGATTGGGCCTTACGACACGAAAGCGTCTTCTTAAGCACCGGATCAAGGTCAACGACAACAAGAGATCGAAGAGGTCTTTCCTACGGAGGCGGAAGCGCCTTATTCATCATAAGAAAGATCAGGGTCAACAAAAGAAATTTGCCAAATCATTTTCCTAAGTTTGGATGACATGGAAAGCATAAGGGAAAATATTAACCTTGAAAAATAATGAGGATATATGGGAGAAAAAGCAATGCTTTGTAAACTACACACAAACCACTTGCTTGGCGAAACAATAAGACAGACGGAATGAGGTATTTGAAGCCTCAATTATCTCCATAAACTGTCGATGTGGGATACACATCATATAATTATAAAAGCAAAATGTCACCCAAAAGTGGGATTGAGAACCCTTGCGCTAATCTTTGAGAAGTCCACATGGCAACAGTGTGCTACACTGAGAACTTGTGAAAGTTTGAGAAAAAATATTACTTGTTTCATAAATATTACTTGAGAAAGTTTGAATAATATATTATTATAATTTTGCATTTTATATATTTATGCAATACATTTTTTCTTGAACTTTCAACATATTCCATATTTAAACATTATTCATATCTTATTTAATAAAATTTAAAATATTAATATATTTGTCAATGTTTAAAAAACATGACCAATGATTAAATCGGAAAAGTTATCAGTTCATGGTTTCAAAACTGAATTGATAGTCGACCTCCGATTGAACCGGATTAAATCGGGACTGGAAAGGTCATCGGTTGATGGGATCCGCCAGTCCAATCTGGTTTTTAAAAACATTGATATTTGTATTTCATTAATGTGTAATTATATATTTCTAATTTAAAAAATATTTTAATTTTTATAAAATATAAATTATATTTATAACGTCATCGATTGGACCACAAGTTGATCATCGATTGGACCACGGGTCGATCATCGATTCGACCAATGAACTATGAACTAGTATTTTTTTCGGTCAGCGATTGATCCGGTTTGTAAAACATTCCCAGTTTTATATATATATAAAATACGAAATAAGAGACAAAATTATTAAATTTTCAAAAATGAAAAAATATAAAATAAGAGTTTGTTTGGTTACAATTTTTAAAAACAATTATTTTTTTCTAAAAAACAAGGAAAATACGAAAAACACATTTAATTCCCATTTTTTTTTGTTAAGAAAAAACACGAAGAACACAAAATATACTACATTCAAAGAATAAGAAGTAAATTTAGAGAACATCGGAATGATGTTCTATGTGTTTTCAAAAGCTATTCTCAAAAACAGTTTTGTTTGGTTATAGTTTTTTGTTCTAAAAAATAAAAGAAGAACAAGAAAAGCACTTAAAAGAAACGCTTTGGTTCCACGAGTTTTTTGTTAAAAAAAAACAAAAAAAACATAAAAAACACTAAATTCATATAACATATTGAACAGTTTTAAGAGAATACCAAAATGTGTTCTTTGTGTTTTCTAAAATTACAGTTGGTTATAGTTTTGGAAATTGTTTTCCTATTCTAAAAACAAGGAGAGCAAGGAAAAATAGAGAAAATCGTTTGGTTCTCAATTTTTATTTTTATTTTGTTCTAGAAAATACTAAAGTCATATAACAAAAACAGTTTTCAAAGAACACCATATGTTTTCCAAAATTGTTCTTTTCAAAAACAGAAACCAAATAGACCCCTTTTTCTCCTTTTAAAATTTTCATACATAGAAAAATATTATAATCTTCTCCTTACCCTTTTATTTCCATCCATTTTACTTTCAATTTTTCTTTTCCAGCTTATTTTGGGCCAAACATAGCCGAAAGGTATTCAAACGAAATAATGTAATTCAAATTAGGCATGATTAATGAATTTAACTCAGGACTGCATCAAGACATCAAGGAAACTCTGCAAGATGCTTGACCATAAATGTGATAGCTGTACTTGTGGTTTCATGGCTACCCAAGAGGACACTAAGAATGTAAGTACTGATCTCCATTTCACTCAGAAACTTACCATTCTCATCTGGCACAAGTAACATGTAGGACAGTAGATCTTGAGCTTCTAAGTCTCTCTTTTCTTCTAATTCCTTCTTTCTCTTTTTGATGATTTCCACAAGCTCTCTGTGAAGGATGTTGTTTGCTTTGATAGCGCGGTTGAATGTTGTCCCGGGAAAATCTATCGGCAAAGAAATGAACCCCACTTAAGAGTGATCAAAGCCATAGGAAATCCACAACAGTTTCAGGATCTTCAATGTTCATAAACAACTGACAAGACAAGGCGAAGGTATGCTTCTTTGAAAGCGGATAAACCTTGACTTCTTTATTAATATTAGAAGTCCAGTACATATCTATGTGCTTTCTAGCCATCAAGTCCATGATCTTCACATAGTGTTTTATTGCTTCTGGCTTGAGAAATTGATGAAGAGAACTGTGAGGTGTCAATAGATTTCCTGTTGAAGGGTTATCAAGAAGAGTGGGAAAGTATATAATCTTCTTCATCAAGGTTGGCCACCATGAGGAAACTTAAAGCTTGTCATGTTGGAGAAAGAGAAACCTGTTCCTGAAGCCCCACACATCACAGCCATGTTCTCTCCCATCAAGAACGTCCGAAATACTTCTGGGGAGTACTTTTTCATTCTATCCTCTATGAATCTTTCCGGTTTTCCTGTCCTAGCTGCGAAGGCAAACTCCAAAATTTCGCCGATTACCGGCCATCCCTTCCGACCAGGTGGAAGCTTTGAGCTGGAAGATTTGAGTCTGGCAGCAAGAATGATTATTGCAAGAGATATAGAGAAGAGTATAAAGTAAATTAGGTATGAGAAGAAGAGATCCATCTCCCTCTTTCGATGAAAACTGTTACTCCAATATTCTGGTTGCAATTACACTCTCAGAGGAATTTTAACGAACAGGTGATAAGCACAGAAATGAAGTCGATGAGAACAATGACCGTGACAAGGGGATAATTAAACATGAAGAATCTCAAGCAACCTTCTGGACTCTTTCCCATTTGTTGAAGAAAAATAAAAAATGAAACCTGCCTCTTAAATTTTGAATAAAGCTGTTTTCTTTGAATTTCACAAAGAATCGGACAGCTTGGATTCATGAATTCTAACCAATGAGATGAAGATTATTAAATGTATTAAGGTCCATCAATGATCCGTGCTTCATGTGGCATCCACAAAGGGAACTCTAATAAAATTTTATTAACATCTTATATAATTAATGTATTTAAAGGAATTATTTTTAATATAATAAAATATTCACCTATAATAATTAATAATCTATTAAATGAATATTAATATCGTAAATAATATTGCAGATAATGTTTAGCTCATGTGGTAAAACATTGTTTCAAAAAGGCAAAAACATAGGAAAGGGGGGGTCTTGGGTTCGAATTAAATAATGAAATGATTTATTCATTAATTAAAGTCTTTAATTTAAAAAAATTCATAATTAAATAATATTTATATTTATATAATTTTATAAAATAGGAGAGCGGCAGAGAGAGCGGCGAAAGTAGGCCTAAATCTGAAAGCAAACCTAGTCTCATTTTCTTTCAATTTTTTCTATGTTAGCCTTTTTCCGTTAAACAAGGAGGAGTGATTTCTTTATCATTCTTAGCCTAAAATCACCTCTACACCTCTTTCCATCTCTTTCTTTTTCAATAAAGTAGTTATTCCATATAAATCTAGGTTTTTATTTGTTTTTTCGTGAACTAGTCATCGCCTTGGTGCGCATATGATTGTTGTTGCTTTCATGCGAGTGTAGTTGTCATCGTCTTGGTATAATGGGTAATTGTGTCTTTTTAGTACAACGTTTTTGTTTTCGTCGTGATGGTGCGACACTTATTTATGTTTGGGCGATGTAGACGAGTAAATTATATACGATCAGAGACAAGAGACAAGAAATCAAATCAATAGTTGTCAATATGTTGTAGATGAGTCATAAATATTCTAGTCATAATAGTAATATCAAATGTATAGACTTTTAGTCAATTCATTATACAATTAACCTGGATATTGTTTTATTCTTTGTGGTTTTTAGCGATTTTGATTATATTTATTTTTAGTTTGAATCAAAGAAATTTTTTTCTCTTCAATAAAATAAAATAAAATAGTAAACCTAAATTTCAGAAAAATAAAAAAAAATCTACAGGTGTTTAAATTCATTTGTTTATTTTCTTCAAAATAAAAACAAAAAATGATATAAAAATATTAATTTATCTTTTAAGTTCTTGAACTAAAAATTTGTAATCATGTTAACTAAAAAAGAGGATCCGCATGAAAATCCTCAAGCAACTTCGAATTCCAAATCCCCCAGGCCTAAAAGAAATATTAAGCATGGGTTCCAATATTTAATGATTGTTAAAGTCAACTGCTGTTTGCCTAGTTGCAATAATTTTAATGAGGTCATTACCAATGACTAGACTTTAAATAAAATTTCCGTATTTTTAATTTCATAAAACTAATCTGCTAGCTGTGACGGATATCAATTCTAAATTATGAAAAGAATATTAATTATTTAACGTATGTTTGGTTAATGTTTTTAAAAAATGTTTTCTAGTATAAAAAATAAGGAGAATAAGGAAATATAAAACACGTTTGGTTCTTAGTTTTTTTTTTTTTTATTCTAAAAAACACAAAGAACATTAGAAAATGCTAAATTCAAATAACAAGAATAATTTTCAAAGAACACCAAAATAATATTTTCTGTGTTTTCAAAAACTATTATCAATAACAATTTTAAAAAAAAGAACCAAACCTATATATATATATAAAAGACTAAATTTAAAGAATATGTATTAGTTGCACCATTCAAAGTATGCAATTACATTTTACTTCAAAATCTTTGACATACGTATTTCTTAAAATAATTACGCTTGATCTCATGGGAGGGATGTTGGGGTGGGGTTTTTTTTTTTGGGTTTTCACCCTTAATATGATGGATATGTGATTAATATAATGAGATTTTTAGTCGATTTGGATTATTGTAATTGGGTTTTTGTTGGGTTCGGGTATTGTATAGTTCCACATGGCATTGCCTCGATTATATAGAAATGATTTTAAAATAATTTATTTTTTGCTAAATTTAAGTTATTAAAAAAAAAAGCTAGAAATGGTGACAAAAACCCTAGTCGCCCTTCCTTTTCTCTCTTATGTTCTCTCTTTTAGCCATTTTTAGTTAGCAATGAGGGTGATGTTTTGGCTATTTTTGACTTGAAATTACATCTCTATATATCTTTCTATCATTTTCTTTCTCAATAAATTAGTTCTTCCATACATATATGAGTTTTTAATTTGTTTTTTCGTGATTTTGTTACCGACTTGTGGAGGCGTGTGATTGCGTTGCCTTGGTACGAGGGTTGATTTTTTATCGTCTTGTTGTGGCATTTATTAGTGCGTGGACGATTCAAACGATAAAAGGATATTCGATAAATAGAGACAACAAATCAAATCATGGTCGTCAATATGCTGCATAATAGGAGTCATAGGTATTTTACTCATTATAGGATTATCAAATGTATAGACTTTGAGTTGATTCATTATGCTTTTAACTTGTATGTTGCGCTATCCTCTAAAGATTTTAGGGAATTTGATTATTTGTTTTTATAGAATGTATTACTAGTTTGAGTCAATAAAATTATCTATTTAAATTTTTTTATATTTTTAATATATAATAATAATAATATTATTATTATTAAAATAAAATTATAAAACAGTAATATCTTATTTATTTATAAAATATATTAATTTTAATATAATAAAAATATAAAAATAAATAAAACATAAAACATAAAAGCTAAGGAATTATTTGGTTTCTGTTTTTGAAACTTGTTATCTAGATTTAGTTTTTTTTTTTTTTTTTGTTTTTTAGAAGAAAAAAAAATTGGAAACCAAATATATTCTCTCTATTTTTTTTTTTGTTCTTAAAAACAGAAAATAGTTTTAAAAAATAAAAACCAAACTGATGAGTATCACATTCCGCCATACCCGCCTGGTCTCATTGCCATTGCAAGATGTAACGTGGTTTGAAGAGTTAGCTTAGATGGTTGTATAATATATACATTAAGACTCGAATCTGGACTATTTCTCTTCTTATGTCGGTCTAAGCTTTTAACCAACTTAGTTAGGTCTTATTGGTTACTCTGGATAAATTTAATTCATGGGAAGAGAGGTATAAATCCAAGGGTGCTTATGAGATACATAAATCCAACCTTGTGGCTTAATAATCAAAATCTCTAAAGTAGTTATGTTTGGTTACCGGAAAATGCTAGGGAAAAATAATAATATGAAAAATCATTTGTCTTAAGTTTGGATGATATGAAAAATATAAAAGAAAGAAAAGACAGAAAAATGCTAAAGATTGTAATAATTTCTCTACCACCCAACTTAAGAATTAATGAGGAAAATAAGAGGGAAAAGTTACTATACACTATATCTATATAATATTTGATTCCTAATTATCTATACATACTTTTTATATTCTTTTTTTAAGTAAGTTTTTGTAAGACCCCGAAAATTACAATTTTTACGAAAAAGAGGAGTAAAATCGTAATTTGGTAAAAGTCGGAATTTTCTAAATCTCGAATGGCCAAACGGACTTCACACGTTGGAATCGTCTTGTGAAATCTAGCTAACCGCGTCAAATTTCGTCGAATTAGAGAACCGGGTTAGGTTACTTGGCGTTTTTGAGCTTGCGTCGGGCTGGACACTTGTCGCATTTTGAGTGGCTCACAGTGTGGCACGTGTCAAGCACCATATTCAGTCAACTTGAGCTCAAGGTGGGGCCCATGTGGACACATGGCATGATGCCATTGGGTAGAAAAGTCAAAGTGGTTGGGTTAAGTGGATAAGAAATTCTCTCAACCAATAATAAGGTGACAAGGGGCAAGAGGGGGACTAAAAAGGAGAGCTTCTTCTCCATTTTTGGCCAAAAACGTGCAGTAGGTTGGAGGGAAGGTAGTGAGCTTAGGTTTTGTGATTTTTAGAGAGAGAAGCTCCAACTTCTCTCTAGGATTCAATGCGTCGGTTGTCCAGTTTCTTGATTGAGAAGCAAAGTGGTTCTACGCAGCGAGGACTTCGCGTGGGCACTGGTTTCGGGAGTTTTTGACAAACTCCGAGAGGTAGGAGTTTTATCCTACTTGGTTTATTTTCGATTTAAGTGTTTTGTTAATGATTGGGTTGGTTTGAGGCCTTGAGCAGCGTTTGGTCGATCCCAGGAAACTTGGGGCCGAGTTATTTGGAAATTTTAGAGGCTATTTGGGGCCAGTCCACCAATTTATTTAGAGCACGCTTATGGTATATTATGCAATAAATTGTATTTTGAGTATTAATATGGTAGGAAATGGCCATGAAGTACAGTTCCCTGAAGTGGAACTGATGTGTGGTAAATTAGGTACGCCCACGAACAATCCATGATACATTTCGTTTTGTTAAGCAGTCCAGAGTTTTATATAATTGGACCAAAAACGTCCATGGTTGTGTGTATAAAATTGTTGAAGTGAATGACTTGAGTTATTATTAGGAAATTAATAGGTTAAGGTATAAACTTAGTAATGTTAACATGATACCATAATTATATAAAAATATGGTGTAATGCTTGTAGGCCATTGGAAATGGAATTATGATTAGCTCAAGTGAGCTAATTTGGGTGTTGGTTGTTCAAAATTGAATAACATTGGTATGAGTGTAAATTTGAGAATATATGCATAATTGATATATTGGTATAAATTGTGTTAAATGGTATAATGCATTTCATATGTATCGGGGTAACCTAGAAATTAGGTATGAGTGCATGACATGAAATAAAAGAAAAACGAACATGGTTGCGAAAGGAATTTCAATGGATGATTTTCCGAAGAATTGTGTTGGGAGATGGTCCAACAATTATACGTCGGAGGAGCCCATGAATTGTTCGGAAGGTTCTCCAACACATTCACCTCGGAGGGTAGTCTAATATTTTTACCGATATTCGGTAGTGTGTTTTCGAGAACAACGAGATTTGTTTTGAAAACAATGTTTTTTCATACATGGCTTAGGCAAGTGTGAGGGAGTCGGTGAGGACTCGAGACATGGGATTGAGCATGTAGACATTCAAGTAGGATCACGTATTTACTTGAGTGTGTGTTTACATTGAATCATTGCATATGCACTTAGGTGGGGAGTAACCCATTTAGGGTAATTCCGCTACTGGGCAATCGCTCACCTTATCGAGGGAATATTATTTCAGGTACATGGAGCGTTCGAGAAGACAACTCATCTTAGAAATTTGATTTTGAAGAAAATAGGGTTGTATTGATGTTTTTGGTATAACATGTATTAAATTGTAAATTTTAATATGTGCTTGTGTATTAAGAGTAATGTAACTCTTGAACTATTGGAATATAGTTGGGTGTATTTTTTGGTAATTATTAATGTATGGGCACAAGTGGCCGTTTCTTCGAGTATGGAGTCTCGCGTCACGAGGGACAGTATGGGTCTTTCACGGGTTGATGGGTTGTCAATGGACCCTCGGGTTTTGGGGCATCACAGTTTTTTTGTATTCTTATATTCTTATAAAATATGAAATAAGAGAAAAGATTATTAAAATTGTAGAAAGAAAAAATATATATAAAATGGATCCCTTAATTTTTTTTCCCTTTAAAATTTTCATGCATAACCAAACAAAAGAAAAATTATACTTTACGATCTTATATTTTTCTTTCATTTCTTCATTTTTCCTCTTCATTTTTTTTTTCCTAACATTTTTTGGAAGTCTAACATAGGCTTAGGCTATGTTTAGTAGGTCTCAAAAAATTTGAAGAAAAATATAAAAAAAAGAAAATAGGGATGAAAAGTAAAAGAAATAAAATATGAAGGAAAATAAAAACAAAGTTAAATCTAACATATTATTTTTGTTTGTTAATTTAAACTCATTTTATTTATTTTAACTCATTAATAGAAGGATTAAATAATTTAAAAATAGGTAAGTTTTTAAATAATGTTATTTATATTTGCTCATGTGGTATGACAAGTAGTAGTCTCGTCTCTACGATGAGTGTTATATGTCTCATCTTTGTAACGAGTTGTTTTTTGCTGTAAACTAAAGCTGCCTCATCTTGTTAACGAGTAGTTCTTCCCCCATTTTTTCTTTCCTTCACCCTGCTGCAAAGACCAGACCTTAATGGATGACGTAACCGATCACTATGGGAGGCTATCATTGGAAGAAAAAACTACTCTACAATGGTTCTAGTCGGTCACTTTTTGATTGATCATCCTATAAATTAACTTCACTCCAAGAGGAACGTCGATGACTTGCGTTGAAGAAGGAAAGGGCACTAGTATGGAACGTTGCATGACAATAGTCAAGGATAACAAAAAAGCTGCAAAATAGACGTAAATCATGTTAATAGCAATCTTCAAGGAGGAGGAGATTTGCATGCCATAATGGAGGAAGGCCTCATCATGGAAACATGTACCCATTATGCGATGCTCGCTTAAGAAAGGAAACATAAAAGGAAGGTATTGTAATAACAGAGACCAAAAGAAGGCATATAGATGAGCAAATTATTGGGCTAGAATATGGGAAAGTCAATCCTACATAGGAAGCTCCAACCACATCATTCACGGCGAGTCGTGGTTCCCAGACCATAAGCTGGAACTACCGTGGCCTGGGTAACCCATAGATAGTTCGCATCCTCCTAGACTTAGGTGTTTATTTTTAGTGAATATTGAATGAAGCTTTTGAGAACGTATCTTGAATAATCTTAATAAGCGTTAAGTATTAAGTCGTTTGTTTTTTTAATATTTTATATCTATTAAGGATTAAGTTGTTAGTTTCCATTTTGATTCTAATAATTATTTTATAATTTATTTTATTCAAAGTTAATAATAATAATAATTTATTATTATTATTATCATTTTTATTATGCAACACGATGAAAAAGAAGTAAAGAATAGATTTAAATAATACAAATGAATAGTATAAATACTTGGATTTTGAAAATTTATATAAATCCATCTTTTAATCCAATTTATCTTTAATAATGATTTGAGAAGATGTGGGATGAGCAAAAAAAAACCTACTCTACACTAAAGTTATTTTTGGTTTCCTGAAAATTGGAGGGACTATATATATTATTTTTATTTTACAAGCTTGTTTTATTTATCTTAAACTATCAAGAAAACATGTAACTTTCAAAATAATTTTACTTAACTTTGTTGTGAATAATATTATAAAATGCAAAATTTTAAGAATTATATTTCTTTGCATACTTATGGCAAGAAATAGAAAGATGGAAATAAAGTGAATCTTATTTATTTTGCGTGGAAGATGAAAACATGATGGAATTAAGCTTTTTCGAATGGAAAAGCCAAATTTTGGCTTTTGTTTGACTATTTTTCAAAATTTTAGTGATAAGTGAGTGAAAAAAAAAAAAAATGGCTGAATGCTGTAAGCAAATTGCTTTAAAGGCATTCGACTAACTTTGCTAACGGGGGCCTTAATTATGCGGATCAAAACCGATTTTGTTTTATTAATGGGAGTAAAAGTGCATCTGTAAAAGAATGGTAGAAAGATTGACAGGCTGCATTTCGAATGTATTTTCTTTGTGGAAGGAATAAATAATGGAGAGGGGTTCTCTCTCATGTGGAAGGAGAAGAACACGGTGAAATTGTGTTGTTATGCAAAGAACTTTATTGACGTGGAGATCCATATTTCGGGAATGCCCCTTGGAGGTTGACTTGCTTGTATGGATTCCTTGAGAAACACAAGCGGAAGGCTTCCTGGTAGCTTCTAAGAGAGTTAAAAAATCATTCCACTTTCTCGTGGTGTTGTGTGTTGTTGTGTAGGGGATTTCAATGACTATACTATTTTAATGTAGGACTAGTTATCCAAGACTGTAAACAACTACTGGAAAATCTTAATGGCTATTCAATAGCCCATATTAAAAGATCAGCGAATCAAACCGCCTATTACCTTGCAAAGGCGCTGAGTCTAGTCTTGGTGAATGGAATTTTTCCATTCCTTTATTTCTAAGTGATAGGGCGAAAGCGTGATGTGTAAATTGTATAAACTGGGTAAAGCGTCTATATGCGCAACATCACGCATCGTATCAAGTAATACAGTGTACTTAAGTACGGATATCGATCCACAGAGAGAAGTGTGTTGAATACTAGAATTGGCTTTACGATATTATCTGGACTTAGACTTTTAATGAATTTCTAATTAATGTAGAGAACTAAAACTAAATCTAAATAACTTGTAAAAATTACTTTTATGAAAACTAGGGTTTTGCCTCCCCTTGCCACATTTGATGGATTTTTACTTAGAAGGTATTCATTCGATTTGTGTGAATTCTTCTTGACCAGGGTGATTATGCCTCACGAGATATCCTCTCCTAGGAGTATATCCGCCTATCTCACCGATGAGGTTGAGTGCATCTACGCCGACCTTGGACTCGGCAGCCAAATGCCGAACCCTAATCGTCACACTCGGAATCGAGATATCTCTATTCTCCGATTGACCAAGTGTCGCTCTACTCATATCCCTGGGAGTCCTTATCTCTTGATCTCGGATATCCAACAAGATCATGCCAATGTTGACCAGACATTACCATGAAAATAAATTACAGACATAGACCAAGTCGATATAACTCATGAATAAAGTAGGCAAAATGAAATTAAATACCCCAATCCATGCAAGCGTATGAGGTTCAGCAAAACTAACCAAAAATAAATCTAGAACATGATAGAAAGTTATTATAAACATTGTTCTATAAATCATTAATAGTTCAAGAAGAGAAATACAAAGACACGAGTTTTCCACGATCCTTTGGAATTGGCTCACACTTCGTGTTAAAGCTCTCCTCGTCCGTACGTCGCTCGATACCTCGAAAATTGGATCTCACATTGGCACATAATTCTTACATGGGAATCACAGCGTTGCGGCGTTCGAAGCGTTGAATGCTTGTTCTTTGGCTTTGGCTTTTGTTGACCAAATGTCGCGACGTTGCAATGTCGCGATGTTGGTGCTGGGTCTTCACTTCTTCTTTTTCAAATCTCCACAAAGCTTCCGAAAACCACCATATTCACCTGTGTACAAAGACTAAAATCAAATATAGAGCGATAATGCACTTATTAATATATAAAATAGAACTAAAAGCGAAGTAAAGGCAGGGTATGACATGAGTGTTTTGGACACTCATCACACCCCTAAACTTAGCTTCTTGCTTGTCCCTAAGCACGAAACAGACTCTAAACCAGACACACAAGAAAATAACATACTAAAACTCAACGACACGAATGTGATGCACATGTTGCCAAAAGGAAGGATTAAAATGAATCGAACTCACAAATCTTGCCATTTGTCTCTAAATTCAGAGGATCCTTAAGGTTGTTTGACTTTCGAAAGAATTCAGTTGAACAGTTCTGTTAATAGTGATTGACCTCTAGTTTTCAATGGCCTTTCCCAAAAGTCTATGTGCATTTGATGCATGATCTTCAGCATATAACTCGGTTCTGGTACCCTCAAACTTGAATTCAACTTGCCTATTTGGGAGAGTCTAACTACGGAAGGATAAGAATGCACCCTTTTTATTCATACTAACCTACCTACACATGAAAGAAATACCAGTGCTCGTAAGTTTTAGTTGAGTGTTCCTGTAGCGGGGATTCGTTGGTGACTACCCACCAGTTGGTTAAGGGCACCAGACATTCAGTTCCCCTCAAAATTTACCTCGAACACTCAACCAAACCTAAGAGCCCTAGGTTGTGGGAAATTTCCATCCTCTGTTCCATGTAATGGGCAGTGAAGTCAATGGCTCCTGGCCAATTGGTTTAGGGCATTAGACTTTGAAAAACCCCTCGGACTGTGCCCGAGATTCCGACTAGAGGATCCCACTTATTCTATTCACACTTTCTTTTTTATCTTGCTCTTTTCTTCTTCTCATTTTTTTTTAGATGGGGCTTAATGGCAATCCTCTTTTTTCTAAGGTGTCCAATCACTTAGGTGTTTAGAAACCCCTAAGGTTCGTTGAACGTTAGTAAAGCTAGGGTTGAACTGGGCATACTACGGAGATCACATGTGTGTGGGTGTAGTAGACTAATCGAATTGGTTTCTTGAACACCAAGAGGAGGTGACACTATGTCACCCCTACCTATCAACATGTAATTCCGAGCATCTAACAGCGAGGATCCTTTCTTGTGACTTACCCAGCATGTTTTTCGAAAGATTTGAAGAGAGAGGTCGAAGGATCCTTGATTAAGCGATCATGGCATCACTCACACATCTTGCACAACACAACCCTAAAACATGAAACAAAAATTGGGGAACTTGGCATCCTAACACCACGTAAGCAGGAAATGGCTTGTAAAATATGAACATAAACATAAACAAAATATGCAAACATATCCTAGACAATTAAAGCACATGACGCTAAACTGATCACCCACACCCTCAAATAAAAATGGACAATGTCCTTAGTGTCAAGAAAATAGAAGAAGGGTGTCGGAAACTCCCTTGGTGATTGCTTGGATCACTGTAGTGGTGGCGGAGGTGGCATGTGGCGGAAATTTAGACGAGCTGCTCTTGGATGAATTTCTTGGTTGAGGATGGTCGCTGTGGTTTAACCATGGCGGTGCGTATGTCGGCCTTGAGTGCATCCATGTCCTGGCTCATGGTGACCTAGTGCTCCTGGGTCTATCCAGTGCGCATCCGTCGACGGAGTGAGGTCCTGCACACAGTCCTCTAATGTAGTGGAAGGGCCCGGCCCAGGTCCTCCTCCTGAGATGGCTGTGGTGGTGGGGGTTGGGTGGAGGACTTCCCGGCCTCTCCTTGGGTGCCTACTAGGATCCCAAACCTAGACTGATACGCTCTAAGCTTATCCTCATCGGAGGGCTCATTTCTCGAGTCGTACACCTCCTTTGGCCTTGGTTTACCCGATTTGTCTTTCTTAACTATGATCGCCTTGATAGGGTGTATGCAAGCCTCATTATCCTCCAAGGGCACCCCGGCTTGCTTGCATAGGCTATAGATAAGGAAGGGGTGCACGAGATTCATCTTTGCATCTTTGTTATAGAGGATAGCTTCCTTTATAACCTGCCCGACATCAATGGGATGTCCTGGATGATGACATAGTTGAGCAGGGCCCTCTTAGCCGTCACTTCGCACATATTAGTCATCGGGATAAGACTCGATGTGATGAAGTGATGCCATACCTTAGGATTGTAGGCCAAGTGTTTGGCCTTGAAGTGCATTGAGTGCCCTTCATTGTTCAATTTCCACTTGCCCTGCCCATTTGTTAACATCCTAATGACTTTTGGGTAGTTGGGGTTCTCATGAAGCCTATCATAGGCCTCAGGGTTAACTGCCTCAAGGTTATAATATTGATTGATAGACTTCGCACTGAAGTCTACCAACAACTCGCGCACCCGGACCCTTTTCAGTATGTAGGAGGTGAGATTGGCGTAGAACTCTCGTACCACACTTGTGGCAGCTGGTCTTGGAGATTGGCAAAGTGCCCTCCATCCCTTGTTCGCATTGGT
The DNA here is from genome assembly GCA_016808115.1 of Tetrastigma voinierianum. Classification (NCBI taxonomy): domain Eukaryota; kingdom Viridiplantae; phylum Streptophyta; class Magnoliopsida; order Vitales; family Vitaceae; genus Tetrastigma; species Tetrastigma voinierianum. Next base: position 22,177 of record JAEQBH010007089.1, read on the forward strand.
TTTACGAAAGAAATCATCGGGGTGTTGAAACTCCTTCTTCTTGATGAAGGACCTATTCTTTGAGATGAGGCCGAATTTCTTGGCCACGCTCTCATTGAAAAATTTCTCATGATCATAGTCATGAGAGTGCTCTTCACTTGCCCGACATCTTTTCAAGCTCATTTTTTGCTTCTTGCTTGACATTGGGCACTTGATAGGGTCGGGTTGGGATGGTTGCCTAAGCTCTGATCGCACTCTTCTTGGCCTCCTAGGCCTCCTAACACCAGTGTGATGTAGCTCAACCAAAGTGACCAATGAAGCCTCACAAAACTCACTTAGGCAAAATGTCGGACACCTAGTTTGCACTAAGTGAGATGGTGTTCGTGACTCTATCCTCTGGCTTCTATGATCACCAACCACTCCTAAGGTCCCTTCTCTAGCACAAGCAACCCCAAAAACAACAATACAATTTGAATATGGACCTAATCTTACCCGAAACCCAAACCGTAAGGAGGATCTCCAAATGAAGGTGAACACTAGTGATTTTGATCTAGGAACGTGCTTAGGGATTTGAGGGTTTCTAGGATCAGTTGGGACGAGCTTGGGTGAGGTTTGCTAGGTACCTGCAAAAAATTGGAGCATTGTTAGGGTTCCTCAAGGCTTCGGATTTGAGAAGAATGAACGTTTATGTTCATAAAAACAGGGCAACGTTACGACGTTTGGGCCAACGTTGTGACGTTCCCGAGAGTTAACTTGTCAACGTCACGACATTGGGATCCAACGTCGCGATGTTCCAGAAGGTGAAATTTTCAACGTTGCGACGTTTGGATCCAATGTTGTGTCGTTGCCGAGAGTAGCCCAAATATGAGTTACCAATGTTTCCAACGTCGTGACGTTGGAAACCAACGTCGCGACGTTACAGAGAGTTATTTGAAAATTTCTCAACGTCGCGACTTTGGGACGTTGCGACGTTGCAGAGAAGAAACTCATCTTCATCTGCAAAATTTCCTAAGTCTGAGAAAACTCCCTGAATGAAGTTCCAACCCCTTCGTACTCTTGGAATGAGTTTCTCGAACTAGCTCTCTGCTGCCGCTTCTATCTCGGACCTGAAAACAAACAAACAGACATTTTCGATTAGGCTTTATGTGCTCTGAGAAAAATGTGCTTTTTAAGAGAAAGAAACAGAAAAACATGCAAAAACCAAAAACACTTAAAACTGCACTACGGAAAGAAAAACATCAAAAGGCTTGGGTTACCTCCCAAGTAGCGCTTTGTTTAATGTCGTTAGCTCGACGGCCCTGCATCTTAATGTTGGATTTAAGAAGAAACTGAGAATGCTAACACAATCTCCATAGTGCTCAAAAACACTGCTCAAGGTGGATGAAATATCTTGGCTTCCATGCCCTTAACCCTCTTGGTGTCTTTTTGTGTAGCAATGGGCTTATCCCGGAAGTTTACCGAGTTGCCTTGCAAGATCTCCTTGTGGTGCAATTCCGGAATATCTTCATTTGGATCATCATCTGGATGCTTCATGTGCTGGAATACATGGAAAGTGACCTCATCTCCTTGGGCTCTCAATTTAAGCTCACCTTCTTGCATATTGATTTGAGCCTTTCCCGTGGCTAAGAAAGGTCTACCAAGTATGATGGGAACTGTGTCATCTTCTTCCATGTCCAAGATGACAGTTTCTATTGGAAAGATAGATCCCACTTTTACTAGGACATTTTCAATTATACCCCGAGGGTGTTGGTAGGACTTGTCAGCTCAGTTGCAAACTAATTGTAGTCGATTTTGGTTCCCCCAACCTCAATCTTTTAAACATTGAGAGCGGCATCAAGTTGATGCTTGCTCCCAAGTCATAAAGGGCTACGTGCAGGTTTCCCTACGAGAATGGTATAGCAAAAGCTGCCGAGATCTTGAAGTTTTGAGGGGGGGGGAGCTTCTTTTGCAGGATTTCGCTGTATTCCTCAGTTAAGGTGATGGTCCTATATTCTTCCAACTTCTTCTTACTTGCCAAGATTTTTTTCATGAACTTCACGTAACTTGGCATGTTCTCCAATGCATCCATAAAGGGTATATTGATATGTAGTTTCTTAAAGATATCAAGAAACTTTGTGAACTGCCTCTCTAACTTACCCTTCTTCAAACCGTGAGGATACGGAATTGGTATGGCGGGTTCATCTACTCTTGCCTGTTTCTCGGTCTCTTTCCTTACTTTATTGTCATCGACTGATCTTGTCTCTTGGAGCTGCTCCCTTTGCATTTGATCTTTCGGGCTGACCTGATCTTCCTTTTTAATTTCCCCTTCTCTTACTGCTGGTTGTTGCCTCGGTATTTCCAACTCTCTCACACTCCTTAGAGTGATAGCTTTGTAGTATTCTTTCCCTTCTCCTCTTGGGTTTACCTTTGAATTGGTTGGTAAAGAACCCTGCTGCCTTTCCGTCAACAAACTGGCCATTTGGCCCATTTGCACCTCTAAGTTTCTCAGTTGCGTCGCCTGATTGTTCAACTAGGTGGCCTGGTTATGCAGATTCACCTTTGTGTCATTCATAAAAGCGCGGTATGGGAGAGAAACAACGCATTGAGCAAGGGCTTGTTCGAGAGTCCGAGTTTTTCTCGGATGCGGATTCTTGACTCTGAGGTGTTGGCATGTTGCGTTGAATTATTATCATCCGCATTAGTTTGCTTTGTGGTTATTACGCGCCATGGTACTCAATTCTGTAATTGTGCCGTCTTGATGTTGGCGGCGGTAGTCAAACCTGACGCATCTTGGGCATTATCTCTTGTTTCTTGTCGAATGACATTACGCACTACTATCTTTGTCCTTCCACGGACCGCGCATAACTCCCATGGTGATCTGGCGGGAATTTATGGTACCTTCTTTGTCTTTGTGCGGTTTAATTGGCCGTAGCGACATGATTCAACAAATTCTTTGAGGACCTCGTTATCTACGCTTCCCATAGCCTTTCCCAGTGTAAGCCTATCCCTGGGCCACTTATTGCTATTAGTAGCCGTATCCTCCAGGATTTCATATGCTTGGTCCATAGTTTTCTTCATTAGTGCACCCCCTGCTGAGGCATCTATATAAGCGTTGCGGTCGTACCTCGGACCGTTATAAAAGTGAACTTGCGTCCATCGAGGTTATCGTGGTGTGGACCTCCTTAACAATTCATGAAATCTCTCCCATGCTTATGCTAAGTTCTCTCCCTTGAGTTGTCTAAAAGTATTGATCTCTTGCACAGGTGTACGCAAATCTTGAGAATGGGGAAGAACTTTGTGCGAGAACTTTTGTAAAGTCGTTCCATGAGGTAATGGAATCACGTAGGCGACTTCGTTAACTAGTGTTTAGCTCTATCACTAGTGAGAGAATTTGGAACAATCTCGATCTGGCGCTTCTTGTCACCCGTTTGCCGATCGTGTCACATACTTGATGAAGTTTGTTAGATGCATGTTTAGTTCTCACTTGGCGGAGTCCATGGAGCGAGTGTTAAAAACATCTGCAAGATTGCGAGTCTTCGACTGAAATTGTTTGCTTATATAGATGGTCTTCGTATAGCAGACTGAACAACCGTAGACGGTAAAACGAACTCTTCTAGCAACATAAATGGATCATCTGGATGTATAAACGGCATGGGCGCATAATTCCTACCATTATTCCCATTCTGACCCCCTTGCAGCTCGTTTTGCTCTTCGCCTTGATCTTGCTCTTCATTGTTCTGCATGGTTGCTAGATCTCTTTTATGTGCTTCTCTTTGTTATCTGCGTAATCGGTGTAAGGTTCTTTCTGGATCAGGATCTAATGGAAGTAGTTCAACTTGACCCCGTCTTCACATACACTCACGGTAACCTTCACTGTAATCACACGCACAAACACAAAGACCAAATTACAAGCACTTGTATAATCAAAATAAAATGAAAAGAAAAAAATTCGAGGAGTAATATCTAATTGCTGTCCAATATCAACACAAAACTTATCCCGAGCAATGCGAAAACTTGATAGGGTAAAAGGCGTGATGTGTAAATTGTATCGTTGGGTAAAGCACCTATGTGCGCAAGTGCACGCGTCGTGTCAATGTCACGATGTACTTAAGTCTGGATATCGATCCTGAGGAGAAGTGTGTTTGAATATTGGAATTGGCTCTACGATATTTTTTGGACTTAGACTTTTAATGAATTTCTAATTAATGTAGAGAACTAAAACTAAATCTAAATAACTTGTAAAAATTACTTTTATGAAAACTAGGGTTTTTCCTCCCCCTGCCACATTTGATGGATTTTTATCTAGAGGAATTATTCATTCAGTCTATTAATGAATTCTCGTTGACGGGGTGATTGTGCCTATGAGATATCCTCTCTCGAGGTATATCCGCCTATCTCGTCAGTAGGGTTGGGCGCATCTCTACCTCGACCCTCGAAGCGGCAAATGCCAAGCCACAATTGCCGCGCTCGGGCAGGGATATCTACATTCGTCGATTGGCGGTATTTACAGCTACACTCTTATCCTGGGAGTCCTTATCTCTCCATCTCGGATACTTGACAAGATCATGTCAATGTTGACGGACATTACCATGAAAAACCACGAACCGGACCCGAGACATAAGAACTTGTCGATATAACTCATGAATAAAGCGAGACAAATAGAATTAAACCCTAATCCAATACATTGTATCAGGGGTTCAACAAAACCCTAGAAACGTCACAGAACATGAGTGAAACTTAGCCACAAACATTGTTCTATAAATCATTAATAGTTCGAGAAGAGAGAAATACGAGAACCACGAGTTTCACGATCTCGGGTTGCTCTTGCTTTATGTTAAAGCTCCTCGTCGAGTATGTCGCTTCGATACCTTGAGAATTGGATCTCGTGCTTTATAATTCTTACACCCAGAATTGAAAAGCGCGGAAGCGTCGCGGCGTCGCAGCGTGTCGCCAAGTTGGCACGTCGCCCATGTTGGCACGTCGCCACGTAGGCACGTCGCCACGTAGGCACGTCGCCAAGTTGACACGTCGCCAAGTTGGCCGCGTCGCCCGAGTTGTACGTCCTGCATTGGCATGTGGCCGTTGGCGCGTAGCCGCGTCTTCGGGTCTTCGGCTTCTTCGTCTTCAAATCTCACGAAACTACGAAAACCACCATATTCATGTGCACAAAAAGACCCAAAAATAAGATATAGGGCAATAATGAACTTATTAATATATAAAGCGAGAACTAAAGCGGTAAAGATGTAGGTATGACATACGGTGTTTTGGACACTCATCACTAAGCTCTATCTTGCTCTTCGGATACGGTAATTAAAAGTATTCATTTTTGTTTAAAGGAATTTATTTATATTTGATTTTTTTCCAGATTTTCATTAGACAATCAAACATTATCATTTTTCTTATCGGTTTTCTTTTCTTAATACTTTTCCAGGAACAAACATATGAACTATCGAGGAGTGAGGTCGAATGACCATAATCTATGGTAATTACCGATTAGGCGGGTCGGAAAATATAAATGGGGGGCATAAATATTTTCGGGGCATGACTAGTGTGATGGTTAAACATCAAACCTTCTAAACAAGGGGTCAGGGTTTTAAACCCCTTTGTAAACTATTTTTCCCCGATTTTTACAGGGGAGCATTTGCCTATGACGCCCGAAAATCAGAGGTCAGTTGATCACCATCAACATGCGGAAACTTTGTGAATATCGGTATAACTGATACCTTGAATTGTGTCTATTCACGGGATCCATATTTTAACAAAAAATCGGATAGAGTCTCATTTGTACATGGAGCTTTATCCAATTCCCAACTTATACATTATGCAAGCAACACTGACCCGTAGAGGCCCGATATAACCGATGACCTTAGGGTCCATTTATGAGTAAAAATTAATACACTAGGCCCATTTATCCACATTCATATAAAAACATGTAGACTATATTAAAAACAATCCATAGTTCAATTACAACTCTTTTTATATTAGTACATGCCAAAATAATTTGTTCCAAATTATTTTACAAAAATAATTACAAAAGTAATTATAAAAGCCATACGTCGGCTTTCTTCACCCTTACGATACTGGATGAGAACCGTCCATCAACGTAAGTCCCACACACAGAAATGTTTTTCCCATATATAGGGTGAATATTATGTGATAGAGAAATTCCTATAGAGGCTACTCCCCACCTAAGTGCACGTCTGATATTCCTGGCTAACAATTTACATTCACACCCGACATTCCCGATAAAGAATAGCCAATTCTAGGTTTGGAATCCCATATCATGTTATGAAATGATTGAGACTCATTCATGCACCATAGAGTCATTACCGACTTCCATGCACATTACAATGCCAATGTGTGATAAATCGTCATTAATGGATTGCATCAATGAAATTCTTTTAAAACAAAAGTCATGTGTTTATAAACCAAAACTTTTTTGGATGTCACATCTCGAATGACCATTTCATATACAAAATCACATGTCTTTTATGGTAGCGGGTTTTGGAGTCTCACCGTAGGCTCCCCAGGCTTTTTACACTTTTTGGACTTTCACCATTGGAGTGTAATGAATAGATAAATTGAATCTTCAGTGAAGTGTCTAACATATTAACTATTACGGAAGCCTGAGTTTTCCGTTTCATGCAATCAGTTGCCCTCTGTTGGACTTTGTCCAACGATGCCGAGAATCCACCATTAATCACCAAATCACGGTGTTGATTCTAACCATGCACTCACACCATAAATCACGATGTTTCTGGTACATATGGTGGTACACCATTGCATGTCAATGCCATACCATATGTAATGAATGCCGTATGGAGAAATTAAACCATAAATTTTACCATGTGTATCATGGACAATTATATTACATGCATATAATCTCTAAAATAAATGATGTTTCAATGTCAATATATAAGCATACCCATATCGACATTCATCGAGCAACAATTTATCAGAAGCATCTGTCATCAATTAAAGTAATAACACCTTTAACCCTCAAAGGCCAATTATGGCGCCCTATAATGCCCATAAAAAAAAAGCCCACTACAAGCGACCCCAAATGAAATAACCCAAAATAGCCACAAAACTGACCAAAACGAACATAGCGGTCCGGATTGTATTTTTTACATACATCAGAAACAATGGTCCCTAAGCACTTTTGGGAGATATTACACACAATCATAGAACAATTCACAAAAGTGGCCATAGCCTTAGGTTGCAAGCATTGTTAAGGTTTCTTTAGTTCAAAACGACATGGCATTCATTGTTATATTGTTTTTCAAACAGTTCTAAATTTTTTGGGACATATTACCCTAATCTAAATAGAAATTGCCAGTGGCTGCTCAACTGGCCATTAAATAATACATCAGAACAGTTTTGGCCCCTGGTCAACCAGCCCTTAACGTCGATTATTGTTTTGTTCAAATATGTTCCCCAAGGCAGTTTCTATTGACAGCCACCAAGACATTGGCACAGGCACCGCAGTGACACTTTACAGGCGGATACAGCCAGTACAATAAACTACCAGGTGACTTTACAAACAGTTTCTAAATAAGCGAATAGTTCATGGGACCTCTACACCTTCCATTCCCCCAAAATCAGGCCCTTAAGGTGAAAAATAAACCAAAGTAAGAAGAATCTCTATATCTTGGAGCGTAGTATAACTGAAGGAGGTCTTAAGAACATTTCCTAATCCCAAAAAATTTGATTTCCTGAAATCTTCTCCTTTTGATCTTGGTGAATCCCTCATTTTTGGTACCCATGCGTAGCCCTCGTTGAGTAGATGAACTTTCACTCTTGGCTCGGCCAATTTGAATAACGAAACTCCGTGAATTGAAGAGAGGCTTGGATTCTCTTTGCTTTACTCCCTCTTTTAACTCTCTCACGTTTTTTCCTAGCAGAAAATATCCCATGTGTTCTACCCAAAAACCCATTTTAACATCTTTTTCCATTTTGATTCGCCAGCCCGATAGGTGCCGTGTCCTCAAACATTCGGGTCCATTTTGCCTCGAAACATTGGCACGTACCTGGTTTTAAGTTCATATTATTTTGCATAGACTTTATCTAAGTATTTCTCAATTTTCAAGATTTTCTTTAAAATCTGGATTTTTAGGGTCACAAATTGGCCCCTTTACCAGTCGACCCGATTGGCGGATCAGACCTAATCAGTTGCTCACATTAGTAAATTACTACCAAACTTAGAACTTTTCGCTTTTCATTTACTATCATAATGTTAAACATTTAAACACCTATAATTTTGTAAGCGTGATTAAAATATATACATGCTCTCTCCACATATATGGAAGTGTTCAACATTTACAATATTTACATTGCTTTCAAAGACAAAACATATACAAAAAAAAAAATAGACAGGTCTTTAGTGGGCACCTAGTAGTGTGTTGGCCTTGGTTGCTGATGTGGAGTGTCTGGACTTCTCGGTTCTGCTTCTCTTGTACCTACACGGATGAAAAACCCATGCTAAATTTTACGCTTAGTGGGAAATAAACTCGTGGACGACCACTAACACGGATCATTACACTTCTATACACATGCATAAACACCTAACATATCATATCATTTAAACATGCTTATACATATTTCATATTTACTTATCATACCATGTTTCATTTCTTATCATTTTACACTTTGCTTCGTGTTCTTGTCACAATATACTTGTCATCGCAAAGCGGTGCTATGCTTTTCTTATCTTATCATATCATTTCATATGTCATATTCAAGTCATTTGTTTTATGTTTCATGTCTGCATAAACCTTAGAAGTGGATAAAAGAAACTATAAAAGGGCAGAAAATGTATTTGTATACTGTATCTGGCTCTACTTTACGGTCTATATAAGGGCAGAAAGGTAGCATTTATTATCATTAATAGAGACAATCACCATCTATATAAGGCTGAAGAAATATTTGTTATCATTATCTGAGACAATGACCATCTATAAGGCCTAAAAGCGTAATGATGGCTAAACGGGGCGAGGCGATGGTATCTTTGCGAGACTTGTTTTTCCCTAATAGGCATGCCCATCTATCCTTCTACCGGGTTCTAGCGGGGACAATCCATCAATGTATTTTATGTTTAGTACATATCTCATATTCCTGAATAATTATTGTCATCTGGTAATCATATGCGATATGTATAATCATTTATTCGTATCTTTGCATTTTTCATATCTCGTTATATGCATGAATAATTATGGTTACCAGTAGTGCCTACTTTGTTTTTCATGATTTCTAAACCTACTATGAGTTCCAATTTTATCATGCTATATATGGCTGGATTTTTGACTTAATGGGCTTTCCATAGAGTTCAAGAACACCCAAAACGGAGTTCGGACGAAGAAGTTATGACCGTCTAAAGTTGGAGGTCACACATAGATAGCCAATCCTAAGCCCAGAGCTGACCTTATCAAGCTAGCGACTATGGAAAAGCTAGATTTCGGCAGAGGTAATTACTGTTTACTATCCTCACGGGCATATGGATTGGAATCTTGACTCAATGGGCTTTCCATAGAGGTCAGAACACCTGAAATGGAGTTCGGACGAAGAAGTTATGACCATTTGAAGTTGGAGGCCAACAATCAGAAAAATGACAATTGTGTCCCACTCAGGCTGCTGCACACCATAGCGTGCTGCTCCACTTTTGATGACTTTCTGACCCTAAAGTTTTCGAAATTTGGATATACCTATTTCAGAAGATATGTTCTTCTATAAGTCCCTAGTTTACTTAGAAATTTGGAATCAATTAGTCGGATGAGTAATGACCAAGTTATGGCCCAGAACAAAACATAAGTTTTGGAGAAATTTTAGCTGACATCTCCCCTAAAACCCCAATATTTCCTTAATACAAACACTCTCAATTGAGGATTACAATCAACCAACCAAGTCAAAACACAACCAATATACCAAGTAGGGTTCTTTTAGATCCAATTCATCAAAAATGGGTTTATGGTTTGATTTTTTTCATACAAATCCATAGAAATCTATACAAGTATCCAAAATAATCCATAAAAACCCATAGAAATCCATACCTTTTGCTCTTCTCTTCCTTCTTCTTCCTCTTCTTCTTCTCTTCTTTTCTCTCTTCCTCTTTTCTGCTTTTCACGTTTTTGGTCTCTCATTTTGATCTTACCTCATTTTTGATATTTTTCATTTTTTTCTTTCTTTGCAATTAGGTCCTTATACTCTCTTCTATTTGCAACCCAATTTTTCTTATTTCTATAATGGCATATCCTCTTCTCATATTATGCCTTTCATATCCTTTTTGAAAAATTACTATTATTCCCTTATATCTTATACAAATTCGGGTTTTCAAAATTTTCTCATAGCTAATTATAATTACAAGAATTCAAAGAATTTATACCCTACAAAAAATATCTAAACATGTTATAAAGCGTATGGCATATTTTGGGGGTATTAACTCTCCCTCACTTAAAGAAATTTCGTCCTCAAAATTTTACCTGTAGTGAAGAGTTCGCGGATCTTTGTAGCTTTTCATAGTTTGTGGCTCCTAGTGGCTTCTTCCACCTTGTAGTGTTGCGAACGCACCACTAATGATACTTGCTTATTCGCCGCGACACCTCGAGCGAATGGCTTTGACTCTTCATCATACTTGACAAATACGCTTGAGCACATCCTGCACTGGTAGTATGCGACTCCATCTAGCGGTATCTCGAAGCATCGCGACACATGAAACACATTGTGTAATTTGGCCAATTCTGGAAGGAGTGCCAAACGATAAGCCACAGGGCCATTTCGTTCCAAAACCTCATATGGCCCTATGAACCTTGGACTTAATTTTCCCTTTTTACCAAACCGTAGAATTTTCCTCCCGCAGTACTTTCAAGAAGACCTTGTCTCCCACTTCATATGCAATGTCTCTCCTCTTCAAATTGGCATAAGATTTTTGTCGATCATTAGCCACCTTTGACCTTTCCCGAATAACCTGCACTTTCTCTTCCGTATCTTTCACTATGTCTGGACCAATCACTTTATGCTCATTTAACTCCATCCAACACACAGGAGTTCTACATTTATGGTCGTACAAAGCCTCATATGGTGACATACCAATGCTTGATTGAAAACTATTGTTATAGGCAAATTCCATCAATGGAATATACCTATCCCAACTTCCAGTGAATTCCATGACACAACCTCGAAGCATATCTTCAAGTACTTGAATCAATCTCTCGGTCTGTCCATCCGTTTGCGAATGGAATGCTATACTAAAATTCAGCCTCGTGCCTAAAGCTAATTGTAATTTGATTCGTGACATAGTAGGGTGATCCGGAATCAACAATATTTATAACCTAAATTCTTACTACCGTAGCAAAGCTACTGCAGTATAGTGGCTCTAGAGTCGAACACAAGGATGGGTTTTCTTCGCACAAATGACTTGCAATTGGCTCAAAATGGTGAATTTGTTTTGGATTATGGGATTTTGGTAAAAACAGTAGAGGTTGATGATGTGTAGATTGAAAATAAATTGAAGAAAAATATGAAAAAGAACTCCTTGAAGCATTAGGCGCTCTTTGGTTTGAAAGGTCTAAGGCGCGATTGAGAGGTTCTCCGGTTCATTTCCTCACGTTGGGGAGGATGACCTATAGTCATTTCTTGAACCGGATCTTCATTTAGCTTTAAAAACTAAACCCTATAGAGGGCAACTAATGAATCTCAGTGGATCTAGCAATAAGCATCCTTGAACCTAAAAAACGAATCTTGGTCCATGAGGTACATTTAAAGTTTAAACCTATAGATTGAAGAGAAATAGAACATAAATACCCATAAATGCGTATGTTAGCAGAGGAGCCGTTAGTTGCCTCCAAACCCTAGCTAGCCTTGACCCTCCTCTTCAAGGATGAAAGAGGTCCTAGCCATATCTCAGTTGTCATCCTCGGAGAATTGTTTGTGTGAGAAAATAAAGAAAGGAAGAAAATGGGAGAAAAGAGAAGCGGCGGGAAAACTCCATGGGAGCCTCATTACCCAAAAGTCTCCTTTACAAACTGTACACAGGGCTTATATAATGCCCATGATAAGAAAAATTACCAAAACATCTAAACTACAACTATTACATGAAGGGTATTTTAGGAAAAATTGCAAAAAGAGGGTCAAACGGGGAGTCAAATGTCAAATGGGACAAAAACTAGAGAGCAAATTTCGCACTGGTGCGAAAATTTTGCACTTCCTTGCCTCTTCTGCTCTTCTTTCCTTCTTCTGCTCTTCTTTCCTTATGATTTTGATGCATGTCTTGATTCGAGCTCAAATTCTTCGTGCTTGGATCGACTTAACAAAATTTTTCATTAAAAGCTTGTAAAAACTACAAAATTAGCCACAAAATGTGATTAGTAGAATAGCCGGGACCTTAATGTGACAATTGAGTTAATTAAGCCGATTAATGCACAAAAAGTGTTCAAAACCTATAATAAATAGGGTTCAAAATAGCACTTTTTAGGCACTAATCACTCCCCCCAACCAACACATTGCTAGTCCCTTAGCAATGAAAGAAAGAAAGAGAGAGCATAAAAAAGAATAACAAAATGATGTTTCCAAAAAAATAGTATTTCAAAAAGGTTGTGAATGTGTAATGCCTAAACTTAAGTAAGAATCATCAAAGCCTTGCCCAATAACTATCTTGAGAGAATGAATGCCATATAAAATTGAGTATCAAAAGAGCCTCCATCTCAGTGAATCAACCAGAAACTTCCACCAAAATCTAAGTGTTTGTTTGATAAGCTCTCAACAATAAAGCGCCAAGTGCACTCTCACTGACGACTACGCATGACCTAGCAGCTAGCAGAGCCAAATATATCAGGACCCACTCTTATTCCACAATTTTTTTTTTTTTTTTTGTGTTGTAGGGGTGTAATGCTAGGGAATCGACCTCACCAAAGTCCATGTAACAGGGATCTACCGATGAATCCCAACCAATTAAGGCTTAGGGCACCAAGTCATAAGGATCTTTCGATCACTAACTCTTTAGGTTTCACTCCGGACTTCGAATGATTTCGAGACTCCAGCACCTACAACTTGTTAAACCTCACCCATCCACCCACGTAGCGAGCACTAAGTTGGTGACTCCCAACCAGTTGGTTTAGGGCACCAGGCTTTAAAGGCTTTCGCCATATACCCCTTATGGGCCCAGGTGCTCACCGGGTTTGAATGAGGAATATTCTGATTCTTCTTTTACTTTTTCTTTTCCTTCTTCTTTCCTTTTTTTTTTTCTCTTCTTTTTTTTGGAAGGCACATTGGCATTCTTTTTTTCATGGGGGTCCTTAAAGGTAGTCAACCAACTAGGATAGGTTTCGCAAAGTTTAGGAGGTTAGGCAGTTTTTATTTGTTATCGAAGCTTTGATGTACCATGTCGTGTGTGGTTAGCTAGAGGTGGAAGAAAAAGGTCAAAAGCAGCAAGAATTCAACTAATCATCCACTCAATTAGGCATGGAACCAATCTAACATCAATAGAATTGGACAAAGTTTCAATTTTTCAAACTTTAGGCTAGGCAAAACACACAAAAAAATTAGGTGCAATTTTTTTAAAATCGAAAAAGTGAACTGTATAGTATGTATTATATAAAAAAAATGACTATATTTTCAGCTTTTCAAAAACAAACTAACAACTTCACAAACAAAACAAACAACTATGCAAGAAACTAAATATCAAGTCATTAAACTTAACAAAATAGACTTGCTCAAAAACATAAAACAACACTTCCTTCCTTAACTCTCCCCCAACCAAATTCAACATTGTTCTCAATGTGGCTATGGGATGGAAATTTAAGGGAGGAAGTGATACCTCCTTGATGAAATGTGCTTGTTGTTAGATAGGAGACTTCCCAAGCTTTCCATCAACACCTTATTCACTACGTTTGGGCTTCAAATGAACAAGTTAGGAGAAGAAAAGAGAGGAAAAAGGTGATCAGCTGGAGAATTTTGAAAATTTCATCTTTATAAAAATTTCAAAAGTGTTCTTTCTAGTTAGATTTAGATTCTAAACTCTCTAAGCTTTCCAACGGCACCAAGAACGCCTAAAACGGAGTTCGAATGAGAAAGTTATGGGCAAAACAAAATGGAGTCTTTGCGGGTTCAGAAACCCTTGGCCTTAGATTTATTTTATTTTTATTTTATTTTTTTATTTTTATTTTTAAGTAAAATTTTTGAGACAAAATAATAATAATAAATTTAATTTTAAATTGCATTTTTATTTATTTATTTTTAAATATATTATTATTATTATTATTTATATATATATATATATATATATATATATATATATAAAAGAAAAGATTTTTTTTTGAAATACCTTGTTGATGTTTTGTCTTCTTCTTGCTTTTCCTTCGTTCGTATGGGAACTCTGAGCGTTGCGAAATTTCGCGCCTACGATTGTGAAATTTCCATTTCGCACCTTGACCCGTGCAAAGTGCAGGTTTGCTCTTTTGCTCCTACATCTCTCTTGCTTCAAAAATTTGACCAAAACTGTAAAAATAAACACAGAAAAAATAAAATAAAAAATACAGAAAAATTAAAAATAGGCTAGAAACTAAAATTAACTTAGAATTAGAGAAAATCTAAAAAAAAAAATTAAATAAATCAAAATAAAATAAGATAAGATAAAATAACATAAAACAGGAAAATCAAAACAAAAGTGGGGGATACTAAGCCTCCCAAAAAAAGTTTCTCTAGCCTTTGGAGGCTGCTAGAACTGGTAGAGCTGGTGTAATTGTTGAGGTTCAGGTGCTCCAGATCTGCTCCGACGCACAGACCATCAGTATGCCACTTTAGTATGAGTGGTTGCCAATGTTTTTGATGTGGTGGCGAAGGTCTGAACATAGGCCACTAATTTCCTAAAATATTGCACGACGGAGTGGGATGGCCTTGGCCCGGCCGACGGGAGGCGAGTTCTTCAAGTATAGGTTGTCTTTGCTTGAGGCGGGATATACTGCTTGGATACTTTGGGTGATGGGAATGAGTGTAAGTGTGCTCTTGGGGCTCTTCAGCTACGTCGCCTTCAGAACACTCTTGCCGCGAAAGTGATGGCGTTGGGAGTTCTTTTCCCATGGACGAACTGGCCCGACACCAATAGGCGAGGATTCGAGATGGCCTTTAGAATATTCAGCCAGGAAATTTTCTATCAGCCCTTCTTGTAGGCTGGCGGTGACCTTTGCTCCTACCATGTGGTGTCACTTGAGGCACACTTTCACGGATTCTACGCCTCTAGATGAACATGGCGGTTGGTGAGCCTTTAAATGCGATCTTTATGGGTTGTCAAATTTTTTATCAAGGTCACTTTGAAGCACATTCAATTTTTTGTTTAGAGAGCTCTCCACAGTACAAATTCTTTGACTTAATTGGGCATTGATTGTCTTCTGCTCTTCCATAAAGTCACCCACCAGCTTGGTAAGGTTCAGAATGGCTTGCTCAACTGGAGAGGTTGGTTGTGGTGGTTAAGGCTGAGGTGAAGAAGTATACTATGAGTGTCTGCGGGGAGGTGCATATTGCAAGGTTCTGAGTACAGAGATTTAAGTGTCCCTCCAACTTGGGTTGTAAGCATTTCCATATGGTGCAGTTGTTGGAGGCACCCTACATGAAGGCACACTAATCCGTGGAGGGTTCCTATAGTCCCTCATAGACCTATATGTGTTTGGATTTCTCTCCACGGGTTGTTGACTCTGCTGTCCTTCCTCTAGGTGTTCCATTAAGTTCAAACTAATATTCAATTCAGCATTAGACTCTTGTAGAACACTGACTTTGATCAACCTGCCTTCATAATTCCTTACCCACTGGAACATGTTCTTTTTCTCACCCAGCAGAAGCAGACGAGACACAAGCAAGAAAAAAAAAAGCAAAACTAAAAAGAAAGATAAAGAAAATTACATGAACTTGTTGTCAGGATAGTGTTGTTGCTATTCAAATTGCACTTAGGCACCACATCACGAATTAGCGATGCCATTTGATTCGTGCCATAGTAAGGGTGATAAGATAAAAAATGTTTGTAATCAAATTCTCTTCTTGTATGGCTTCATTAGAGTATCAGTGAGCTTCCCAGGGTCGAAAACGAGGATGGGTTTCTTGTATGAAATGATTTGCAATTGGCTCCCGAAAATGGTGAATTTGTTTTGGATTATACTTTGGTAAAAATAGGTAGGTTGATGGTGTCTGATTGAAAACAAATTGAGAAAATATGAAAAGAATATGACTGTTGGGGCGCTCTTTGGTTTGAGAACTAAGAGCGATTGTAGAGGTTCTCGGGTTCATTTCCTCGCATTGGGGAGGATGACCTATAGTCATTTCCCGAACCGGATCTTCATTTAGCTTTAAAAACTAAACTCTATAATTTTCCCTTTTTGAAAAACAACATTTACTGAGCATAAATGCTCCTCGATAGTGAATACATATCTCATAAATCTAACCTACAGTGACAAATAGAGGGCAACTAATGAATCTCAGTGGATCTAGCAATGGCATCCCATGAACCTAAGATTGCCAAATACTTGTCCATCAAGGTACATTGCAGAAAACCTAGATTGAGAGAAATAGAACATAAATACCCATAAATCGTGTGTTAAAATAGGAACCGTTAGTTACGCCAAACCCTAACCCGGCTGACCCTCCTCTTTAAGGATGAAGGGGTACAACCAACCATCCTACGAGTTGTCATCCTCGGAGGGTGTTTCAATGTAGAAAATAAAAAGAAAAGGAAGAAAATGGAGAAAAGGAAGTGGAAACTCCATGGGGTACAATACTACCCAAAGTCTCCTTTACAAACTGTACACAGGGCTTATATAATGCCCATGATAAGAAAAATTACGAAAACATCTAAACTACAACTATTACATGAAGGGTATTTTAGGAAAAATTGCAAAAATTGTTTTGGGAGTCAAATCTCAAATGGGACAAAAGCTGAAGTAAATTTTCGCTGAAGTCACAGTATTCGCATAAATCAATTACGCCTTGGTGCGAAATGCATGCAAAAATTTTACTTCTTACTCTTTCTTCCTTTCCAGCACTATCTTTCTTTTCCTTGATTTTTGATCTTTGCAATGTTGAGTTCAACAGATGCCGTGCTTGGATTGACTCAACAAAATTTGATTGGCATTAAAAGCTTGCAAAACTACCAGGAAATTAGCCACAAAATGTGATTAGTAGAATAATAAGGTTCCTTAATGACAATTAAGTTAATTAAGTCGATTAGTGCATAAAAGTGCTCAAAACCTACAATAAATAGGGTTCAAAATAGCACTTTTTGGGCACTAATCATAATTCCTTCTAGAACCTTGAAGTAAAAAGCGGATCTCTATCCGACACAATAGATAACAGTACACCATGCAATCGCACAATCTCATCCACATATAACTCAGCTAGTCGATCCATAGAATAGTCCATCCTAACTGGTATAAAATGGGCCGACTTTGTGAGCCTATCAACAATCACCCAGACAAAGTCATGTTTTTGTTGATGGGGGGAAAACCCGACACAAAATCCATGGTGATGTTATCCCACTTCCATTGAGGAATTGGAAGGGGATTCAATAAACCTGTTAGCACTTGGTGTTCAGCTTTGACTTGCTGACACATCAAACATTTAGACACGTACTCTGTCACATCTCTTTTCATTCCTTTCAACCAATAATGCTGTTTCAAATCCTGGTACATTTTATTACCTCCAGGATACATGGTAAATACCGTATTATGTGTGATGCCCCAATCCCGGGGTGTCTCGTTGACAACCAGTCAACCTGCGGAATATCTGTCTCATATCATGAGACATATACATGAGTAAAAACGGCCACTTGGGCCCATACATCAATACTCATCAAGAATACATCAACTATATAACAATAGTACAAGAGTTATTACATTACTCTTTAACTTGAAAACATATATATCCAAAATTTAGAGTTTTTAGCCACATGTTATACAAAATGAATACCAAAGCCACAATGGGCTTTCCTTCTGAGGCCTCTGAGCGCGTCCTCATATACACTCTGTGCACGAAATAATGATCCTGATAGATGTGAGCAATAGTGATAATTCCTACATGGGTTGCTCCACCTAAGTGCACATGTAGCAACTGGCGATCACACTCAATAGTATGATCTTACTTGAATGTCTACATGCCCAATCCCATGTCTCGAGTCCTCATCGACTCCCTCACACATGCCTAATCCAAATGCGAGAAAAACATCGTTTTCAAAACAAAAGATTTTTGTTCTTGAAAACACACTACCGAGTTTCGGTAAATATATTGGACTACCCTTCGGGCGAGAATTGGCTGGATCCTTTCCGAGACAATCATGGGTCTTATCGAGATGGTGTTGGACCATATAAAGAACGTCTTCCTTGAAATTCCTTTCACAATCATTTTCACTTTTCTTTTCATTTTAGGTATTAAATGCACGCTCCTCTATCGTTTTAGGGTGCGGTGCATAGCCAGATGCATTATGCCATTTCGAACAATTGACTAATATATTTTACATGCATATATTAACAAAATTAATTCACATAATTCATGTTATTCAATTCTATTAATAACACCAAAATTAGCTCACATGGGCTATGCCCAGTCAAGCAATTCTTTTGAATCACCCAACAACACAACAATCACACAACATATCACGTGAGCAATTGGAAACCCTAGGCTAAACCTTGTTCCTGGCCACATATGGGAGTTTCTCACTCAATCTGTCGTTGGGCTGAAAAACACCGATATTCGACCTCGAACATCCCTATCCATTTCATGACTCTTAGCCAAAAGAGAATAAACCAAGTAGGAAAAGATCTACCTCTTGGAGTTATTCGAAACTCCTGAAAATCGAGATACTTTTTGTGGCCTTGCAGCGATAGAACAACTTTGCTTCTTGGCGAAGAGAGCCTTGCAAATGGTCCGACGGCCCGAAATCTAGAAGTCACACTTCTCTCTCACAAACGTCTCCACACCTACACACGTTTTAATAATAAAATGGAGAAGAAGGTGTCTTTTTGTCTTATTTAACATTAACTGGCAATTCCCATTTTGTCCCTTCGTTTCTTATTTGACTTAAAGGGCCTTTTGGACACTTGTAATCTAAGCCATTCATTTCTATCTACGCTAATAATCGTACGACATGTGTCACATGGAATTTTTATGTAGTGACTTTGTCACATCACATGTCTTTCTAAGTAGATCATGGCACGGGCACGGTACCTCGAAAAATGTGAAATTAGATTGTCTCGGAATTAAATGAGAATCAACGTGGTAGCTAGATTTATAAAGAGAATTCAACGGTGGTGATTCGTCATCTGAGATCTAGAAAAATTTCGGATTTTGACCGAAATTACCATTTTACCCTTTTTCAGAAAATTAGAATTTTCCCGGATTTTATATTATGAGCCTCAAATAACAACTTTTTCTTTAACTCTTTATTATCTGGCACACATAATCTGTTCTGGAAATACAAACTTCCAGCTTCCTTTATCGAAAAATCCGTCTTATCATCATATTTATTTATCACGTAACTTTTTTAATGACTCTACATCATTTTGAGCATCTATAATCATTTGCTTTAACTTCTGTTTGTGCTTTTAATTATTCAAATATAACACATCATCTGATCTCCATTCACTATGTTAGTGGTAAATTCTTACTTGTCTTCACAGCAAAACATCTGCACCACATTAGCTTTTCCAGGGTGATAATCTATAATGCAGTCATAATCTTTGAACAACTCTAACCACCTCTGTTGTCTCAAATTAAGCTCTTTTTGAGTGAGCAGTTACTTGAGACTCTTGTGATCTATATAAATTCTACACTTTTCCCCATATAAGTAGTGTCGCCATATTTTCAAAGCAAACACTACCGCAGCCAACTCTAGGTCATGAGTGGGATAATTCTGTTCATGTGGCTTCAACTATCTGGACGCATAAGCCACCACTTTCCCATCTTGCATTAACACGTATCCCAAACAAATGCCTGAAGCATCACTATACAAAGTAAACTCTTTTCAGTAAATGAGCGTGTCCAATACGGTGCTTCGCCAACATCCTTTCAACTACTCAAAACTATTCGACATTTGTCTATCCACTCGAACTTTATTCCTTTTAAGTAACTTGGTGAATGGGAGGCTAGCGAAAACCTCTCACAAATATTCTATAATAGCACATGTTCGAGAAACTTCTCACCTCGGTTACATTTCAAGGTGGTTTCCAATTTACAACGACCTCAATCTTTGTAGGGTCAACTCTTATATCCTCCGCTGACACAATATGGCTTAAGAAGGAAACTTCCTTTAGCCAAAAATCACATTTGCCGAGCTTAGCATATAACTTCTTTTCTCTTAGCATCTACAGGACTATTTTTAGATGTTGTTCATGTTCTTGTGGATCCTTAGAATACACCAGGATGTCATCAATAAAGACCATAACAAATTGATCCAAATAGGGGTAGAATACCCTATTCATTAAATCATGAATATTCTTGGGGTTACATTGAAGTCAACCCAATGGCATTACAAACATTCATAATAATATCGGGTTCTAAATGCGGAGTCTTCGGCACATACACTTCTTCTCTCAATTGATAATATCAGATCGCGAATTACGATCTTGAAAAACACCGCTCCTTTTAATTGATCAAAAAAGATCTTGGATTCTCGGCTTAATGGGTACTTGTTTTCCGCTGTCACCTTATTGATATCTGCCGATAATCGATGCACATCTATAGAGTGCCATCTTTCTTTTTCACAAATAAAAGCAGGTGCACTTTGAAACATTGGTGGATAAATCTTTATCCAGCTCTTGTAATTGACTCTTTAACTCTTCATTTCAGTTGGAGCAAGCTGTACGGTGCCCTAGACATAAGGTGTTCACAGTACAATTTCTATGACTAAGTCTGCCTCCTTCTCGAGTGGAATGCACAGTAACTCTTGGGGGCCACATGCAGGAGATTCCCGCACCCTGCGGGATCTTTTCTACATCAACTTGACCTCTCTTGGAGTCAAGTATCACAGCTAAGAATGTCTCACATCCTTTCCTCTTAAATCTCCTAGCTTGCATAGCGGAGATCACATTAGACATTGCACTTGATCCAATGCCTTGTACCATCACTTCAGTCTGGTCAGAGCATCTCAACACTACTGTCTTTTGACCACAATCAACGATGGCTTGGTGTTTAGTCAACTAATCCATTCGCAGAATCAAGTCAAACTCTCGGAATGGTAAGGTTATCAAATTAGCGAGAAATTATCTTGCTTGTATATGATAGGCCCGATTTACGTATCTTATTTATTCACGCCTTGTATCATGACGGACTAGTCAGCATGCATGTCATATGCCAATTTCTTCATCAGCGGTACTTTGTCATATACGCGATTACACACATATGAATGAGTAGATCCGAGATCGATATTGTATACTGGCCAATATCATATAAAGAAAATATACTAGTTATAACCTTAGGAGCATCCTGATCCTCATGAGCCTTCATAGCATATGCTCGTGCTAGTGCTGTAGGCATAGGACGATTCACTGTCTCTGAATATGTGCCTCCTCGTCCTTTATGCTGAGATGGGCCACTATGACCCCTACCTCGCTCGCGAGTCGAAAGTGGTGCCACAGATCTTCCTCTGCCACTTCCTTGTTGACTTCTATTATCTCCTGACTCTTGGGGACAATGTGCTATCAAATCCTCAAGGCTTCTATACCGGAAACACCCTCCTGTCAATAACCTGCAAACACCCGAATGTCGTCTATGGTAATGAGTGCACTCCAGATTTCTCCTTGTCCAACCGAAGCACCTCTACCCGCACTAGATACTACTGTACTTCCCTGTCTTCTACCTTTTGTAGCCGAACCCTGTATTGACTCGGCTTGAACATCTCTATCTCTTTTACCAGAAGAGGAGGAGGATCCTTTTTAGCTTCTTCTTTTGGGTTTTTCTTTCTTTTGGTGGTTTCCCTAGTCTCTCCACTTTCATTGCAACTTGGACCAACTAATAAAAGTTCACTTGTTGGAGAGAAGTCATAGGTGCTAAGCCTCTTGATGGTATCATGTAGTCCATCTTCAGTACTTTACATTGAGTACCTCGGTGAGGACCGCACCCCGATTACATATTTCTTTGCTGAATGGCGAACTCTTTCTCATACTCAACCTGAAATAAGTTCTGCTGCTTCATATTCGAAATTGTTTCCCACCAGACTCCACATACGTATACATGAACATACTTTGCTCTCGAACTCTTGAACAAAGATTTATGTCATGGGATTTGGAATCCCTGGACTTTTGAGCGTCAGTTTCCACCAATCATATGCCTCACCATGCAAATGGTGGGCTGCACATGATGCTCTCGATCGGGAGGGCATCAACCTCTTCAATACACTTTTTAGCTTTCTAACAGATTGAGCTGCGACTCTTCCAATCTTTCAAGCCATGAATTCTCGGGCCATGTCTTCTTACCATGTCTATCGGGGCTTTTGAAGCTGTTAATCTTTCTAATACCTGAGTCATATCCTGAGATATCCTCAGTAACAGCTTCATTTATTTCATTGGAACTTGGCTCTCACTTCTGACATATTCAGAAGGATCCGAAGCGGATAATCCCTGATCTCCAGGGTTAACACTTTCAGCTGCTTCTTCAATTGGATTTGGAGGACGATCCATCTATACAAAACACAAGGACATCCACATCAGGCCAACACATTACTAAACACATGCTTTTCTATCATATACTCTATCCAGAGTAGCCTAAACCTAGGCTTTTCTAGAAACGCCTAAACCTAGGCTCTAATACTACTTAATTGTAAGGCCCCTTCTCAGATCCGACCCGATTGGAGGATCCGAACCTGATCCGGGGTGCTCTGTTACTAATTACTATAAACTTAGAACTTTAAGCCTTTTCATTACTATATAATGTTAAACATTTAACTTGTACTATATTTTGTAGCAGCGGATTACAAAAATATATACAAGCCTATGGAAGTGTTCAACGGCCCCATTGCTTTCAAAATAGAAAATATACAAAAAAATAGACCAAAAGGTCTTTAGTGGGCACCTAGTAGTGTGTTGGCCTTGGTTGTTGATGTGGAGTGTTCGAGACTTCTCGGTTCTGCTTCTCTTGTACCTACACGGATGCAAACACAGTGCTAAACTGCAGCTTAGTGAAATAAACTACGTGGGCTGACCAACAGCGGATGTCTGCCCATACCATTACATAAACATCTAACATATCATATCATTTAAACATGCTTATACATATTTCATATTTACTTATCATACCATGTTTTATTTCTTATCATTTACACTTTGCTTCATGTTCTTGTCACAATGCTTGTCATCGCACATGATTGCTATGCTTTTCTTATCTATCATCATTTCATATGTCATATTCAAGTCATTTGTTTATATTTCATGCGCATAAGAAAGCAGAAAGTGGATAAAGAAAACTATAAGGGCCGAAGGCATTTGTATAATACTGAAACAACGGTCCTATATAAGGGCGAAGGCGACATTATCATTGTGCGAGACAATCACCAGCATCTATAAGGGCAGAAGGTCTTTGTTATGTTATGAACAATGACCATCTACTCTCAGGAGCTCGAGAAAGTGCCAATGACGGGGCCAATTGATCGATTATCTTTATGATTTTTCCTAGGCATACCCATCTATCCTTTTATCGGGTTCTAAGTAGACAATCCATGTATATTTTATGTTTTAGCACATATCTCTCATATTCTAGAATAATTGTTCATCATCAGGTAAATATATGCGATATGTACAATCATTAATATATCTTTGCATTTTCCCTTATCTCGTTATACCATGAATAACTATAGTTACCGACAATGCCTCTTTTGTTTTCATGATTTGGACCTATGAGTTCAATTTTATCATGCTATATAGCATATTCTTGACTCAAGCCCGACTTTCCATGAGTCGAGAACACAGCGAGTTTGGGTGAGTTATGGCCGTCAGAGTTGGAGGTCGCCTGTGAGTAGCCAATCCTAGCCCGGCCCGACCCTATCCGTATGACTGGAAAAACCTAGATTTCAGCGGGGTTATTTTCACCTACTATCCTCGAGCATATGGTTGAATCTTGGCTCAATGGGATTTCCATAGAGTCGAGAACACCAACGGAGTTCGGACAAAGTTATGACCGTTCGAGAGAGTTGGAGGCCAACAATCGAAAATGGTGTGTCCCACCCGAATACTTACATCATAGCGTCTTTGCTCCGCTGGATGAATTTCGACCTAAAGGGTTCGAATTTGGATATACTATTTCAAGAAGATATGTTCTCCTATAAGTCCTAGTTTACGAAATTTGAATAACTCAATTCGGTTGGTGGTAATAAGTTATGGCCAAAACAAAAACATGGGTTTACGGAGAAATTTTGACGACATCTCCACTGGAAATAATATTTCCTTATCTGAATATTTCTCAATTAAGGATTACAATCAACCAACCCGGAGTCCAAAACACGACCAATACCAAGTAGGGTTCTTTTAGATCAAATTCATCAAAAATGGGTTTATAGTTTGATTTTTTTTTTCCATACAAATCCATAGAAATCTATATGAGTATCCAAAATAATCCATAAAAACCCATAGAAATCTATACCTTTTGCTCCTCTTCCTTCTTCTTCCTCTTCTTCTTCTCTTCTTTTCTCTCTTCCTCTTTTATGCTCTTCACGTTTTTGGTCTCTCAAAAATGAGAGATAAAATAAATCTTATCTCATTTTTTATATTTTTCATTTTTTTCTTTATTTACAATTGGGTCCTTATACTCTCTCTTCTATTTACAACCTTAATTTTTCTTATTATATAATAATGACATATCCTCTTCTCATATTATACCTTTTATATCCTTTTTGAAAAATTACTATTATACCCTTATTTCTTGTACAAATTCCAGGTTTTCGAAATTTTCTCACTTAGCAAATTATAATTACGAAAAATTCAAATTATACCTATAAAATACTCTAAACATGTTATAAAACTGTTAGGGCATATTTTGGGTATTACAACAAGACACCAGTCACCTCGAAAAAAGTGAAAAATCCGACTATCTCGGAATTCAACGAAATTCGTTTAGGTAACTAGATTTCGCAAAACGAATCCAACGATAAGGTCCATTTCGTTATCTGAGATCTAGAAAATTTCAGATTACGTAACACAGCCTTGCTATAAGCGTCAATTCTTGTTTTCCATTTTGAAAATTCAAATTTTCCGGGTTTTTACACTCCCTACTGACTAGCCTTTCGGCCTAATGACCTTATATGCTTACATATAGCATGAATTCATAACGTAGTTCTGCCAAGTGGTGATTCAATTAATCTACATTTGATAAGGTTGGAGTCGAATTGAAGACCATTTTCTGGAATCGGTGAGGGATTGCACGTGATCTTTTCATTTGGATTCACTTTCTCCAATTTGAATCTTGTCACTACATTTTATATGAATATAAGTATTTCTAGTCGAGCATATTCTTTTCCAAGGCACATACGAGGTCCTCTCCCAAAAGGTACAAATGCGTTTGGTGGAGGCCCATTTCGTTCAAATCTTGAGGGATCAAACTTCTCCAGATCTGGAAAGTACTAGGGATTTTTGTGCGTTGAATGTTCAGATCAATGTATTTGCAAAAAAATAATTAAAATAAGCAATTGTAGTATGCATGCTATCATAATTATAGGGATAAGGTACACAAATATACGATGTTTGGCCGTATGTCTAGCAGTGTCTTTAAACTTTTTAAGTTCAATATCTTTGCCTGCGTTTGTTCTTACCTGGCTCCGTACTTTATCGTGCGGAGTGAGCAGGATGAACAAATAGGCGTCTAACGCCCTTTGATGTCATTCATTGACAGTGTGACACGTCAATAATAAATTACATCACGTGTGGGTGACATCGGCGGTGTTGGCGTCTGACGCTTCATCTGTTCATGATAACAAAAACATATTTGAGAAATTTCCTGAAAACAAGCGTTAGGGATGCTCGACCAGTTTAAGTAAGTTAAACTTGCTCTCTGTTCGCTTATTAAAGGAAATTTTGTACCCAACTTTATCTCTTATATAACATATAATCTTAATTTAATTAGTTGCACTAACAATAATCTAATAGAATTATACATCTATTGATGACATACCTTCGATCCCTTTGGAATTGTAAAACCTGCATAAGTGAAGTCAATTAACACTTCTCTCAAAGTCCCTGGAGAGGGTGGGTATTGTCTTATTGACTCCCTCACCACATTTTATGAATACTTCATCTTTTGTACGTCAATCCAGTTGAGATACTCTTCTGGACCTTTGGATTTTGCA
Source organism: Tetrastigma voinierianum (assembly GCA_016808115.1). Classification (NCBI taxonomy): domain Eukaryota; kingdom Viridiplantae; phylum Streptophyta; class Magnoliopsida; order Vitales; family Vitaceae; genus Tetrastigma; species Tetrastigma voinierianum. Next base: position 48,431 of record JAEQBH010007089.1, read on the forward strand.
AACTCCATTTGCTCTATTGAATTGAGAAGCAAAGGTTAATCTTGGTATAGCTTTATAATTACCTTGTCACAACTTAGAAGATAATTAAGGAGAGAAAAATGGTTTGAAAAATAATTTCTTCTACAAATTGTTCCATCAGTTCTTATATTTTTTAAGACGAAAGAACTATTTAACTTAAAAAAAAAAGAAAAATACTTCTACAAATGATATAATCAACATAGAGATAAAAAAAAACATAAGTTTATTATAATTATAAATTTTTTATTAATTTCTTGTTAACATGACTCTTGACAATCCGTACTTGCGATTTGTATAATGGCTGATGATGTCATTAAAGTTGGTTATCTGTAATTCCCACATTCTTTTTAGGAATCAATTCTTAGGCTATGTTTGATGGGAGAAAATTTGAGGAAAAATGAAAGAAAATAGGGAGGAAAAGTAAAGTTTACCATAATCAAGATTTTTGGAATCAACTCTTAGGTATGTTTGATTCTTGAAAAATTTGGGAAAAATACCAAATAAAAAATAGGGAGGAAAGGTAGGGTTATAGATTCTTTATAGGGAATCAGATCTTAGGCTATGTTGGTTCTTAAAGTTCTAGGAAAATGCAAAAGAAAAGTAATATTTTTATATGATGTGTCACCTTTATGAACTAAAATGGTGTCATTATTTAAAAAATGACATCATAAATTATTTTCATAGTAGTGGAAAATAAAAATAGAGTTTAATTCTATATATAATTTTTATTTGCTACTTCAAACCAATTTTATTTAATTTAACTCATCAATATAAACATTAAATAATTTAAGAATATGTAAGTTTTCAAGTAATTTTGTTTATATTTAACTTTCCTCGAGATTTTTCATCAAACAACCAAACATATGAAAATAATTTTCCTTAATATTTTTTTCTTATGTTTTCGAGAACCAGAAGCCTTATCTATCCTTGGTTTTCCGATATTATTTATTTTGCCTATTCCAATTATTTAATAACGTATACAAGTAGGCAAACTACATGAATAAATTCTTAATGCTCTGCAGATTTTTGAAAGAATATCCATTACTCATAAATTCATGTTGGGTGCCATTAAAGTCCCACATTAGTTAGAATGGAAAGATTTATGACTTATAAGCAGGAACAACATTCAATTAGTATGAGGCCTATTGGGGGCTTAAAAACAAGTCTTAGGCCAAGCACTGGACAATATCATTACCAATATGGATGAGAAAGGTCGGGACACATGGTGATGTGGGACTTTGTTTGGAGCTGAAATGGTGGATGTTGAACAATGATGTGGCGTGCCTAGCAGATGGTGCTTCATGTAAGGCGTGTGCCTAAATACAGTGAAGACAAAAAAATCCTGGTTTGAGAGGAGACTCAATGGTATTTTGTTTGACACAAAAGGATTGTTGGATGTGCGCTCAAAGTCTCACATTGGTTAGGAATGGAAAGACTTATGGGTTTATAATCATGAACAACATTCCAATTGGTGGACCTTTGGGAGAAGCTAAACAAAACCACGGCTTTAGATCCAGTGGATTATATCTATGCTTACCAATTTGTATAGGTATAAGTTACGGAAAATAATGAGTGTGATTATAATTAGGAAAATAATAGCTGACATGAATTTTTATAGGCATATGTTATGAAAATAATAATGGTAATTCAATTAGTAATTAATTACTTTAATGAAAGGACGTTATGAAAATAATAATGGTAATTCCAATTAGTAATTAATTAATTATTTTTAATGAAAGGAGACGTTATGAAAATAATAATGGTAATTCATTAGTAATTAATTAATTAATTTAATGAAAGAGGGTGCTCTAATGGATACCCCAAGTATAAATTGGAGTAAGATAAGAAAATAATTTCTATTCATCTTTGAATTTCTCTCTGGCGGGTGGAATTCCAGAGGACGTACGACTTTCGGATCTAGGGTTTGAAGAACAAATTTCTCTAGGTAAGATCTTCCTTATTTTATTTTTCTAGATTTCTTTGATGTAGATTCTTTAATGTTTCTTTCAGTTTAGATCAACCCTGAAGAAGTCAGATTTAGATTACACTTTCGTTTTTTAGAAATAAAATAAAATAAGGATTGGTGGTGTCATATTGAATTACTTTGAGTATGAGAATGAAAAGCAGGATAATTTTGAAGAAAATAATGATAAACAAATAGGATAAATTTGAAAAAATTGAATTACGTATAAATGTTTGTATTTGATAGGTATTTAAGATAATATGTTTTGTGATAAATATTTTATTAAGGATTGAGATTTTATTAGATAAGGAATATGATTAGAATAATTATTTAACAATTATGGAAATAAAATCCGGATTAATAATACTTGTTGTAAGTATGATAATTGTTAGGTAAAAAGGCTATATGTGTATTGTGTAATAATATAATTTGTAAGTAGTATTAATATTATTTCATTCTAGTAAAAGATTTAGTTCGGATTAGGCATAAAAATAAATAAACTATTAAATAAGATCCAAAAGGAATATGAGTTTTATAAAATTTGTAAAATACTATAAATTGACAGTTATTAGTTTGAGCAGGTTGTCCCCGATATGTTTGAGGTGAATAATGCCAATATGGTAGAATAAATTAGGAAAGTTTTAAGAATAAATAAAGTGGCAGTGGTAGTTTCTTTATATTAATTTTGGAGAAATATTCATTGGATGAAGTGGATTAGCTCTTTCTGAGTACTCCTTTGAGGTAAAGATTTACCATCTGACTTTTCGAGAAAAAATTGTATTTTTATATATATGTATGCGTGTAAGGGATATTATCTGATTTTTAAAAGAAGTGTTTTACTTCATTTGAATGAAAAGTGTTTATTTGAGTCATATATAAATACTTGGTTTATGAAAAGTTTTACTTACTATTTATTTGAATTAGCATGGATCAAGAAAGTAGTTTTGTATGATTGTACTTTTGAGATTTGTTTTGTTTTACGAAAAGAAAATGTGGAGATATGATGTTTGTAATTTGAAATTTTGAATGAAATATTTGACTTTAGTTCGGCCACAATCAGCGGGAATAATAGTTGACACTATTCGGCCACCATCCTTGGGATATAATAGTTGACCTTTACATTTTTCTTGGTGAGGAATGTAGTGGGTTTGAACCCCCAGCCTCTAGGGGTTTCGAGTTTACTAGTACTAGTAGTGTTTGGTTTGTCCGCTAGGGAGCAATTTAGGCTAGCCACCCATTTGAAAGTCTATAGCCAGGCTTTATTTGACATTTGATGACAGAGAAAAATATATTTGAAATGTATTTGATTTACGTTTGATATATGAAAGTGTTTGAATCGAAATTTGATATGAAATTGTTTGGATCACATTTGATATGAAGTCAGTTAAAATGGATGTGAGAATGTTTTTAAAGTATATTTTGTTAATGTTCCAGCTTATTTTTTTATCAAAAGTTTTGATGAAAACATCCCTCTATTGTTATATGGTTGGCTTTTTGATCCATGAAAATGTATTAGTATTTCTTATTGGCCTTTGAGCCTCACCCTTTATTCTTTTTAAAATTTTTTAGGTACCCTTAGTTCAGGCGAGGAGTGATGGTTAGGACGAGAAATTGGTTTATTAGAATATTTGTTTAAACTTCTCTTGGGACATTGTTTAGATGTTAAAGTTTAGTTATATTTGAATCATTGAGTTTGAAGTTATTTGGATAGAACCTTGGGTTGATGTATTGGTTTCTTAAAGTTGATATTTGAGAGTTTAGAAAGTTCTGCATTTACTCACGAACAAGTGATTAGTGAGGACAAAATCCCAGTTACAAGGAAGGTTAGTGTCGTTTCACACTTCAAACCTTGAAATTTGAAGGTTTGAGGTGTGAATTAACCGATCATACCCCTAAATTGGGTTTCGGGGCGTGACAATATCCATACTAATGTGATAGGAAAGGGTATACAAGGGTTTCTAATAATTATTGCCTTTTACTCTAGAAAGGTTATTCAAGCAGTAGAATCCATTTGAATTACATGTGGATTCTAATGCTACATATAAACTGTTAAGGTTAAATGTTTTGCTAAATATGACAGATCTGAAGAATGTTGAGCTTAAATATGTTTTTTAATTCAATTTATTAATTTTATTTTTATTTTCTAAGCAACACCTCTGATGAAATGACACTTGAGCTATAGTTGAGGCAAAAAATGCCCTTTATCCCATAATTCATTGGAATGCGTAGTTGATGAAAATTAAGTGCATCACAAAGATAGTTGCAAACATGGATTGATTAACCAGGTGGTAAATCAATTTACATTTGATGAGGGTGGAGGCGAAGTCGGAGACCATTTTCAAGAGTGGGTGAGGGATTATATATGTTCTTTTCGTTTGGATTCACTATCTCCAATTTGAATCTTGTCACCACATTGTACATGAATACAAGTATTTCCACCCGAACATATTCTTTCCCAGGGCACGTATGTGGTCCTCCCCCAAAAGGTACAAATGTGTAAGGTGGAAGCCTCTTTCTTTCAAATCTTGAAGGATCAAACTTCTCCAGATCTCTAGGGATTTTTGTGTGTTGAATGTACAAACCAATGTATCAGCGAGCAAACCAAAGAATGCATCATAAGTACCATATAACACAAACTTAAACAACATTAACTTTTCGGAATTGTAAAACCTGCATAAGTGAAGTCAGATATTGCTTGTTGAAAGTTCCATTACAGGGTGATGATAGCCTCATTGATTCCTTCACCACATTCCAAGAATATATACTTAATTTTCTGAATGTCATTCCATTTCAGCAACTCTTCTGGACCTTTGGATTTTGCAATCTCCAATTGTTCTATTGAATTATAGAAGCCAGTTTCAATCGCGGTATTGTTAGTTTTATATATCGATCGTGAACATGGAAAAGAATGAGGAAAATGGTTTGAAAATGGAAATCTTGGGAGTAAATTGTTCTACATTTTCTTATATTTTTCACGGCCAAAACAAAAAATTTCTTCTAAATATCAAGAAAGACGGGTCACCCTCATCCCAATCCTTATCCCATATTACTTCAACTTACTTCCATTTCATCCCAAGAATAATCTCGTATCCACCCCCATCGAGTATTATTGTTTTATCATTTTTAAATTTCAGATTTATTTTAAAATGTTTCATTTTATTATTAATATAATTTTATCACTAATAAATGTTATTTTTGGATTTTTATATAGAATAATTTTTTTCATATATTGAAAAATGGGGAAAATAGGTAGGATAAGGTGGGTTGAGGTGGAACATGAAAATACAAGGGGATGGGGATGGAACAAGAAAAGACTAGAACCCTTTCATAAATCTGTCCGCTAAACTATTTATGCTTCTCTCAGACTCTTCAAATTAGAGGTATCTTCCATATAAAATACTTTGAAAATGTTAAAATTTGAATATATAGAAATAGACAAAGAAATAATTTATAGAAGTTGAAGTTGTAGATGACCATTCTTTTGTTGCTTTCTTTTCTTTCTTCTTTCTTTCTTTCTTTCTTTCTTTCTTTCTTTCTTTCTTTCATCTATTGACTTTTGGAAAGAAATATTTGGTTGAAAACAAATAATCAAAATTTACCAAAATATAATCTTTTTCATAATTTTTGTGAAAAATAATTCATTATAGGCAGAGAAATACCTTTGTCCTTTTGCCTTTGTCATTTTGGTATTTACGTGTCTTATAAAGTGTTATTTTGAGGGTGATTTGATTAAATAACCTTTTGAAAATTAAAATTCAAAATGTCCTTCTTCAATATTTGGCCTAATTTTGACAAAAAAATGTCCTTATTTTCTTACAAAAATAACCCCTTCGTGGAAGAGACAATGTAAATACATGAAACAAAGGACTTTTTTTGTCCAAAATTGTGAAACCCCGGAAAATCCGAATTTTGAAAGGTAAATAAATAATTTCGGTTGGTTAAAGGTAGGAGTACTCCCAGTTTCGGATGGCGAAAGCAGACCGTTTAGATCGTCTCGCCAAAATCTAGCTATCGCGTTCAATTTCATTATTGAGTTAAGTGAAAGCCGAATTTCCGTTTGAACACGGAAGGTGAATGCGAGACGCGACATTTTGAGTGGCTCAAGATGAGACACATGTCAAGTGGAGAGCTAGTCAAACATGAGCTCAAGTGGGATCCATGAGAGACAAATGTCATCATGTCATTGGAGGGAAATCCATGGTAGATGGATAAGAGGATTAGGGAAGTCCTAAGATTAAGATTTTCCGGCGATCGGTCCGTCGAATCCCGGCGAGACAAGAGGCAAAGTTGATCCTCAACTGCAGAGCCTACGTGGGTGCAGTATTGTGTGGGTTTAGACAAACTCAGGAGGTAGGGGTTTTCTCCCACTTGTTTCTATTCTTTGGCTAAGAGCCATTTTAATGGATAGGGATGTTCTGAGGCCTGAATGGCCGTGTATTCAGTTCCAAAGATTGGGATTGAGTGGTGAAATCCCTAGAGTTGTCCATGATAGTCCGAGACCGTGGGTTGGACTGTTCATGTGACCTTGTGTGTTGTTGTGTGCTATTTGTGTGATTCCTTAGGCAGTTCCAAGATGGACTACCGGATTGTTAATTAGCCCATATGAGCTAATTTTGGCGTTATTACTTTGAATGAATAACATGTTGTTTGTGTACTTTAGTTAATATATGTGCGTGATATTAACATGAATTATGGTGAAATGGCATATTGCATTTCATATGCACTAGAGCAACAGTAGAGTATGGAGTGCATGACGTGAAAACTGGTTGTCAAATGAATTTCATGGGAAATTTTGAAGAATTGCCTTGAAGTTGTCAACATTTCATATGGAGGATGACCTATGATTTCGGAGAGTTATCTAGAAATTCACCTCGGAGGAGTTTGTCCGATAAATTTTATCGAAAGTGGTATTATGTTTCGGGGGCTCGCGGCTTTTGTTTGAAAGCAGTTCACACACTGGCTTAGGCATGCGTGAGGGAGTTAGTGAGGGCTTGAGATGTGGAAGGGTGAGTCACATTCTCATCCATAACATGTAAACATTTGAGTAGGGACTTGTATGTTACACTTGAATGTTTGGTGTGCCATTGCATGAACATTTAGTTGGGGAGTAACCCAAGTAGGAAAATTCAACTACTGGGCATCACCCCATCGTGAGATTCCCCTTTCAGGTACAAGGAGTATTCAGGAAGACGGCGCTCACTAGAGGCTGCTTTTGAGAAGAAAGCCGACATGTGACTTTGATTATATATTTTTGTAAAACATGTATGAGACATTTTGATTGATACATGTTTGTATAAGAGTGTAATTAACTCTTGAAACTATTGTAATATAGTTGATTATATTTTGGTGAGTATGGATGTATGGGCCCGATGTGGCCATTTTTACTTATGTTCGAGTCTCGGTTAGAGAGACACTCATTTTGTGGCATTGAGACACTCAATGGCTACATGTTTTCCGCGAGTTAACGGATTGTCAACGGACCTCCGGGTTTGGGGCGTCACAAAAATGGTTTATTTTTCAAGAAAAAGCATGGGAGAAGTTAGGGCTTGTTTAGTTCATGTTTTTGAAAATCGTTCTTGAAAACACAGCAAACACCATTTTGGTGTTCTCTAAAATTTTTTCTTTGTTCTTTAAATTTAGTGTTTTCTATGTTTTTCAAAATAAAAATAAATAAAAAAGCTTGTTCTCTATGTTTTCCTTGTTTTTTTTTATTTTTGAAAACAAAAATTAGTTTTTTAAAACAGGAACCAAATAGGCTCTTAGATTAATAAATTTAGGAGTATTCAATGTCTTTTAATGAAATATTTCTTATTTTTATAAGAACAATGAGGGTATTTTTGTCAAAATATGGTAAAATTTTAATGCATTGTTAGATTTCCAAAATTAATGTTTCAAAGGGTCTTTTAATCAAATTACCCTTTGGGCTATATCTAGTAGCCCTGACACATACTGGAGTAGAGCTGGTTATGAATATTGATCTCCTTACTGACACTACCTACAGTTGACGAATCAATTAACCATATAACACAAACTTAACCAGCATTAACTATAACCCAATAGAAGCATATGGACATCTGTTCATAACATACCTTCCATCCCTCACTACAAGGAAAAAGTCGATCAATGACGCGTTTAAAGTGTCAAGGAAGAGTAACAATGACGCTTCCCTAAAACGTCATGGTATCGACTGTCATTGTAAATATTTAAATACATTGGCGCTTGTTACAAGTGTCATCATTTTGAATAAACATTGACCTCGGAAGAAGCGTCATAATCTTTTCAACCTAATATATTTTACTATGACGCTTTTATGGCGTCATTGATTTTTATATATTCATTTGAACCTTGACACTCTTTGTGTCATCTTCTTTTTATTACAAATCCTATTTGCATTGGTATTAATTATATATAAATCTAATATAATATTCACAGTGTGAAAATGACTACCTTATTGTGAAAATCATATAGAATTAGAAAAGACAATATGAAGTCATGAATATTGAAATAAAGACTATCTATATATCAATTGATTACAAAATTATTTATATATTACACTTTATTTATACATTTTATGGTAGGAATACAAAATATTCTTCAATTAACAGATGTGGAGGATCTTCCATAAGAGAGTGCAAGGCAACCACCACGAGGCCTTTGTTCACAAAATAGCCAAATACGATCAGTTCAATGAATAATTACATACTTAGGTGGAGTTTGATGTTTCCATAAGTCATCATTAAATAAGAAATAGACTATTGCAAATCAACGCATCCTACACATGTACCAATAGTGTAAATGTTCATTGTAACATAACATGATTGCTATAATTAATTAAGTTGTAGAAGACACACATGTATTTTGGTTGCTTATTTAGTTTATTGCAAGGATTACCAAATCTAGAAAAATATACAAAAGCTTAACAAACCCCATCTAATTGAAATCATAGAACAACTAAGATTTAAACATTTCTTCTTGGTATGATGAAAACAAATTATGCCTAGATAACTTCTATACAAAAAAGTATAGGCATACCTTTGAATGGTAGAAAGAAGATGTGAATCTACTACCGATATAAGAAAGTTAGATGATTTGTTTCAATACCTTAAACTGACCAATATATATCTAAGTTAATAGAATATTTGGTTGTATAAAGAATGGTTTAGTGAAATGATTTACTAGAGAAGGGAGCCATTTCTCTTGCCTTGTAGCATGAAATTTATTCAGCAAATCATTGCAAATAAGTCTTTAATTTTGACATGGTTTACATAGTCAAATAATCATTTTCCACAAAAGTATATATTTCAGGAAAAAAAAGAAAAAAGAAAAACAAACATATCTTGATTTTTTTATATGATTAGATATAGAAAACCAAGTAAAAAATTTCTAATAGTCAATTAGACTAAGGCATTGCTTTATTATTTTGATGAGTACTGGTGTGGTGACTTTCAAGGTATTAAATAAAAATTGAACTCAAATTAGAATAATACCTTGACGGAAGATGATTCCACTAATGATTATTGGTAAGATGGCCAGAACTTATCACATATTGACCTATAGAAAAGAACATATGTAACAAAAAAGGATGACACAATATTATATACATATCTTCATATCTGAAAAATAACAAAGTGAATCACAATAATATGAATCAGTGAACAAATAAGCATATATACATGGGGATATGACTTCGCTATCAGAAATTAATAATAAATTTTAAACAAAGTGAATATAATTTATTCAAAAGCGTTCACTGACACATCGTTTCAAATAAAAATTATGCTAAAATGGATTAATATTTGAGAACCAACTCATCACTACTTTTCGTGGAAAGAATGTATTAATAGTATTCCATAAAAATGAATAGTATCATAAAGGAAATCTTGAGCTATAGACCTAAAAGATGATAATATAATAAAACACATGAATGTAAACTACAAATTTTTAGAACCAAAAGCAAATCAAAGACATAAGAGGCATAAAATGTTCGATATGAAAAAGGATGCAAGCTCACATACACTTGGTATCAATCCAAAAACACCGATCATTGATTATCATAACTTGATTTTTCAGTTTGCCAAAAAAAATCCTGCATTTAAGATTTCATCTGATAATAACTGGCATGAAATTGATCCTAAAAGGATCAATATAAAAAGAAATTATATTTTAATACAAAAAATGAAAAAAAATACTAATGATACAACCACCTAGATATAAGAAATTACAACATTTTGTACTATATTATGTACACACTTTTTCTCTTCTACCTTATATATATATATATATATATATATATATATATATATATATATATATATATATATATATAATCATGAAGTTGAATTGTCCAAGGTATTGAACTTTGAAATTTATAATCTAGCATTTATTTAAAATGTATACTATTAGAAAAGTAAGCACAAAATTTTATCCAACAACCACTATTTTAATATCTTTATGACAAATGAGATTCTAAATTTGCACAAAAATGAGAGCAATAAGCAATTGTAATGCTAAAGTGATATATACATCAATTTTAGAAAATATCTTAACCTCTACAAATACAAAAAGCATTAGAAACTTGTAATTTTTATGAAGTTAAACTCTAAACCACTAGTAAAATGAAAAAGTTTAAAACACACAATGATAATTTGTCAACTTCTATCCTTTGCCCTCTCCACATTCTACAAAAAAGATTTTCCATAGGTTGTAGATAATTATTCATTTCCTTTGTATAACAATGATTAAAATAATTAGATCAAATATATTACATTAACTTTGATGAGTAATTTACCAACAATGCAATATGATTGATACAAATAAAAGACAATTCAATACATTGTACCTTCAACCAAAGTTGTATCAATTGAGTCACTAGTAGCACCAATCTGATGGGTTTAATTTATCTCCATTTCGCTATAAGATTTTCCATCAAAACTAATAACAAGTAACATACATGATTTGATTAGTTAAGTTGATGATAATATTAAACAATATAACTCTTATGAAAATTTGACAATAAGTATAAATTAACCTTTGTCATGAATGCCTTGAATCAATAATAATGTCAGCCATATATAAGCTGCAATATCCCACCACACTACAGATTGCCTTGGACACTATAAGTAATGTAAACCATTATATTATGATCCATAAATTAAAATGTATGATTTTTGGAATTTTAGTATTATGAACTAAACTTTATAAACAACAATCAAAGTTAAATAATTTATACTGACCATAACCTTTACCCATGTAGGCTCTCTCTTTGACGTTTTTTGCTTTGTCGGTGGATGGATTCTTAATGCCCTATATAATGACAATACTATTAAATATATATCATCAATAATTCAAGAATTGCAATCTAGAAACTTACATGTTAACAATATCCTTTAAATCATCACATGGTTGATGTAACATCGGGTCAAGGTAGTATGCTGTCATTGTCCTTGTCTCTAATGCTACCAACACCCAATGAAAACTGAATTTTTTTTATTAAAGTGAGAGATCTAGTAAATAATATAATTGAGAAACTTATAACTATCATAAAACTTACTCTGGGTTGTATGGAACAAAAATATAGTCAGCACAACTTGCATTCATTAATCGACGGTAATAACCCTTGACCTGCTTCCTTTGTCGCTTCTCGCATTCCAGCTAAACCAATGCAAAGGTTAATAAAAGCAAATCTTTCTTTCATCTTGCATCAACCATCTTCTTATACAAGCCTAGCTGAAATCTGTAAAAGCTCACTACAAAAATATGAATAGTTTATACGCACCTAATAGATAATTACTAAACTATAATGTAATTAGTCAATAAAACAAGGCATAATCTTCACCAAATGTAGAATATGATGCAATTGACTGACACTTCCTTTGATGAGATTATCATATCCATATCTTCTCTCATTAGAAAGGTTCTAAAACCCTCTCCAAAAACATCAATTGGAATGTCTACTGATTTTACTTGATTTTCAACTAACATTAGTCCAACCAGTGTGTCAAAGTTCTTGATATCTTGAGGATTTTCACATTTGCCTTTTAATTTTGTTTCTGTATTCCTTTCTTTTTTCAATTTCACTTCCCATAAAAAACATAAGGTTAATCATCCTCATTACGTTTTATTCTAAATACATATTATGCTTATTAAACTATATGTAAATATAAAAATATTTCACCAAGGTGATGAGCACCGAGAATGACTAAATGTGCCGCCATAAAACTTCATACCCAACAAATGTCTAATAGGTAGTAGTTTTCCAACTAATGGGAATTGAAGTGTTGTATTTGGTTCATAATGTAAGATCCACCACTACTAGTAATTTGGGACCACATTCACGTACAATTGTACCACCGCCACTTATATTTTCCTTCCTTGCTGCAAACAATTATATTTTCACCTATAAATTAAATGTTCTAAGTATATTATTATATTGATGAAAGTTTGTATGTATAAATTAAAGAATTGTATTTTTCAAACTTTGCCCACCTTAAGATTTTTAGTTTACGTTTTGGGTATACCGATAAAATTAAACTAGTTGACAACAAATACTTTTTGAGGTTCTTTAGTACCGCTGGGGTTGATCTGAACATGATTGCCAGGCACTCAACAAATTCGTACTACATGATTTGTTTTCAAGTTACAACCACCCATATCGATTGAGGTGTAGTTGGTACCATTTCCAAAGCTTTTCTTAAAATGCAATTAAATTGAGCTTGTCGTGCTTCAGATGCTTTTACAAAATCTTGCATTGCACGATCAGCCACACTATGAAAAAACTGTTGATGCGTGTAATGCTTCCCTTTACCACGTACCCGACCGCCATATTCTGGGGTTCCCAATGCCTGTGTAAGTATATCATTACTTCCATAATAACTTTGACCGCTCTCTTGAGACTCCTTCAAGAGATCATCCTAAAAATACAAAGTTATAAATTATGCCTAACTCCAGAAATGCATAGTATTTGTCTAAACAAACTAAATTTAAGCACAAATAAGAACCTACAATCTCTTCACAACAAGTATGACAACTTCTTCATAATCAATTTTCCTTTCCTTGCTTTTTTCCACAAAATGCTTCTATCAATATTCTCACTACACCCAGCTTGTCAACAGGTTCTGTGAGAATTATAAAAGACATCATAGTTAGTCCTTATAAAATATTTCGTATAATGAAAAAACATGTATAAATACCAAAAACCATTATTTTTACATGTATTAAATCTCATAAAACTTCAAATTAATAGGTATTTAACTTACCAAAATCTTCCTAGTCTTGCATCTCTTCTACTTAAACTGATTGTATATGTGTTTCTTCCTTCTTTTCTCGAACTTTCTAAATTCCTGCATTTTATAAATAAGAATTAATATGTATATTTTAGTAAGACACCAATGAATATGACGGTACATGCTGTCAGAAGTAGAGGCTGTTTTAATAGTTCTAATTGAAATGCATTAGAGAGTCTATCTTTAACAAAATATTCTAAATCAAGCCATCCTCAAACGAAGCTATATTCAACCTGGAGGATTCTTCAACATTTCAGTTATCCTTGAAAGGCATGATGCATTACTAAGTGGTTCTTAAATGACCGAAAACTTCTTCCTATTGTTCGTATGCAATTTCTCATACTTCTTTATCCAACGTAAAGCAAATTTCACAAATTATAACAATATTATTAGTATCGTCATCTTGTAGCAAATAAAAAATATTTTATCAATAACTAAGTATAAGTAGGCTACTTCACCGCGCCCCACAATTTATCATCCTTTAATTGAATGGGAACCTCTCGCCAATCTCTATATCTTATAAGCACCATTGTCCTTACTAATACACCCAAGTAGCTTGTAAGATGCACAGAAGCATCACCAACAAAAATACCATCTTTGTTGTACTTGATGAGAAGTTTTATGCCTTTGCTCCTATTCTTGATAATCATACATTTTCGAGTCATTCCCCGATAATTCCTCTTTATAGGTTTTTGTACATCATCTGGATCCATACCTATAAGCAAAGAAAAGTAAGATATTTTAAAAATGATGTGAATACGAATTGAACAACCAAAAGGAAAAAAAAAGTTGAAATACCTTTTTCTTCGTCCTTCGACATAATGATACCTCTATAAAAGAATGTTGTTTTAAGATATCTGCAGGAGCAATTTGTGGGCTTGATGGAGAGGACTTACTATAAAAGAATCCAAATTAAATAATCTATTATAGACTTTCCATTCATTTGTTTTACATGATGATAATTTGATTTATACTCTTGTAAAATTTAAATGCATATATAATAGTTTGACAAACTATTCAAACATACATAAAAACATATAAATGAAGTGACAAAAAATTATATCTTAATATCCAACCTTACATGGTATAAATCATTTTAGAAATAATTATAATGTCATCACCAAAATCATTATGTGTATATTTAAAATGATCAAAGAAAGATTTTGAAGCAAATCAACCAATATTCTGAATCATGTACAAACTAAGTACTCATTTAGATTTGTTTTCTCAATCAAAAAAGAAGTTCGATTGCATTCGCATTCATATATATATATATATATATATATATATATATATATATATATATATATATATATATTATGTTACATAATTGTGCTGTAAAGCTTGAAATTGAGTCACATGGAAGATTTGTTTTCAATCCAAACCCCTTCAATGTCTTCCTGCATGCATATTGCTTTATGGAGTCATCAATATCATCAAATGAACTACTTTTCGCAAATGCAATCTAATGGGAGGATGGTGTTCAAATCAAAATTCTAAGGTCATCTATACCCTCCTTATGTAAGAAGTCTTTTTGAGGAATTGATAGGACGATTGACCATCTTGGCTCAAGTTGGTCTTGTGAGAAACTTGTTTTGCTTATGAGCAAGTAAAATGAATGAATCTGATTTAAAAGCCACCTCATAAGTCAACCAATAAAGCCAAGTTCATCAACTTAATTGCTGTTGTTTGTGTCAACCCGGGCCACACTGAAAATTCGAATTCGAACATAGTGTAATCATGATCCCAAATCTCAATAATGACCCCATAAAAACATAAACACCAATACAGATTCTATCCTTTACCGTAATTTCATTGTCACGCTACAACACTAACTCCACCTGGTTGCGGTCAGGCGTAATTCACTCGCTCCTTTGTATGATAACGACATCCATTGATGATATATCCATTATACTTGGACACATAGTGACTAGGGCCATGTGCTATCCATTTAAGGGTTTCGCAATGAGCAGTTCTTAGGTTAACAATGGCAACATCACCTACAAAAGTTCGAATGTTAATTATTTTAATTTCTCATGTTAAAAAATAAAGGCACATATGACATCTATTCTAATACTCTTCCTCAACCAATAAGTGAAAGTGCGCCTCTATGCTCATCTTGTAGCCACTTTTAAGTTTCTATTTGACGAGGATTTGCATTTTCAACTACATGTGCTCTCTTACAAATCACATACAACTCTTAATTAGTATTGTAAATTTATCATAAAAAAATTGAATAAAACACAAATGTGTGGTCCTTACTCAATAAAAGGTTGCACGATTGTCGTATTCTCCAACACATAATGATGTGCTGCAACAAACAATGGATCAACCTTCATGACAAAACTTCCAGGTAGAGGTGTCCCAATTTTGTGGTCAATTCTTAGACCAATAGGAATCCCAATTGCATCCACATTAGACAAGAAATCAGTGCAAAACTCAATAGCTTCCTTTGTAATGTAAGATCAGTCAGATCCTTCATGAATACTGCTACGACATAATCCTTAGTACTTTCATGAACCTTTCAAAAGGGTACATCCATCTAAGATAAACGGGTCCACAAAGTCTTACCTCTCTTACAAGATGCACTGTCAAATGGATCATGATGTCGAAGAAAGAAGGTGGGAAGTACTTTTCAAGCAAGCATAATGTCACAAACTAACTGATTTGCAACCATCCAATGTAGACACATCAACCATTTTGCAAGCAAAGAGCATTGAAAAAGAAATCAAATTTACAACAGCAAGTCTAACATGCTTCGTAGAAGGATCGTAATGCAACTGTAGCAATTGTCGTGATTAGTGTATGATAATCATGTGATTTTAGCCAACAAGCTTCAATTCCTCCATGGATACAAGGTTTCTCAAAGTTTGGAACAAGATCCTCTCGAACTTTCTGTTCCGCTTAATGTTTGACAAAAGATATTCTTTTCCATTCTAGAGAGTGTGTAGCAAGCCGGTGGAAGATAAGTGCGCTTGCTCTCAAAAAAAAAAAAAAAAAAACCTCGCTAATTCCGCATCTTAAGCCCATCTCCATAAGATCTAAACGAGCATTTAGTCCATCCTTTGTCTTACCTTGAATGTTAAGTAATGTACCAACTATGCTTTCACATACATTTTTCTCAATGTGCATCACATCCAAGTTATGACGAACATGTAGATATCTCCAATACTCAAGATCAAAGAATATGGATTTTTTCTTCCAACAATACGCAACATCGCTTTTGCATCTTATCCCGACGAACCTTCTTCTTTCCCTAAGAATTACAAATATTATCCATTTTATGTGTTACGCCTCTCCACTTAATCCGCTAGGAGGTGATCGAAAGTCTTGCTCACCATTGAATGCCTTTTTCTGTTTCCTATTAGGATGGTTGCATGGAAGAAATCGCCTATGGCCTGTGAATGAGTTCTTTTTCCCATGCTTCAATCTCTGTGAATCAGTTTGTTCACCACATATGGGGCAAGCAAAGTACCCTTTAACTGTACAACCTGATAAGTTCCCATATGCTGGGAAATCACTGATTGTCCATAATAAAACAGCCTTTAATGTAAAAAACTCTTGTTCATATGCATCAAAAGCTTCAATCCCCACCTCCCATAAAAGTTTAAGATCTTCTATCAACGGTGCCAAATAAACATCTATGTCATTACTACAGTTGGCCGGACCCGAGCATCAATAAGGATAACAACATAAATTTTTCTTCATGCATAACCATGGTGGAAGTTGGGTTGTAATGATGATTATAACAGCCAACAACTATGCCTGCTACTCAAAGAACTAAGGAGGATTTATACCCATCACCGAATGGCAAGTCTGGATACTTCTAGGTTTCCACTAAATCAGCCATTTATGATCAATTAACTTCCATGATGGGGAATCTGATGGATGACACATCTTTCCATCAAACACTCTTTCCTGTATTAAGCGAGATCTGTAATTTTGAGGAATGAAACATTCGAATCGTGGGATGGGGTGGAAATACCACATGACTTTAGCCAACACCTTTTCTTCGTTCTTGTCAATTCACCTTCCACCTTGACACTCCACAAGTAGGACATGAAGATGCATTTTTAATTCATTCCTATATAATATGCAATCATTCGACATGCATGTATCTTTTCATACTCCATTCCCAATGCATTCAAAGTCTTTGCTTCACATAGATAGTGGCAACTCATATCGCTTAAAGGCAACATTTCACCAAGCAACTTTAATAGTTCAAAAGCCTTTATCGGAATATCCATATCTTGCTTTCGGGGATTGTATAATTTAACTACGTGTATAGCTTGGTAAATTTTCTACAACCTGGATATAAAGGTTTCTCAGCATCATTCAGTATTTTGTGAAAATTTCTGGGTCATCCTGAAAATCATCATGAGCAGCTTTAACCATTTCAATTGTGCAGTCCACATCATCACAGGACTCATTTTTTGTACAACGTCGCTCTTTAGCTGCTTGGGTCCACCGCTGACACGCTCCCGTGCCACACCAGCGTAAGGTAACTTTGATCAAATCCATAAAAAACAATGTTCTCTAATGATTTGAGGAGTATGAATATCACCCCACATTGTGGCAGGCAAGCATCTAATTGATATTTTGTTTGTCGAATTTGCAATAAATGAGATAAAGTATTCAACCCCATCCTCATATTCCTTAGACCTCCGGTCCCTTGAAATCCAACAACGATCCATTTCTCTAACACATGAGAAATACATTTCTACATTAAACACTTAGGATAATAGAGGGTAGTTGAGAAATTAAAGTGAATGTGGTAGATATTAGTTTACTAAAAACAAATACCTAAACAAAATATGTTAATGTTTATGCTAAATGTTAATAAAGTGATAGCCATGAGATCTTTATCAACAATTATTTTAATTATAGTGATTGTGTTTCAGGTGTTTAGAGTGGTGGGACGTAGGCCTCAAATGGTGATTTGAAGTCTTAAATAGATGTCAAAAATAGTTTGACACATAATATTGATCTCTAAATGTATAAAGTGATATCTTATCAAAACATCCAAAGGTGTATATGTTGAAATCTGTTTTTGGCATGAATAAAGCTGGAAAATAAAACAAATGTCATGTTAGTAAATGATCACAGTCAAAGCTTAAAACAAAGTTTCACTACTCGCTTAACCGTGAGAAACAAAGGAGGAAACCAAATAAGGAAAAGGGATATATGCTTCCAAATACACCCTTGGAGGCTTTCCCAAATAAAAAACCAGGTTAGTAATTTCAATGAACATTAATCCCAACTAAAATAGTCATCAATAGCTGAGAGTTAACTCATTAGACAATTGAGGACATAAGTATTTCCAAAGCCACAATGTAGATTTAACTACAGTTTCAATAAGTTTTTACCATTGCAAAATTTAAATCCCATATCACAAAAATAAATATATTGCACAATAATGGAATCTAATTAAATCAGAGTAAAGAATTATATTAGAGGAATTTCCAATTCCTGAAACATTTGTCCCATGATGAAATAATAAAATGTTCAATTTTTTCAAAATGTCATCATTTTGAAGAGCATCAGAAGAATATTCTACTAAACATTCTAAAATGAACAAAGAGAGAAGAGGAGAGATTGCCTTATTTCCCAAAATGGTTTGGAAGTCACGATGAAAATTACAAAATTATGATTGCGTGTCCAAACCCAGTTACGCGACAACAAGCCGTCCTACGCCTTTTCGTCGGTATAGAAAAAACAATGTTAGACTTCTCGAGCAAAAATAAACCAAGCAATTCCTGAGGAAATCAAGAATAATAAGCATTGATGTTGGAGAAGGTACCAACAAAAAATGTCTCAACGACATTCCATTCAACCTTTTTGAATCCAAAGATCTCCTTCCAATTGAAGCCAAATCAATCAAAACCAGTAGCAAAATTTGACAGCATGAACACCTCCTATGCATGCAGGTCGGGAAAATTATAAGTATAACCATGAAACCATATTGTTATATATATAGTATCAATGGGAAATACTCTGATATCTTTTGTGCTTCTTTCCTCTCATCTTGTTGGTGGACCCCTAGGTTACAAGAATGTGAACTCAATCCTACATTTGGTAATAATATTGCATGGGCTGTAGTGCCTTGCATGGAGCTTCATGCGTGAATATCACTTTCCCATGGTAAACCGACCAATAGTTTCATCACACACTACCTATTGTATCTACGAGAGACCACTACCAAGGTATATATTAATTATTAAGGTTGTGGAATTTATTTTTTAATCCTTAAGTATCGAGGTTAGCTTATGTGCAGATAGAATAATCCCATGAGGCCTTAAAGTTAATATTATAGTATTAAGACCTTCAATGGTCCTAAAATTTACTTAAATATAAACATATTCTCAAACGTGTTCAATGGTATTAAAACATTAAGGTTATCACTTTGATTATTGGATAGTTCATAAAATAATATTTGTATGTTCTTTCTTAAATAATAAAATAAACATTAAGTTGTATTTGTTCTTTCTTTTATAGTTGACAACTTTAGTTTTTATTTGGAAATTTCTTGAAATGGGTTATGCAGGAAAGTGTGTATTTTGTTTCTTTTCATAAAAATAGTTAATTAAAATTAAAAACAAACAAACAAATATGAGTGGATACGTGTAATTTGTTGGGACTGACTAAAAATATTCAACTTGGACCATGTTTCTCCCTTGGACAGGCCACTTTCTCTTGAAGAATCCTCATATTCTTGGAAAATGGGTTGGTCGGTAACTTTTCCTTGAAATATTAAGTTTGAAGGATTACAAATAAAATAATGATTAAAGAAAAGGAAATAAGGCATTGGTGGTTGGATTATTAGTAGGTAAAAAAAAGAAAAGAGTGAAAACACAAAAAACATGTACTTTGGTCAAAAAAAAAAAAATCGGGTGACAATCCCAGCCCAGCTTGTTTTAGTTCTATAACGGTAAAGCCCACGAGAAAACATGGATTCTCGGCACAAACTCCCAACTTTTTCAATTTTGGACATGGGAGGAGGGGCCGGAGGAGTGGGTTTGGCACTTGTGATTTGTCGATTTGCTTGTCAATATCTTAAGCAAGAGATGATCGAAACCCAGTGTATATATATATATATAGTATATATTACCTGTGCACAAATTCATAATATCAATTATTAATCAGGCATGGCCTTACACAGCCTTTGTGTTCTCTTTGGTCTTCACCCACCCAGGATGTTTTTAGCTCAATTGGAAGTCTCACAACGATTACGTAATTGAAAAAGAAAATGATCTTATTGATTTAGGTTCATCTAGATGTGTGACTCTATAAATCCATGGTTTTTGTACAAGTCATAAATGCCAAATGGGAGGAGCACATTCTTTCGTTATGGTAAAGAAAGCGGTCGGCATCTAGGTGGAATTATTGGGTTTTCAAAGGCGATCCCATCATTCTACAAAAACTAACAAGTCCATCCCAATAATCAGACTACCGCATTATCCAATTTGTTGTTTGTTTTGTTTGTTTTTAATTTTAATTAACTATTTTTATGAAAGAAAACAAAAATAGCCTCCCTTCCGGAACAACCCATTTCAAGAAATTTCCAAATAAAAAGCTGTATTTGTCAACTTAAATATAATACAAATAATATTTGTATTCCTGAAATAATATTGTTTGCTGGTAATAACAGACGGTACTCTTGTATTACAAACTAGTAGTAGCGGATAAGATATTGAAATTTTTTTAAGTTAATAACATGTATAGTCATTGATTACAATATTATTGTTTTATGTATTATTTAAATATTATTTTATTTTTAACTATTTTATTAATTTAGAAAACAAAAAAAACCTAAATCTACAAACTAAGCTACAAAACCATCTTACTTGCTTTTCATAAAATATGTCTAGAAGTACCACTTGGTCGATGGGATTTCTTGACCTCTTTTGGAATCCTTTTCCTCTGCTCATGATAAAGGTCTCACTCACTCAACTTTGTGAGGAAACATGCACCTCAATTAAATTTTAAAATATTTGGAATGTAAGAGCATGCAAATTTACTTTATAGACCATTTACAATTCAATACAGAAGTAGTACCCGTACGTATTGTCTTTTGGCGGAAAAGTTAAAGAGAAGACTAGCGAACAAAATCATAAAAAATTTAAAAAGAAAAAGTTAAATGGAGCAGTTACCATATCACCCATATGCCTTTTACACCGTATTGTCACATTGTCTGATTAAAGTGCAGTTTATTAACCAACGTGATTCTCCTTCTTTTGTGTTTTTGAAAGTAAATCCATACGTTCCATCAAATTTAAATCCCATTTGAATAAATATCCATATGGAGAAAAGATAAAAAAGCATTAGGAATTATTAATGTGGAAGATCGAGTATCTTTTAATTTGCTTTTATCATGGATGTAGATATAGTCAACCTGATACACCTTGTTTGTAGACAAAAGGAGGCAGTGGGTCATTGTGATAAACTTCAACAATAGAAAAGATAAAGAAGAGGGCTGCTCATGGGCTCACCTGAATTAATTAAGTATTCTAGTCCATTTTTAAGGGCAAGAATAGTGGATAAGATTGTTGGTTGGGTTAATGCTTAATTCATCCCATGTATGATGGTAAGTGAGTTCCCATGAAGACAATGTTTTTCAAACTTGCAATGTTCCAAAAATAGTGAGTCAAAACCTCGAGGGCCCTACTATCACCACTACTATAAAAATGAGAGTTAATGCAACTGCGCACACTAAATAGTCAATGGCGGATCGGGAGGAAATCCAACGGCACCAAGACCCGAGAAATGAAACCTCGGGATGCCTTTCCCGTCTGGATTGCATTGGTTCTGCGGGTCCCGCTATGCTAGAACACAAATGACGGTCATTGGACCTTTTTTGTCAGCAGCGTCGGACCATTTCAGGCCAGATCCGGTGGTCGGCCTCCAAGCTTTAGGCAGTGAACTGATAGTTACCTTATCTGGCTAAGTGTCGGGCTGATGGATTTACAAGTGCTGTCACCCGTCAAGATTTGGCGTCGGCGTCGAAGACCCACGATGACCCGTTCTTTGGATCTTCCGTTCGGCTCTAGATCTCCACGGATCTAATTTAGATCCTGCACGGTGCGGGAGGCTCCCTCGGAGACAGCTCTGGCAGCCCCATTGCAGCAATAACATCCTTGTGTTGGACCTTGAGTTGTGTCAAGCCCCGAAACGGGCCCTTTTGGGCTCTACCCACGCGACCGGATCTCACGGGTCATGTTTGGCCCTCTTGAAGATCGAAGATAGTCCGGGCCATTTCTCAAGGCTTCATTTGCATCAACAACCCCATTGTAGACGTTAACTGTGCCATCAGCGGCGACTTGAGCATCGTAATTTCTGCATCCCAGCCGTGCTGGCGCCTTTTTGGGATACGAAACCATTAGGCTTGCATCTCTAACACTGGACGGGATAGGACTCCCATCAGGCGCCTTCCCATTTTGGAATGGGAGCCCTTTTGAGTATGGTGACCACGATTGGTGAAGCCCGCGAGAAGAGTTTCTCCTGAGAATCATGTTCTCTTGAAAGGAGGCGAATATCATATAGAAGAGCCAGAGCGGAAACCCATTTAGGGAGAAGAGGAAACCCCTTCACCAATGTTTAGAACCTCAAAACCCCACCATATTCAAATGCCTAGGCAGCACGGCTTGCACCACACAAAAGAGCATCGAGTAGACGACCTATCTAAGGCGGTTGTCCATCCTAGATTTGATTTCCACGAAATGTAAACGTCAATCTCTCACACTTGTGATTTTACCAGAGAAAATTTCTATGCTAATGGATTAAATTGTTGGGTTTGTAGAACAAGATTCGAATCCTGTATTGGGTTTCTTATTGAGTGTTATTCAAATAAGGGTTTGATTGTGATGCTTAGAGGTAAAAAGGAAAAATTCTGAGTTCTTGAAAGAAAGGATGTCATACAGGGCGGTGGTAATGGCTGTGTCTCAATCGGTGGTGGTGGTGGTGGGACACAAAACCACCTTTCTTCAAAAGCAAAATGTGCATTCAATTTGTTTCTTCTTAATCTACCCTCTCTCATACCCACTACAAATACTCAAAAGGCTTTCTTCTACCACTTACTTCTACTAAATATTCCCCATGGAAGACCTTCAAAATTTGAGGGCTTATCGGGGTTTGAAGTTGGGGATCGAAAGGTAGGGTTTGAGAGTGAGTATCTAAGTTAGGAATGTTGCTTATATATATATATATATATATATATATAGATAATGACATTTCAAAAAAAATGTCAAGTTTTAGTATTGTTTCAATGACATTTTAAAAGCATCAGGTTCGACATACCTTATTTTTAATACGCTTTGACTATGGCGTTTTAATAAAGCGCCATAAATTTTAAAAGTACTGAATTATGGCTTCAAATTAAGTGACATTGTACATTAAATTATATTCGAATAATGGCATTTGTTTATAAAGCGTCATGAATGAGTCATCATAAATATTAATTTTGTAGTAGTGCCTTTGGAATGTAAATGTTGGACCCAAGCAGTTTTTAAGTCATAAAGCGATTGTGGGACTGAATTTGAGCCTAAATTAAAGTGGGACCCGATTGTTATTTTGGACAATATTTCGTGGGTTCATATTCTACTAGTGAAGGAGAATAATGCTTATTATATTCATTTGCTCAAATCGAGTAAGAAATGAATGAGAAAATAGGCTCCCAAGTGACCCTCTTGAAAAGGTGTTGTTTGGACTTTCAGTTTGAGTTGTGTCCGTTCATGAAAAGGTGTTGTTTGGACTTTCAGTTTGAGTTGTGTCCATTCATGAAAAGGTGCTATTTGGACTTTTAGTTTGAGTTGTTTCTGTTCATGAAAAGGTGCTGTTTGGACTTTCATTTTGAGTTGTGTCCTTTCATTTTGAGTTGTGTCTTTTCATTTTGAGTTGTGTCTTTAGGATGGTGACTGTCCGGAAAGTCACCAAAAGGTCTATAAATACTCAGGTTCATTGTCATTCAAAATACTAGTAAGCAATTGAGTCCATTTTCATTGAGAGAATAGTGCAGGGCAACCTTTAGTGCATTGATTTTCGGCATTTAGGCCAGTGCATTTGGAGTGCAACCTTACTGGTTTGGTTGTTGAATGAGATAGGTCAGTCACTTCTATCGTGCGAAGAATCATTATCTGCAGGAGCGAGACGCTCGGTATTCCTGCACAAAATTGGGGCGAAATAAATGTAAGGACATAGTGTCAAACACTAGCCTTGATCTACTAGGATTATCACGGTTTACGTTATGCAATCGGGTTAGTATCTAGTTTGCATATCATAAATTGTTATGTGTAACACTTTCATGTCACACTTTATCTTTTCAGTGTAACACTTCTATATAATTGTTTCACATTTACTTATTCTTGTTTAATATACTTTAGTCATTTCAAACTGAAATTTCAACCCGATAATTTTATATTGTGATACCTAGATGCGCATTCAACATTCTTAAGACATAATTAATTAAGTTTAATTACTTGTGCTTGGTTACAGTTTTGAGTTAAACGTTGACTTTGATAAACCATACAAACGTTAAAGTAGTAATTTCAAAACGTGCTAAATGTTTGGTTTATAACTATTTTGCTTTTATGTTGAATAGTTTGTAATCTTTGTTTGTCGGAAATGGATGCAAATGATAATGTTCTTGCTACAAATCATCATTACCACCATGGTGCCTGTTATGTTCTACTCATGTGTCTCATGGGGAGAAACCGAGAAAAGTTCAACGGAATGATTTCAGAGATGTATGAGAAAATGTTATTCTATCTCACTATGTTGAATCTTGCAGAGTTTCTTCGTGAGGATGCTCAGTTTGTAGTAGAATGGGCCGGTAGCCAAGTTGTTGTTGCGGTGGATGCATGGAAGCCTCTAATTTTCTTTCTTAAAACTATATCTCAATGGTTTGGATAACACATTATATAATGTGTATAGTAATCAAGAGGCTAGAGAAATTTGTGGAATCATGGATGAAAATACAAGGCGGAGGATCATAGGAATGAAGAAATTCTTTGTGGTCAGATTCCTTGATTATAAAATGGTGGATTCCAAGACTATCATAAGTCAAGTTCAAGATCTTCAAGTGATCCTACATGAAATTCATGCAGAAGGAGTCGTTAACAGTGAATCTTTTCAGTGGCTACAATTATTTAGAAGTACCGCCAAGTGGAAGGACTTGAGTATTTGAAACCTGAAACTCAAGAAATGAAGCTTGAAGGTTGATGGTGAGTTGAGGATGGGGAGGACAATAGGGTCTACGAAAAAAGAAAGAGGCGAAATCATTCCATGGGTCAAGGCACATGTGATTGAAAGGGACATAAAACCAATATTAAGAAAGGAAGTATGTTGTATGAGGGCCCGAGGGTGGGTGATTCCAAGAGGTTCAAAGGCAATTTCTTTGTGTGCAACAAACCGAGACATCGTGCAAAGGATTGTCGAAACCGTAAAGCACAAGTGAACCACAAGAATAAGGCTTCCCAAGCCATTATAACCGAGGTGGAAAAACTTTCTGAAAATGCTTCTAACATAAGTTTTTATGGCTGTGTTATCGAAGTCAGCAGTGGGAGATACCAAGGAATGGTGGGTGGACACCGGGGCCACTAGACACATATGTTCGGATAAGAAGATGTTCTCTTAATATGAAGCAATCAATGATGGAGAACAACTCTTAAATTCCTCCACTTCCAGTTGAAAAGGAAAGGTTATATTGAAAAGATGACTTCCTGAAAGAGTTTACTCCTCAATGATGTGTTGCATGTTCCAAATTCGAAAGAATTCTCAGTGTTTGGATCAAGAAGTAAGAAGGGTTTGAAGGTCTTTTCATCCAAATTTCCAGCCCCCACTACTGAGTGGGATTTATGTAGGCAAGAGATATATGAGCAATGGGCCTTTAAGATGAATGTAAAATGACTTTGTATCCTTATCTTAATAATAAGAATCATCTTCTCGCTTTATATGTTTGTCCTCTAATATACGGTAATGTAATAGACATGTTAATTCTTTGATACTTCTTCCTCAAATTAATGAACTCATAATTGTTGCCTAAATTTAATATTGATGCAAATCATAAAACGTGAGATATGTGTTGAATCAAAATCACGCTAGGAGCATCATTTCAAAATATTGAAAGAAGTACCGAACTTGTTAATCTGCTAGTGATTATTACGTGGATTTGAAATGCTGTTCAAACTAGATGAGGAAAGAAATACTTTGTGACTTTTTTTTATTGATCGCACAAGATATTGTTATGAAGTAAGGAATAAACAATTTTTTTTAAGTGTAAAACTGAGTTAACAGAATAATTTTGAGCCTAAATTAAATAATCTTAACATATTGAATATCATGGTTCATTTTCTATTCATGAGGAGAATAATGGGTACATTCATTGCCTAAATTTCATAAGAAATGAATGAGAAAATAGGCTCCCAAGTGACCCTTCTTGAAAAGGTGTTGTTTGGACTTTCAGTTTGAGTTGTGTCCGTTCATGAAAAGGTGTCGGTTTTGACTTTCAGCTGAGCGTCTGTCATGAAACATGTTGTTTGATTATTTCGAGTTGTGTCCTTTCATTTTGAGTTGTGTCTTTAGGATGGTGACCGTCCGAAAGTCATCAGAGAGTCTATAAATACTGTAGGTTCTGAGCGCTCTAAAAATAACAAACGAATTTAAGTCATTTTCATTCAGTAAACAGTGCACTAAGTGTGAAACCCTGAGAAAATCTAATTTTATGAAAAAGGGTAAAATGGTAATTTCGGTCAAAACCCGAAATTTTTCTTGATCTTGGATGACAAACGATCACCGTCGTATCGCTCACGGGAATCTAACTACCACGCTTGTAATTTGCCGAATTCAGATAAATCTGAATTTCACATTTTTCGGCGTGACTGGCGCGCGGTAAAAGCGTGAAACGGTCACGTTAGAGACATGTGATGTGACAAAAGTCACCATCATATGTACCCATACAAAGACACTATTGTTGTAATGATTTAGAGAGATGAATGTTTAGATTAAGCTTATGTGTCAAAGTGACTTAAAAGGGACAAGATGGGAATTAATAGAAATGTTATGTATAAAGACAAAAATGGAAATAGTTTCTTTTCAAAGAAAGCAAAAACGGCAGAAAAGTCAGTCGTTTAGAGAGAGAGTAGGTCACTTTTCTCTAGATTTCCCGGCGCTCGACATTCGTTC
Source organism: Tetrastigma voinierianum (assembly GCA_016808115.1). Taxonomy (NCBI): domain Eukaryota; kingdom Viridiplantae; phylum Streptophyta; class Magnoliopsida; order Vitales; family Vitaceae; genus Tetrastigma; species Tetrastigma voinierianum. The sequence continues at coordinate 75,869 of JAEQBH010007089.1, forward strand.
CGCTTCGCTAAGAAGTAAAGCCTGCTCAACAAAGCCAAAAATCGACGAGTCTCACAACTCCAAGATGCAGGAAGTACTTTCCTCTACTTATGCGATCTTTCATAAGAGCCAAATGGTCAGATGCCCTGAGGGCTTTGGATTAGCTGCAGCTGGTCTTTCAAACCTTTGAACCGGCGGGAGAAAACTGGTCAGGAACAAAGCACCCGAGGGCTCACCCGCCTGCGTGAAGAGTTGTTTGATTTTTTAGTGTGAATTTTTATGATGCCGAAAGATTCAAAACAGAATTGTTGTAGTTTGCCGCTAATTGTTTCATGAGCTTGCTAATTTTGGTGTTATTGATTTAGAATTTGAATAACATAAATTATGTGGATTAATTATGTTAGTATACGCTTTGTATATTAGCATGAGTTTGTTGCATTAAGATGAATTATTCATATGACCTGGGCGACCTTAATATTATGAGCGAAAGTGCATGGTATTTAAAGCAAAACAAACAAAACAGCTATGAATTTCGACAAGATTTTCCCGAGAATCGTAGATGATTTGGTCTGAACACCCACGCCGCAAGTGTGCCATGAGCTCTTCTTTCGAGGGTTATCCAATATATTCGCCGAGGTAGTCCAACAGGCTTCATTGAATTTCGTAGTAAGTTTCATGAACAAAAAGCTTTGCCGAAAACTTACATTTTATCGATTCGGCTTAGGCGTATTACGTGGAGGGAGTCATGAGGACCCTGGACATGGGATTAACGGGGGCGCCGCAGACATCTCGGCAGAGACCGCGCATTACTTCTGAGTGCATTTGTCGCCACGGCATGTGCGAATTAGTGGAAAACCACGAGGAAATTGTCACCGTCACATCGGGCTTTGCTCATCTTCATCAGGACTGTTTGTTTCAGTAATAGGAGGCGTGAGATCACGCCACCAGAGCCGCCGTAAGAAGTTTGCCAGGCTTTGGGTATTCGTTTTTTGTATAACATGCACAAAACCTTAAATTGATATATGCTTGGTAAAGAGTAATTATTAACTCGAACTATTAAGCGATGTATTTTCGGGCAGTTATATTAGGGGCCCAAGTGGCCATTATTTTACCTCGCATGTAACTCGTGGTGGTTTAAAATTGTCGACGTGCTTTTGTACTTGGTAGAGCTCCGCATAAAGCTGAGACTCCCTGCTGATTTTCGAGGTGAAGCCCGTTACCCCGACATCCACGAAAATTCTACGTGGCTGGCGGCTGTCACTTGACACCTCGGTTTTAGGCGCCACACCGCGACAAGACAACCTTGGGTGCATTATTTTCAGGCATTTAAGGCAGCAGCATCTCCTCCGAGGAGTACAACATAGTTTTGTTCCCCGGATAGATAGATCGGTTTTATCCGTGAAGATTAGCTGTATTATGGGATGCGACGCTTGTATCTGGGCGGGCACCAAGATGGGGCGAAATCGCCTTTGGCGACAGTCAAACACTAGCCTCGATTCGCTCTTAAAGTTCCATCATAGTCTGGCCTCTACAACTCCAAGAAAATCTAGTTTGCATATATCAGAAACTGTTACGTGTAACACTTTATCTTTTCCTTGTAACACTTCTATATAACTATTTCACATTTACTTGTTACTGTTTTAGTATACTTTGCATGTTTCTCTTAAAAACCTGAAATTCAACTAAAGAGCCTACATATATTTTGAATACCCTAGAGAAATAACACCAACATTCTAAGACAGTAGAGTTTCAATTAGTTTAATTACTTGTTGTGGTTCGTTTGATATAAAACAAAGAGACTTTGTTTCTCGGTTTAATTAAATCATATATCAAACAGTGACTTTTGATAAAACCATACAAAAACGTTAAAGTAGTAATTTCAAACAAAGAATAGATAGGATCCGCTGGTTTCAACCATTGCTTTGCATTGTTCATAGTTTCGTTTGGCCTAAATGGATGTAAACGATATTAATGTTCCCGCTACTAAATCATGTCAGGCTTCAGTGCCTATTTCCTATTCCTACCATGAGAGTCCTATGGGGGCGAAACCGACAAGTTCAACGGAATGATTTCAAGGGACAACAAAAAGTTGTTCTAATCACCACGCTAATTTGGAAAGTTTCTTTGCGGAGAATGCCCTCAGCCAGGAGTAGAGAACGAGGCCAACACCCGTTGTTGTCATGGATGCATGGAAGCACCGATTTTCTTTGTAAAAACTATATCCTCAATGGATTGGATATCATTATATGGTCTAGGCCAGAGGATGCCTGAATATTAAAAATTTTAGTCGATTCCTTGATTATAAATGGATTCAAGACTATCATAAGTCGTCTGGTGATCTTTCTGGCGGATCCCACATGAAATTATGCCTAAGGGAGTGGTGCTAGTGAATCTTTTTCAAGTGGCTGCAATTATTGAGAAATTACCACCAAATTGGAAGGACTTTTAAAATATTTAAACACAAACAATAAAGAAATTAAAGCTTGAAGACGATCTGAGATTGAGGATAGAGGAGACAATAGAGTCTCCAAAAGAAACAAAATCATTCCTACATGGAGTCAAAGGCCATTGAAGAGGGACATAAAACCAACAAGAAAAGGAAGTATGTTGGCCAAATAAGGGTGGTGATCCACAGGTTCAAAGGCAATTTCTTTGTGTGCAACAAACCGAGACATTGTGCAAAGGATTGTCGAAACCATAAAGCATAAGTGAACCACAAGAGGAAGGATGCCCAAGCCAATATAACCGAGGTGGAAAAACTTTCTGAAAATGCTTCAAATATAAGTTTTTCTATTGTAGTATCCGGGTTAATCGTGGAAATACTGCTGAATGGTGGTTGGACACTAATCGACTTAGACACATATGTTTGGATAAGAAGATGTCTTTCTTCATAAGTAGCTAATTAATGATGGAGAACAACTCTTTAGTGGAAACCTCTCTCACCCAAAGTTAAATATAGATTATATTATATTGACTCCCAGAAAGAGCTTACTTCCTCAATGATGTGCTGTATGTTCCAATTCGGCAGAACTGTGTGTTCGGATCATGTTGAGGTAAGAAGGTTTTAGGCTAGTTTTTTGAGTCCGATACCAAATTAACAAGAGTGATTGTGTAGGCAAGGGATATACAATGTTCCTTTAAGAAGATTAATAATTAATGGTCAGATCATTTTAATAATAAGAACACATCTTCTCGCTGATGCTTGAGTCCTCTAATAAATGTCATGGTAGATTAAATATGTTATCTTTGGATATTTTGCGTGAAATTTAATGAATTTTGAATTATGCTCAACCTAAAATTACAGAAAATCATAAATGTAAGATATGTGTTGAATCAAAATTAACTATATTAATTACCATAATATTGGAAAGAAGTATTGAACCTCTAGAATTAATTCATAGTGATTACATGTGATTTGAAATATGTTCAAACTAGAGTGAAAGCAAATATTTTGTGACTTTATTAATGGATTGCACAAGATAGTCATGCATTTGCTTAAGGCAAAGAGGATTAAAGTAATAAAAAATTATATTATAAGGAAATGAGGTTGATAACAACCAACTGGTAGAAAGATTAGCAAGAAGGTTAGATCTACAGGTGGTAATATGATTTCACCGTCGATTGGTTCTACCAAGAACATGGTATTATTCACCAACTTGATCCTCTTATACACCTCAGCAAATGAATTCTGGTATGAATGTAAAATAGAACATTGAAAGACATGAATTGTCATGTTGATTAGTTTTAGATTGGCTCCTTAACTTGTGGGTGCCAGCTTTAAAATTATATTTTAAATAGGATTACCCACAATAGTTAGACAAAAACCATAAGAATTATGGTGGTTTGAGTTCCACAAATATTTATAAAAGGCTGGTGGTTTACTAAGGTGATAAGTCTCGGCCCCCAAGGATTTAATAGACCAAGATCTGTTGACAAGGCTTGCTGTTATAATAAATAGGAAAGAATGTTAAAGTACAAATGCCATATTCCCATATACATAAACATATGTTACCTGAGTCAAGAATGCATCTATTTTTCGGAAAATGTAGTTTCTTAGTAAAATGCATGTGATGGGGAAGTTTTTTAAAAAACTCAACGATAATTTGCACAGCGATATATGAACATGAGTTCCATGAATGATCTAAAGCAGAAGAGGTACTGGGATCCAGCGAAAAGGGCAAGGACTCTGTAGTCCAACTCAAACTTCTAAAATATACTGTTGAAAACTCAGCCTCAAAGCTTAACGAAGCAACTGGTCCACCCTAAAAACCCATGTTAGTTTGAATAGTGAACTGAATCCGATCATGCAAAAATTCACACTGGAGTCATTGATCTTCCCACAGGAGAAACCACAAGGTAATTAGAATTCAAGAGGAAATGAAAACCATGGATCAACTGAGCTGCAAGTTAAATTTGTAAAAGGTAAAGGCCATAAATAAAAGACATGGACGTTTCGATAATAGACTCCATTACTAATAATGACTGTTCGATGTCTACAGGCTATCAGAAGATTTGGTGGCATCTGAAGATACAATTCAAAATGATGGTTAACCTCCCAATGCAGACTTTAAATGAGGAACGATATGGACCAACCTCGGCGATTTACTTCCTCCATGTTATTGATGGTGCATGTGACTTTTAAATCACTTACTGCAGCAAGGCAATCTCAAAACAATGTGCAGAAATGATTGTTGGTAATGATGTCAAAATTGGTTTCACAAATTTATCGTGAATGGAGAATAAACATGTTAAAGATTGGGCCAAACAATGGATATGTCATTGCCACTTATATGTGGGATGATATGTTTATTTTGTAGTAGTAATAAGATTTAATACATACAACCTACTCAAGAAAAATGTTATAAATTTTAATAATAGCTATTGGGTGTATAGATAAATATACTAGGAATCGAAAAACTCTAGGTCATATGGTGGACTTATATTATTCAAATCATATTATATTTAGAACATTTCACGTTAACAAAGATGGTTATTGCCAGAACGCTGATATAACCTTCATTTGTCTAAAAATATTGGTCGTTATACATCACAATTGAATATTCACATATCATCGAAGTCTAATGGGCGTTATGAACCGACGACCGGATATAGCGCATGTACTTCGCTAAACCGAAAGCGATACACTTAGTAATCCGGGAGAATGTTTAAGGCAATGGTCGGCTCTAGATAACAAGATAGTAATCACGGCGATTCAACGCGCCAGAGCATCCACTTGTATATAGTGATGTAACCCAGATGGCTCATAGCGAAGCTGACGTTAAAAACGCAAGTTATGTTTTACACCAGCGAGCAAATTGATCTTGGTAACCAAAGCAAATGTGGTCATGATCCACAATGAATCTGTGAATTCATTATTAGACAAAGGAGAGGAAAGAGTATTATTTTAATTTTCTGAGAGGATTCAATGAGGCTTCCAACTGCGTTGCACTGTATATGGTTGTATAAATAATCAGAATGGTAGAGATATAATGACATATAAATAAGAAGTCACGATATACGTTTATGCATAATAATCGTTAGTAATTGGTTCAAATGACACTTTATTAATTATGGCAAAGTCAAAGATAATCTAGCCTGATCATCCGTCACCAAATGTCGATAAGAGAGCGCACTCACATCTAGAAATATTTTAAAAAGCCTACATAAAGAATCAATTCACTAAAACTACATCCAGGCCTTCGGACCGGAGATCCCAAGACCCAAAAGTTCCAAAGGGACAACCGAATTATGTTATTCATGTAGCACTAAGGACATAATCTCTTACTATTCTGAAGATACAACCATACCTTTGCAGTTTAAGTTTAGGGCGTTAAAAGTTTTGAATGATCTTACAACTCCAAACCATGGCAATGCAGGAAATCCCACAGAGTCACTGCTGGCGCTGGTGAAAGCGCCTGTGAGAATTCAGAGAGCATGAATCTCTAAAAATTCATGAAAACCAGGAGTTTGTTCAGGGAATAAAATGAACACAACTGAACCAACAGTTTAGAAAGAGACTGGCAGTCCGTCCATCCATCATCAAACGTTCAATAAAGTTCATATATCCCATCATTTCAGTTCCATAAACCACAGCATTCCATTATGGCACTGTTCAAGAACCATATGTTTATCCCATTCTCGATGCACCATCTTTCCAAAAGATATACCTCTTAGTATGGTGTTGTAACAATATTTGCATAATAACAGCCAAATTCATTCATGGTATTTGGTTGGACTAAAATGTGTTTTTTTATAAAACCAGTTGTCACAGACTTGAGCCCAAATTAAAGTGTAATCCAATTGTTATTTTGAAACAATATTTATGGTTCATATCCACAAGTGAGGAGAATAATGTGAAAATATTCATGGTTCTAAATCGCAAGAGTAAATGAATGAGAAAAGAAAAAATTCCCAAAGGACCCTCTCTTGAAAAGGTGTTGTTCGATCTCTGGGCTGTGGAGTTGTGTCCGCCTGGCGAAAGCGTGATGTCTGACTTCTGGGGCCAGAGTTCAGTCTTGCCCAAGAAAAAAGGTAAAGTGATGTCTCCACTTCAGTGAGCCAGCCTTTCATTTTGAGTTAAGCCTAGAGATGGTACTCCATCCGAAAAGCCCACTCAAGAGGTCTGCAAACACTCAGCCCATTCAGGCTCTCAAAAAATAACAAACAGTCTCATTTGGTCTTTCATTTAGTAAACAAAGTAGTCTGAAGACAAGCATGATCTTTAGTGCATTATTTTTCAATACTTATGCAGATTCCAGATGAGTACACAAATATAGTTTATCCCTGGAGATGTTAGATTCGAGTGCTACTTTGACCTGCGTAAAGACTATTTGTATCCGGAAAGATCGTAATATAGTGGGCACCAAAGAAAGTGTACAACCTGTTTGCAAGGATATAGGGCGTCAACATTGGGCCTGATCACCTTCGGAAAGTTCGACTTGGCATTCTCGCTTTGCAATCAGTTAGTATCTAGTTTGTGCCATATTAGAAACTCAAGCATGTAAAATACTCTTTCATGTCACACTTTATATCTTTCCTGTAAAATTACTTTGTATAACCTGCTTTCACATTTACTTGTTAATGCTTTTAGTATACTTTTGCATGTTTCAAAACTGGAAAATTCAACCAAAGAATTTTACCATATTTGAATACCCTGTATCAACACCCAACATTTGGTGTAATGAATTGAATATGAATCACCTCAGAGTATTGTTAAGTAAAAAAGAATGAGAAGTGGTGAATATGATGCAATCGTCTGATTGAAAGTTTTTTCTAAGAACATGGTATTATTCATCAACCTCATACTTATACACCTCAACAAAATGAATTAAGGAATCGAAAATAGAACATTGGAAAGAGATGATGAATGCCATGCTTGATTAATTCAAGATTCTCAAAAACTTGGGGGTTTATTTTAGAAAATTATATTTTTAAATAAACAACTTAATAAAGAAGTTGCATTAAAACCCTCTATTCTATTATGGAAAGGTCGGAGTCCTTCCTACAAATATTTAAAAGTTTGGGGTGTTCACTATGCGGATATCTCATCTCTAAAAGGATTAAAATAGACCAAGACTATTGGATTGTGGTTATTTATCGGGTTATGTATCAAATAGCAAGGTATCATTTCAGTGCATAAAATAAGATAGCCTCCTGATGATAAATGTCAATACAATAATTGAGTCAAGAAATGAATCATTCTTTGAAAATATATTTCCTAGTAAAAATGCATGTGATGGGAGTTCTCTGAAAAGAACTCATGATACTACGACTAGTGATATAGACCATGAGTCTATAAATGATGAAAGCTTTAAGAGGTGTCTAGATCGCAGTGAAAAGACTTCCAAGTCTCGGTTCAGATTTTCTAACATATTTGTTAGAAAACGAGCCTCAAAGCTTCAATGAAGCAATGTCCACTCCTGAAGCACCCTATAAAAAAAAGTCGCACACCCTGGGATCGGGTTTGACCTTCCTCCAAAGAGAGTAAACCATTAGGTGTAAAATGTATGATTTTCAAGAGGAAAATGAAAAACTGATGATCAACTGATAAGTACAAGGCTAGACTTTGCAATAAAAAGTGGCCAGAAACAAAAAGAAGGTCTTGATTACTTTGATACATATTCTCACACGAATAATATCTATTCAGATGCTCATAGCTATCACAAAGACGCATAATCTGAGATACACCAATGGATAAATAAAACAACTTTCCTAAATGGTGACTTAAATGAGGAAATTTTATATGGACTTCAACCCGTTTTATTTCTCTCGATAAGAGAAGCAAAGTATCGTAGACTTTGTGCCAATCACTTTATGGTTTAAAGCATCAAAACAATGAGAATGAGAAATTTGACAAGGTATGATGTCAACGTTTTTACAAATTAATGAATGTGATAAATGTGTCTATGTTAAAGACACAAATAATGGATATGTCAAATGCTTGGTTTATATGTGGATGATATGTTTATTTTGGGGTAGTAATAACATATTATTACAAACTTACCAAAGAAAATATTACTGGGTAAATTGAAATATGAAGGATTTAGGTGTTTGATGTTATACTAGGAATTGCAAATTTCAAACATCTGTGGGTTTATATTATCTCAATAACATTATATCGAGAAAATTGCTCTGACAAGTTTGACGAAGATGAGCACCATTTGTTATAGAAATACCAGCTTGATATAAATTTTCATTTGTCTAAAAATATTAGTTAGTTGTATATCAACTGAATATTTTTGTGATTATCGGAAGTCTAATGTATGTCAAGAACCCAGATTAGACCAGATATAGCGCCGTCTTCCGCTTAGCAAACTCAGATATGCTAGTAAACCGGGAGCAGACCGCTGGGGAGTTTACCACGTATTCTCAAGATACTCATAATTCACCACCTAGAATTATGAGTCATGTATTACACAAAGTGATGATCGTCCAAAGAAAGATCTAGAAGGGTAGAGTGATGCAACCGGATATCCGGAAGTATGAAGGATACAAAATCTACAAGTGGTTATGTTTTACACTTCAGTGGAGCACCATCTTGAAATCCTCAGTTAAACATGTAATGCCGATCCACAATGGAATCTAATCTGTCGCTTAGATGCCCGGTGAAGCAGAGTGGCTTCGTCAATTTCTAGAGGATATTCCAATATACTCAAACCTATGCCAACAATTATGGCATCAGGATAAACAACCAGAATGCAGGGAATGTATCGACATGCAACGGAGTTCAGACATATACGTCAGAGACATAATAACGCGGCAAGTAAATTATGCTCTCAAATGAGATTATTTCTATTGAATATATAAAGTCAAGGATAATCTATTATCCGCTTTTACCAAAGTGTTTAATGAGAGAGCAAGCAATCGTGAATAATGAGAATGGGATTAAAGCTCATGACAAAAGTGAATTAATGGCAACCCAACCTAGTTGGACTAGAGAGTCCCAAGATCTAGGTCCAAAGGGATAACTGGTCTATGCGGATTCAAGCAGCTACCGAGGATACAATCTCTTCCTACTCATTCATGCTGATAAACTAGTTCACCTGTAGTTTATTGGGTAGCTATGCTTTTAATGATTCTTATAACTGAAAACCATGGATATTAAAAGATATTCTGAAGGAGTCACCTTATATGGGTGTGATAACACTATAATTTATCAATGCTGAATTCTAAAGCACTCATGAAAACCAGGAGTTGTTCAGTAATAAATGAACACAATCATGAGAACCCAATTAAAAATAGAAAGAGACCGTGAAGTCCTATTCAATTCCATTTATCAAACACAATAGTTCAAGACATCACGTCACTATTTAGCTGGAGTATATGTCCATGGGCTTTCAAAAGAGGGGTTCAAGGTCAAAGCTACCCATTCTGATGTAACGATCTTTCTCCAAAGATGCATTTATGAAAAAACAAGATTATCATTTGCATACTAACAGCCACTTTCCATTCATGTGGGGATTATTTGACCAAACAGTTTTTTTTTAAGTGTGAAACCTAGTTGTTGGTTGACTTTGGAGCCTAAATTGGGTGGACCCATTGTTATTTTAACAATATTTCTGTGGTTCATATTCTACTAAGTGAGGAGAATAATGTAGTATATTCATTTCCGCCAAATCCTCTAGTAAGAAAATGAATGAGAAACAGTTCCTATGACCCTCTTGAAAAGGTGCCGTTTGACTTTCACTTGAGTCAGGTAAATGCTCATGAAATGCCTGCTAGACTCCTCAGCCTTGAGGTTGTGTCCGCTCATGAAAAGGTGCTATTTGACTTTCATTTCGAGTGTTGTCCTTTCATTTCAGTTGTGTCTTTTTCATTTTGAGCGTTGCTCTGTGATGCACCATCCTAAGTCACTCATGAGGTTGAGTAAATACTTAGGTTCACGTCATTTGAAATATATAAACGACTGTCATTTATTCGGTAAAATGTACTGAAAATTTTGTGCATTGATTTTTCAGCATTTAAGGCAAGGTACTTTGATAGCTAATAGCCAACATAGTTTGGTTTATTTGACGGGGTCATTAGGATCTGAGTGCTACTTCTATCCAGGTGAAGATCATTGTATCCTTGGGAGGTAGACGCGCCGGTATTCCATGTTGTTCAAGAGCTGGGGGTGAATTGCCTTACATTACAGTGTTAAACACTTAGCTTTGATCTACCTAAAGTTCTAATACAGCCCTGCTTTCAAAGAATCTGGGGTTAGTATCTAGGGGCTTCCAGTATTATATATCGTGAAACCCTGCATGAATACTTTCTATGTCATACTTTATCTTTTTCCTGTAGTAACACTTATATAACTCGTTTTCGCTTTACTTGTTAACGCTTAGTATACTTTGCATGCCTTCCAAACCTAAATCTAAATGCACACTTGACAGACTTGAAATACCCAGACTTTACATCTGAACACTGCAATCCCATGTAGTCGCCATCGCTCCCGAAAGCTCCACAGAGGGTGATGATAATCCTACGATTCCCTTGCCACATTCCAGGAATGTTTCATTTTCTTAATGTCATTCCAATCAAAAACTCTCTGCAGACCTTTAGTCTTTGCAATCTCCATCTATTATGCACGAATTACAGCTAATTTCAATTCATATTTATCTATCATAAACACTGAGAAGGAAGAAAGAGGAAATGAAAAGAGAATGGACATAGAAATGCCCAAACATCAAATAGTTTGATAGCAGACTTGGACCGATAACTTAGCACAACAAATTATCTAGGTTTTAAAATGCACAAATTAAAGACATAAAATATTTATGTTCCTCACACTCATCGTTAAAAGTGTTTTTTCAAATAAATATACTGTTAGATTTTATAATTGTATAGAAATAATAGAAGTCGTGATGCTACAAATAATGCAATCTAAACTCATAAGATTTTTGGTAAATTAAGATACTTATTTGGATTACCTTTCAAGATTCAGATCATAGACATTTAAAACCCGCAGATACAGAAGCACGAATGATAGCCGTGGTTTTCAGTCCTGCACAGCTAAGGAGCAGATTATTAATGCGGGTATAAAGTGATCTCAATATCATCAACCTTGCTATTCGACATGACATAAGAGCATATGAGACAAGAGATCATGACCACAATTCTTTTGTCTCTTCTCCCTTAGTTCTTTTCTCTTTCTAATACTCCTTCAACTTTGTGGGAGATTGTCTGCTTTGATAGCATGGTCGAATGTTGTAATCAACATTCTAAAGGCAGCAGCAACCCGCCATGTCACACTTCAAAACCATCGAAATCTTAGAAGTTACGATTCAGGATCTTCTAAATGTTCTTAACAATCGTCACACACGCGACTTATACTGGTGCAGATAATGTTATAAAACTTAATATGGCTGATATATTAAATAAATGTGAATTATAGGCTATCAACAAAGTTAGCTAATTAAAGTGATTAATTTGCCTTAGCCTTAATTAATATATTATAAAGTGGTGGCAATCAATGTGAGATTAAATGTAATTTCTATCTGATGGGTTAAAATAAATTACTAAACACAATCGTGGACTATTCATGTTGGCCGTATTACAATTAGTTATGGGGTGGTCATGTCCCTAGATCACACAAGGTTTTTCTTCTTCCGATTCCATTTGTTAGAGAGAAATATTTAGACAGAAACCAGTGTAGATTCGAAGATCATAAAGCCTCGATTCGTATTTAGATCCGAAGCATCATAAAGTTTGTGACTTAGATTCAAACATCAATATTTGTTGTGGATTCAGTGTACGCCCGCAATCCCGTGATTATCACCCTTGATGATTCAATATGGAATAATATAGTCAAAGATACTTTCATAATTTTTTTTTTTAAAATCTCTCATTCTTGCATCAAAGGTTATCACGTTGAATTGTTATACTACAAGATTTTTTTATTTTGTAGCCAAATGTATTATTATTTTTTTTCCTTGAATCTCATCAGAATGTTCCACTTTGTGATTCTCTATCCTCACATAATTAGAGCACGTATCTGTCCCCACATGAATTTGTAAAATGAGTCTAAACTACCCCCAAAGCTGCAGACCTATTGTTCAAAGGATGTTCCTCCCAGAAGAGAGAACATAATGTTACTGGCACCTATGGTACACAAACACGCCAGTTTGGCTGAAAACCCATTGGTTCGGTGGTGATGTTCTCCCCAAAAGAGAGAACATTAAATGAGCATCAGGTACTCTTGGAAGAGGTACGATAAAAAAATAAAAATAATAATAGTCAAGGCTAACCGGATGTTTTGAAGCTGGTATCGCACAAATTGCATACGAAAACAAATGTACGCGGCGAGATTGTTAACGTGGCTACAAATGTCTGATAACCACGCGCTGCGTCAACGCGGCAGAACGCGTTAAGGTTCGCGATAACGATTCGCGCGATTCACCTCACGGAAAAAGTCCCAATCACCGGGAAGTGTTCACAACTGTTCAAAGTTAGCGTTGAAAATCAACTCAATAAAAGGATTAAAAACGCCGATCTGACCGTGGTGCGGAATACTATGGAAAGTATGACGCCTGCTTAGTGAACTCCAGGACCATCGGTTAAATTCTGAGGAGCGCGCAAGAATGAACCATAAAGACTCATGCCAAGCCTCCAAGATTAATAAAGGTTTGAAAGATGAATATAATCGCCCAAAAAGACATGGTAAGATACATTAATATTCTATCCACAAATATCATCAGTAAATAACATTAAAGATCGTATGATACATCTCCACCGTAGTACCAATACAAAGAAACCAAACCCCTTATAACTAACATGCAAAGGCTTTAGCCTCAAAGCACATTTGGGGGATGTCCACTAGCAAGGCTCAGGCCACATGAAAAAGAAATTGATTCAAGAACGTTAGTTGCTATTTTTGCTGGATACTCAAGATCCAGGGGTTAAAAATCATGATCCTACTAATAAACTCACAGAATTTTTGAGACTTGAAATGCTCTCTGGGCTCTCTTTGAGATGCTGAGCCTGGATTAGAGATAAGGATAGGATTTTTTCTTTTCTGGCAGGAATATGCTTATATTCACGCCTGTCATTGTACACTGATCAGTTCTATACTCTGATATTGTTCTAAGAAGATATCCAAATTCAAAACAACATCCAAGAACCCTCCTGCTCCAAAAAGACAAACTGTTCTCGTAACCCGCCCATTAAGAAGATCCACTAGATAAAGGAGTGGCGCCAAAGCAATGACAAATGTATTTAGAACATGAGTTGATAATGAGATGTGAAGAGCGATCCAATCAACTTCCGCAAGCCTAGAAAGTCTCAAACTCAATATGGATTGATGTCATGAATGAAGAGATCAGAAGTCCATGGAAGCGACAACACGTCGACCCATCCCATTGCCTGGTATGTGAAACCTTGTTGGTCGGGCCATACAAAAACCAAGAGGGGATTTGGTGTTGTGATGTGTGAGAGGATACAAAGCCCTGCCTTGTCGCTAAAGGTTATACACAAAGGGAAGGTAACATTATAAAGAGACTGGTCTCAGCTTGTTCGAAAAGACTCTTTAGAATAATGTTAGTTCTGTGGCGCAGAACTCTTGGACTTTCGAGCTTCATCAGATGGATGTTAAGACCGCATTTCTCAATGGTGACATTGATGAAACACCTACATGGTGTAACCCTAAATTCTTAAATGTGGAGACACAAAAGAGGATACCAAAGTAAAGAAATCATCTGCATGGCGTTTCACTGTTCGGTACATAAGTTTCACTCATTATCATCATTCGTTTTGAGATGAATGCTTTGTTAATGACCTGCAGAAACATAAGTTCAAAGGGGGAGTAAGTGGCTACTACTACTGGTTTTATATGTTGATGACATATTGCTTGCCACCAACGATATAGCATAGTTGCATGGAACCAAGAGACTTCTAAGAAATTGAGATGAAAGATTCAAGTATTTCTTTTCAGTTAGAATATAGATATTCCGGGTATAGACTTCGGGAATACTTGTATTTCTAATGTTAAAAGAGCTTATATTGAGAAAATTTGTGCGTTTGGGCACGATATTTGCAACCAGTGACAATCCCATAAGGGAAGGACAAATTAAACTACCAATGCCCCAAGAATACCTTTATGATTCATTAGGGATGCACATCTTGCGTCGTTAGTTATAAGTCTGACGGGCGCTCACGCGTACGCGTCGACATATGCATTGTTGGGGCATGCAAGATATTTAAGCAAACCCGTAAAGCAGATCAGTCAGAATAGTACCGTTTTGTCATGAGTACCACAGAACAAAGACTACAGGCTGTCATCGATCTAAAGTTAGACGCGAGAGAATCATTATATTCAATTCCATTTAAGGCGATTAGATAGTATGAAATCGCATTTCAAGCTTGAGAGCATTTCCATTTTTAATGTATGCCATGTCTAAGAGTGCAAATACCATCAGAAGTTTCTTCCACCATGGCAAATTTTGACCAGGAATGAATGTCAAGAGAACCAATCATGGAATATATTACGAACGTCACGGCTAATGCATGCGGATGGTGGCAATAAGATCGTTCTGCTTATGTTCAGATAATAAATTAAAAAAAGAATGAAGATCTCCGTAAACAATGTGGAGTTCGACGTCAAAATTTATAGACATCAAATTCCTAGTTGTCAAAGAAAGGGTCTTAGTGGATCATGTAATCATAGAGGCACACTGGGACAAACCCATGATTGGTGATCCACTGACTAAGGATTACCACTCATATCTTTTCTGGTATATACAACATTATATGGGTGTGTGGTTCCTCTTCAGATGTGTCATTTTAGTGAAAGTTTGCATTTTAGATGCTTGATACTTTTGTTACGATATGGCTTCAAGGTTATTTACTACGTAAAGTATTCAAGCATCCACTCTGATTTTATATGGTTTGATCTCACTAAGGCTCTAAGTATGACTAGTTGGAAATAGGCATGTTAAGATCACATTGCATAAAATGTTACCCATCCACACTAGATCTTTGGTCATTAGTTACATTGATATATGGATCATTGATGGGTCTAGTTACGAACATGTAACCACACCGCTGGGTTCTATATTGGTGGTTAATGGACAAAGAGCCTGTTAATGATATAAAGTTTGATAAAGAAAAACCAGAGTTTTCATAAAGTAATAATTCAAGTTTATAAAGTTAAATATATAACCCCGAGTGGGGAGATTCATTAGATAAATCGAATATATGAGCTGATATATTAAATAAATGTGAATTATAGGCTATCAAATAAAGTTAGGCTAATTAAAGTGATTAATTTAAGTTTTGGGGCCTTAATTAATATATTATAAAGTTGTGGGCATCCATGTGTGAAGTGGCGTAATTTTATTTTATGATGGGATTTAAAATAGAAGTGCGAATAATCGTATTTGTTCTGTATCTGAACCACGATTGGTTATAAATAGGGTCATGGTCCCCGGATCACAAGGTTTTCTTTCTTGATTCCATTGTCGGAAAAATATTAAACGAGAAAACTAGTGTAGATCACGGAAGATCATAAAACACCGATTAGATTTAGATGCGGAAGATCGTAAAGTTTTAGACTTCGTATTGAATATCACGATATTTTGTTATGGATTACCGCCCCATGAATCGTATTTTGATTCTTGATGATTCAATATGAATCGTCCTGTTTGTGAGAGCTGGTTTTCACATAATTTTTTTTTTTTTTAAATCTCTCAGATAAACCTTCACTTCTTTATTAGAAGCCCAGTACATGTCTATGTGCTTGCGTGCCATTATGTCCATGATTTCAACTATCTTGTTTTAATGCGGCAGAGAATTCGTGAAGAAAAGTGGGGAGGTTTCATTAAATCCTAATCGTTGAAGGATTATCAAAAGAGAGGGAAAGTATAAAATCTTCTTGTGTTTGGTCTGCAAGAAACAAGCTTGTTCTCGTTGGAGAATATAAACTTGTTCCCAAAGCCTCGCACATCCTGACCATGTTCTCACACCATCAGGACGTCACGAGAAATACTCTTTTGGGAGTACTTGTTCATGTTAGATTTTCTATATTGGCTCAACTTGTAGGAGTTGTATAGGGTGATTAGTATAAGGTATTGACTATTAGGCCCATATGTGATAAGTGGTGAAGTCAGATCTGGACCTTTAGTCCACATCCTCTAGATGGGAGGATGGACGGTCCAGATCATTCAGAGTAAACTCATTGGACCCTGGTTTACTATAAAAGGGAGAGAAAGCCATCTCATTCTCATCTCATCCAGTTCTCGTAAAACCAGAAGTTCACTTGAGAGAAGGAGTGCTATTGTGAGGAGCTTTTGAGAGGAAGATCAAGATCGTGATCCACATGTCGCCTTGTCTTCCTCATCGGGATCAAGGCGGTCACCTAGATCTACACAGCATGGCCGGAGGTATAATTCCTGAACCTATAATTTATAGTCTTGATTTTTCATTCCACATTAATGCAGATCGAGACCTAAAGAAGATTATAGGTTAACGTATTTTCTAACACTTGGTATCGAGCTACGGGTTGTGTCCATGTTGTTTGATCTTCTGAATGACCAGTAAATCGTGGATAGTTGATTGGGCAAAAAAAAAAAATTTCATCGCATAAGATATGATCATGCATTTTTTTGATTTTTCTACGTAATGTTTTATGGATGTGCTGCGATGAAAATTTGTGGGAGTTGCCGTTCATCTCAATCTTCTATATGTAATTTTTATTTGGGTCCATGATTGGATCATTGTAAATTTGTTGTAATTATTCACGCAATATTTGGGCGTGTTTTTTGTATGAGATGACGGCAACTCCATGTGGTTCGCGTTCCTCTCCCCATTCAGTTCCCTCCCGTACAGAGATCTCTCCCCATACAGAGTACTCTCCCCAAGATCTTCAAGTCTTCGATTCGGTGATTACGGCGTGCGTAGCGTTCTGGTCGTGACGGTCGGCCGATTGAGTGGCGAATGTTTTTGGGGAAAGGAAGCGTCGACGGAAGAGCAGTACCGTGAAGGGAGAGCAGACCCGGGGAGAGGAGGGGACTTAGTGTTTGGAATTTCAAAAATCCCTTATTTATTTTCATTAAATAAGCTTAATTACTTATATTTAATGCATTAAAATAATAGTAAGCCCATTATATTTATGACAAAATAAATATAATTATGTCATAAAGGTTAATTTATGACAAAATAATTTTGAATCAATATATATATATATATATATATATATATATATATATATATATATATATATATATATATATATTGGATATCGATAAATTACAAATAAATCTTATATGCACATTGCAATTATATTTGAGATTAAAATTGGTCACTCATTTACAAGTAGTGATAAATAACAAGAATATGATTGGAATATAGTATTAGGGTATCTTGGATTAATGGGTCCCTATGCCGCAGTGCGAGATTCTATTAGTTTTAGTATATCACCTATTAGCTATATATAAAATAAAGTTAGATAAAATCCTATGCGGTAGCGGTCTTTGCCCAAAGGGAGACAGTATTTTTATCACTAATAATTAGCGTGGGTTAGTTATTAGATAAAGTAAATAATTACTATAATGCCATTTAATGATAATTGTTGCTTTTGCTAATAGTAAGCATATAATTTTGTTCTTTTTCGATTATTAACAGGTGTGATGATCCTTCAGTTTATTCCCTATATTGTCCGGCGATAATTATAAACTATGGAAAGATAAAGTGCTTCTCGCGTTAGGGTGTATGGATCTAGATCTGGCTCTTCGTAGATGAGCCGAAATATGAACCAGCACTCAAGCTTGGTTGTGCATTATACGAGGGCGATGGGAGAGATCGATCGATCTCGATTGATGGTGATCAAGACCCACATTAGCGGAGCATGGGGATCTATCCCACGAATGTTGTTAAGGCGTGGGGCCATTGATGAGCTTGGTTTGTGAGCTCAGATAAAATGACCTAGCACCTAATGGCCAATTTGTGTTCTATGAGTTAAAAGGGACACAAAATGCTTGAGAGGACATATAATGGAATGAGAGATATATCGCTCGGCGAAGGCCCATGATGTCGATTTTTGAGAGTCATTCCTAGTCCATTTTATCTTGACTTCCAACGCCGGTGACTATACGGCATTTAAGGTCTCTACGCGGCACATAAGGAGAAATGGTCGGTCAGTGAATTCTTGAACATGTGTGTCCGGAGGAAGAGCGGGTTGAAGCAAGAAAGATTGGGAAGCAGGTGAGATCTTGTGTCTCACGAGAAAGGTCGAACCAGCAAATCAAAGTGATCCAAAGATAAAAGGCAAGGAGTAAAATGTCCCCATAAAGAAAACGGGTGACAAAAAGCTACCAATTTGTTTTACGCAGAAAAGGGTCCTTTATAAAGAAGGAATGCATCAAGTACGGATATGGCTCAAGAAAAATGAAGGTATGACATACGTTAGTGTGTATGAATCAAATTTTGTAAATTCTCATGATTTACATAACACATAGTGGATTATTTCAGTTACACAATCCGTGTTTCTCTTGTTATACGGGGTTTCAAAACCTAAAAGCCAGTGAGAGGTGAACTATCGTCTATTCGGAAATAAGATCTGCCGTCGAGTTGAAGGTGTTGGGACATACAGACTAGTTCTACACCTTTGGATACGTCTTGAATTTGGACAAGACTTTATATTCTGGTTTCTCACAGAATCTAGTATGTCTATCTGAACTAGCGCCTCGGGGCTATGATTTTGGGTTTAAGATGTATCTTTTGATTATTAAAGATTAGTACCTATTGGCTGCAGTAAATTAACGGATGGTTTATATTGTCTAAGTCTTGATCAAATGTGCTCACTCACTAACTTCTGGCCCTTAACAATGAAATATCTCCCGGTGTAATAAATAATCACTCATCTAGCTTATGGCATAGGAGATTAGGTCACATCTCAATGGGCGCCTAAAGAGGTTAGTGAAGGATGGTGTCATTCGGTTGCCCGGCTTCATGACTTTGTCTACTTGTTTAGGTTGCATAAAGGAAAGCAAACCAACAAGTCGATAAAGGAGCTAAGAGAAGTGATACAAAACTCGAGATAATTCACAACGATATACGTGGACGATTACCACCCGATGTCTTAATGGTCAAGGTATTTTGCTACCTTCATTGATGATTTAGATACAGTAACTATCTCTATCTTCTAAATGATAAATCGAAGCATAGATTGCTTTCCAAAGAGTCCTATAAAGCGGTGAAACAATCTAGATTGAGTATCAAAATTGTAAAGATCGATAGAGGGTGAGTGAGAATATTATGGTAGGTTCACGGACGAGGCGAAGACTGGTCCATTTGCTAAATTCCTTGAGGAAAATGGAATTGTAGCTGTTATCACGACACCTGTACGCCACAACAAAATGGTGTTCTTCGAAAGAAGGAATGTCGATACATTGATGGACATGGTAGGAGCATAGCGAAGTGTCTGAATCTCCTCTGGCACGTGTGGTGACCTTGAAGGCGTGGCGTGCTGCATTCACGAGACGGGGGTTCCATCAGTCGAGTTCCTAAACACCCTTTGAGCTATGGAATGGATGGAAGCCTAGTTTAAACCATGTACATATATAGAGTATCAGTAGAGGTAAGAATTGTACAACCATGTGAAGAAAAATTAGACCCGAGGACATTCGATGGTTTCTTCATTGGCTATGCTGAGAAAAGTCCAAGGGTTATAGGTTTTGTGTCCCTCTCACCGCAGCGTAAAGTTGTAGAAGCACGGGAATGCCAGTTTCTTGAGGATTATAACAACGATGAGTCGTTCTCCTTAAAGTTGTGATAGAAGAAGTCTGAGGACTATACACTTTCGGTCGTGGTGAACACGGTGAGCACGTACCTACTGTAACCGACAGCTCCCTATTCGAGATCACAACCTATGAAGGAGCGATAGCTGATCTCTATCAGAACTCTCATGAAGAAGTAGTTAGTGAGATAGTCATTCGGGGAACCCTACAACAAGTGGTTCGAGGCGCACCATGATCACTAGACCCGATCGAGGACTCCAAGAAAATCCTCCAAAGAGTCGAAAGTCGGCCATTCCATCGTACATGTTGTATACTTACGGAGGCCAGGCTACATGTGCGGACTCAATCAAGACCCCATTTCTTTTTCAGAGGCCATAGGCCGATCGGATTGAAAAATGGTGCGATCTGATGAAGGATGAATTAAACTCGATGGCAAGCAATCAAGTGGGATCTAGTAGAGTTACCGAGAGAAAGTTTTTCGTGCGGTAGAACGCAAGTGAGTACATAAGACCAAAGCCCGATACCTCTGGTAACATCGAAAGATATAAGGCAAGACTTGTTGCCAAGGTTTCCTTCAAAGGAGGGCATTGATTATCACTGACACCTTCTCCGGTTCCGAGAAGGACTCACTAAGGATAATCATGGCCCTTGCTTGGCTCATTTGATTTAGATGCATCGGATGGATGTCAACGGCATTCACGAATGGAGAACTTGAGGAGGAAGTATACATGACTCAGACTGAAGGATTCATTTCAGAAAAAGGTAATCATCTTGTCTGCAAACTAAAGAAGTCTATATACGGGCTAAAACAAGCTTCACGACAATGGTATATGAAGTTTCACAATATCATTACCTCATTCGGTTTTGAGGAAAATATTGTAGATCAATGTATATACATCAAGGTCAGTGGGAGCAAATTCACGTTTCTAGTCACGTATGTTGATGATATTTCTTTGGCAAGTAATAACAAGTTAATTAGGGAGACGAACGATTTCTCTCTCGAGAATTTTGACATGAAAGATATAGGGAGGCTTCCTATGTTTTAGAATTGAGATATAGAGATAGATCTAAAAGATCTTGAGGGTTATCTCGAAGGCTATATCAATAAAATTCTAGAAAGGTTAATATGAGAAATTGTTAACGGTTGTTAGCTCCCCATTGTTAAAGGGTGACAAATTCGAGTTTGTCCGCGATGTCGAAATTCTACGGAATTAGAATCCATGAAGAATATTCCGTATGCATGCGGTTGGAGTCTAATTACATTTAGAGAATTTGCCTTGGAGCCGGACATTGCGTTCGCCGAGTAAGAATGTTGGGAAGATATCAAAGTAATCACGGGATGGGGCATTGGACCAATTTGCCCGAAAGTTATGCGATATCTCCGGGGAACCAAGGACTATATGCTTACATACGAAATTCAGATCATCTGAGTTTGATTGGATATCTGGTCTGAGACTCTTGTTTGCCAAGATTCGAAGTCTACTTAGGCTACATTTTATGTTAGCGGTGAAAGATGCGATGGCATGGAAAGCACGAAGCGAACTCTTACGGCATCCTCGACTATGGAGACGGTGCCGCATGCTATGAAGCAGCCAAAGCGAGGCATTATGGTTGAAGGAATTTTCTTCGGGGCTTAGAGTGATGGATCACGATTACCTAAGCCAATAAAGCTTCTTTAATGATAATGCTGCGGCGGTGTTCTTCTCAAAGAACAATAAAAGTGGGGCCCATGACAAGCACATTGATATAAAGTACTTGGTGGTGCGCGAAGCGTCGAGGAAAGTAAAATCATCATTGAGCATATAGGCACACTTTGCTAATGGTAGCGGATCCCATGACTAAGGGCTCCCGCAAAATTGTATAAAAGTCATGTTGATAGAATGGGACTTGTAGACTCTTTTGATGATTAAAGGTCGCTGACATTATTGTAACTCTTCGACATTTGGTAATATTTTCGATTTATCTCATTTTATGTACACTAAAGATATTTGAGATTTTTATTGCATTAAAGAGTGGGAGTGCCCACTCATAAAATTAATACCACATAAAGCACTTAATAAGATTAAATAACTACATTGTGGTGTGGAAGGAAGTATTTGCCATCAAAAAAAAAAAAAAATATATAGCAGCCCGCAGTTCATGTAATTATGATATCTTACTTAAGGAATATAAAGATATCACATAAGGTTTGGGCTAATTGTCATATTGTTTCTAAAATAATGTATGGCCATACAAAGAATTTTCATGTTCACTATCACCTATGAGTCAAAAGTTGTGTTATTAAATAAAACCTACAATGTTGAACCAAGTGGGAGAATGTTAGATTTTCTATATTGGCTCAACTTGTAGGAGGTTATAAATTGATTAGTATAAGGTATTGACTATTAGGCCCATATGTGATAAGTGGTGAAGTCGGATCGGCCTTTAGTCCACATCCTCTAGATGCGGGGATGGACGGTCGAGATCATTCGAAGTAAACTCATTGGACCACGGTTTACTATAAAGGGAGAAAGCCATCTCATTCTCATCTCATCCCGGTTCTAAGTAAAACCCGAGTTCACTTGAGAGAAGGATTACTGTGTGAGGAGCTTTTGAGAGGAAGTCAAGGTCGTGATCCACAAGCCACTTCGTCTTCCTCATCGGGATCAAGGCGGTCACCTAGATCTACACCATGGCCGGAGGTATAATTCCTGAACCTATAATTTATAGTCTTGATTTTCATTCCGCATTAATCTAGATCAAGACCTAAAGAAGATTATAGGTTAACGTAATTTTCTAACAGTTCATTCTATCCTTTATGAATTTTCCCGGGTTTCCGAACTCCAAAGTTTCTCCGATTAATGGCCATCCGTTGCTACCAGGTGGAAGATTTGAGCTGGAAGATTTTAGTCTAGAAGCAAGAAGGATTGTTGCAAGAGATACAGATAATAGTGTAAAGTGAATTAGGTATGAGAAGAAGAGCTCCATCTCTCTCTCAGTCAATGAAAACAATGGCCAAAAACAAGGGGATAGCTAAGGATGAAGAATTTCAAGCAACTACTTTCTCAAATGTTGAAGAAAACCGAAGCCTGCCTTTAAGAATTGATGACTTTGATATCAGCTAGGCCTGTACTTGTCTTGTTTCATTTGCTTTAATTAAATGAGGTTCGTCTTTATTTGATTACCTCGTCTGACAACTTTGGATTTATCGATTCGACTTTATGTGATGAAAATTATTAAAGTTCTTTGTTGATGTTCTTTTATTCTTGATCGAAATTTTATGGAAGTCCACTGATGATCTTGATTCATGTAGCATCCACAAATGGAACTCTCGAATGAGGCCGGCAAAGATAAGGCGTACGTGTAACATAGAAATTTGCATCTCATGTCAAAATTTAAAAGAAAGGGATAACTTTGGAAATCTGTCATTTACTATTCAAATTAAATGCATGAGAAGACAATAATTTTATATTTTATGCATGTGTTTTGAAATATAAAATTTAGATTCCTATATATATATATATTTGTGTATGAAAACATGCTTTTTCCCTCGCTTTAAGGGTGCATTAATTCTTCATTTTCAAATGCAGTTTCACTTGTCAATAATATCCGGTTCAAGTGGTTAAGAATCCAAATGAGGATAAAGGGGAGGGTATAGGTTCAAGTCTAATAAAAAAAATAGGGTTTCAATTAGAATATGAAGATAAAATGAATCATGCACATATTTAATAGGGAAACTTATCTCAACTTTGGTTTTCACGCCCTTTGTGGCCCTTTATCGTAGAAAATCAACAATACAAGCGAACAACACTAATGCTAAAATCAGCTGAAAATCTGAAATATTACTATATTCATATGGCAGTTTATAAAATCATAGTCAGAAGTCAGTTTTGTGGACATGGCAGAATTAGCAATTGGTAATTCAATATTCTACATTTGTTGATGGATAGGCAGGTGGGAGACCATTTGCCGGAGTTGGTCCAGGATTAAATATGATTTTTTCGTTTGGATTTGCTTTCTCCAATTTGAATCTTGTCACCACATTGTATATGAATACAAGAATTTCTAGTCGAGCAAATTCTTTCCCAAGGCACATATGAGGTCCTCCCCCAAAAGGAACAAATGTGTATGGTGGAGGTCCCTTTCCTTCAAATCTTGAAGGATCAAACTTCTCCGGATCTGGAAAGTACTTTGGATTTTTGTGTGTTGAATGTACAGACCAATGTATCTGCAAGCACATAAAGAATTTTATAAACCTGCAACCTCCCGCCAAATCAACCAATTTTTAGTAGGATTTGGGTATAATACAAGTATCATAGTTCTTAACACTATAATCTCATAGAACCATGTTTATGTTTATTCAGATCATACCTTCCACCCCTTTGGAATTGTAAAACCTGCAAACGTGAAGTCAGCTATTACTTCTCTAAAAGCTCCATGAGAGGGTGATGATAGCCTCGTGATTCCCTCATACATTCAAGAATACTTCATTTTCTGGATGTCGTTTCCAGTTCAGAAACTCTTCTGGGCTTAGACTTCGCAATCTCCATTGTTCTGTTGAATATAAATGATTTCAGTCAAGTGTGGTTGGTGATCATCCGCGAAGCGAGCCGATGGATCGAAATGAATTGGGTTGGGATGAGGTGAATCAGCGTGTGGTTCTTTGTGGGTGATGTCGCCTCGTGATTCTATCATCCCATTATAACCATTCGTTCAAATAAGTAATATTAGGTACTATCTGTATTTGTGTTTGTGGGTTGTTAGTTGTTAATTTAAATGGTAAAGTCAATACCATTGAATAAATAAATAATATCTTAGGATATTTGCAGTATTTGTCATACGTTAAATAGGTTAAATATAATAAATTTACTAACAATGAATGTACCTGGGTTGGGCGATGAGAATAAAAAATACTAAGATGTTGTTGGTTGAAGTGTAGAATAAGTGGGTAATAATTTCTATTTGGTTATATAATGCAAAATTTTCAAAAAAAGTCAAATGTACGTAAGTAGAATTATTTTAAATGGTTTTAAACTTTATATTGAAAAATTAAAATAAATAAAACGAGTTTGACATAGCAAATAAAAGTAAAATATTGGATTTAATCCTAATTTTATTTTCCTTCATTTTATTTTCTTTCTTTTTTCTCTCCATTTTATTTTCTTGTATTTTCCTTGAAATTTTGCTGACAACCAAACTAGCATAGGGGATGGGGCGGAACAAGAAAATATAGGAATCATGCTTTCAATTTATATTGGTTCTTAAAAAAACAAGCATAAATCTAGTCCTAAAATGATTTATGCTTCTCTCAAACTCATCAAGTTAAAAGTATTTCTCAAAATAGATTCTTCTACAAATGTAATAATTGCATCGAAAAAATAGGAGTTATATAGATGACCATCCCTCAAGTGCAAGTGTTACCTATATTTGTACATAAAGAGTTAAACAATGACTTTTATATCAATTAATGTGAATCAAATACTTAAATTGCATAGAGGTCCATGACCTCCTATAAGAACAAGCTCTTATATCATATTAAATTATTAACTTTTTCAAAAGATTTAGGTTTAATATGAATATAATTCCTTTAACATGTTTGAAAAGAAATTAAACAGAGGCAAATTAAGATGGTTTACTTGGATTACCTTTAAAGACTGCTTCATAGACCTCAGGAAAATCTGCAAGATACTTCAAGACGAATGTGATAGCTGTGCTTGAGGTCTCATGACTACCTAAGAGCAGACCATTAATCCAGGTGTTGATCTCGAATTCACTCATAACTTTGCTATTCTCATCTGACATAAGGAGCATCTCAGACAGTACATCATGAACTAATTCTGAATCTCTCCTCTCCATTAGTTCCTTCTTTCTCTTTCTAATGATTTCTCCAATCTCTTTGTGGAGATTAATTCTTGCTTTGATAGCATGGTTGAATGTTGTACCGGGAATATCTACAGGCAAAGAAAAGAACCCGGCCATAATATGATCAAAACCATCGGAAATCTTATCAACGGATTTAGGATCTTCAATGTTCAGAAACAATCGGCAAGACAATGCGAATGTATACTTCTTTGAAAGCGGATAAACCTTCACTTCTTTATGAGAATTCCAGTGCATATCTATGTGCTTACGTGCCATCATATCCATGATCCCCACGTATTGTTTTAGTGCTTCTGGCTTCAAAATTTTGTGAAAAACACTGGAAGGTTTCATCAGATCTCCTGTTGAAGGGTTATCAAAAAGAGAGGGAGAGTACAAAATCTTCTTGATCATGCTTGGCCACCATGAGGAAACAAGCTTGTCCTCGTTGGAGAATAGGAACTTGTTCCCTGAAGCTCCACACATCACAACCATGTTCTCTCCCATCAAGGACGTCCGGAATACTTCTTGGGAGTACTTTTTCATTCTATGCTTTAAGAATTTTCGGGTTTCGAACTGCAAGTTTCACGATTGCCGGCCATCCCTTCCGACCAGGCGGAAGCTTTGCACCGGGACATTTGAGCCTAGGAGAAAGAAGGATTATTGCAAGAGATACAGAGAAGAGTATAGAGTAAATTAGGTATGAGAAGAAGATATCCATCTCTCTCTCTGAAAACAAGGGGATAGTTAAGTATGAAGAATTGCAAGCAACTACAAATGAAGCCTACCACATTTATGCATGGGCTGGTATTGATATCAACTAGGCAAGAGTACTTTTTCTTGTTGCAATGGTTTATGGAAATGAAGACGTTTGTCTTTACTTGATTACCTGGTCTTAAATAAAATCTCTATTTTGATTTTCACGACTAATCTAACAACTTGGATTTAACGATTGGAATTTATGAGATGAAAATCATTAAAGTTATTTGTTGATTTTTTTTTATTCTTGAATGAAATTTTATGAAGGTCCAACAACGGTCCATTATTCATGTTGCATCCAAAACTCTTGGATGAGGCAAAGATAAGGCATAGGTGTAGCAGGTAGAGATACTTTATATATCATATTATAGTATTATGTCTTTACAAAAATTCGAGCCTAAAACCTCGTATATCTCATCCCACCCTTTTACCACTTAAATCGGATCTCAAGGACGTGAGTTTTTACCAACGTGTTATTGATCATTTTTCCAAAATCTAAATATAGATAGGATAATTATAAATATGCACATGTTAATTTTTTTATTTCAATTTTTATACTAAATATTGTAAATTTTCTGTACGAATCAATGAGGTTATCACCACCCTCTCCTGGAGGTTTTAGAGAAGCAATACCTGACTTCACTTATGCTGATTTTATAATTCTGAGCGGATGGAAGGTATGTTATGAATATATGTACATATGCTTCCGCTCGGGATGGCAATGGGCAAGTTTAAAACAGGGAGGGTTTAGAACGGGACCGCCTTATCTGAACTCCGCTCTATTAATATTAATCATTTGTCATTCCTAATTATGTTTAAAAATTAAATAGCTCGAGGTGGGGTGGGTCTAAAGGTATGAAATTCTCGTACCCATGCACCCGTTCCAACTATTAATTTTTAAAATTTGTAATTATATAAAATTAACATATTTTATGATAAATAAATTAATGTTTATAACTTATTTTATTAAAAAACTGGTTTTATTTTTATATATTAAAAATATAAATAAAATAAATTTTTTAAAAAATTATTTTTTTATATATATTAGATTTACCGAGCATGACTGGAATAAAATGCAGACCATCCTAAGTTTGAAAAAAAAAGATCTCCAGACCACACGCTAGCAAAACCCAATTAATCACGGGACGAGATGGGACGGAAACCAGAAAGAATCCACTCCATTGCCAACAATTCTTCCACGAGGTATAGTTAATGCTGGTGAAGTTTATGTTATATATATGTTTATGATGCACGCCTTATTTATTGGACTGTTCAACACACAAAAATCCTAAGTACTTTCCAGATCCAAAGAAGTTTGATCCCTCAAGATTTTGAAGGAAATGGACCTCCACCATACACATTAATTTGTACCTTTTGGGAGAGGACTTCGTATGTGTCTGGAAAAAGAATATGCTCGACCATAAATTCTTCTACTCATATACAAGTAGTGACAAGATTTTTCATATTGGAGAAAGTAAATCCAAACGAGAAGATTATATGTGATACCACACCCATTCAGGCAAATGGTCTCCCACTTGGCCTCCATCCTCATCAAATGTAGATAGATTTACACCTTCTTTCTAGATTTTTAATCTCTTTGGTCTTTATGATTATTGATGCTAATTAATATTTCATTATCTTAATTATGTATGAGTTAACTTGTTTTTGTTACTAGATATCACTTTTATAATAATTAATTACTCAATTATATATCATTATTTTTCATACAGTGGTGTTTGATTCCTGGAATGTATTAAAAAAAAAAGAAAAAAAATGTAGTTGAATTTATTTTTATTTATATTTGGTGGTCTAATAAAAATCTCAAAGAAATTAAATATATTAAAACTACTTAAAAGCTTACATATTTTTCAATTATTTAATCATTGATGAATTAAAGCAAATAAAATGAGTTTAAAATATCAAATGAAATAATATATTGAATTTAGTTCTTAGTTTTTTTTCATTTTTCCTTCTCTTTTCTTTTTTCTCTCTATTTTCTTTTTCTTGCACTATCAATCACATTTTATAATAATAAGAATAACCAAACATAGCATCTGCATCATCCAAGAAACTCTTATGGGGATGCCACATGCAGTAGCAGACCTAGGTTCAACATAGGGTGCATAATTTAATAATAAATAAATTAATATTTAATGAACCATAAATATAAAAGTGAATATAAATTTCAACAAATTAATATATGATTCATTATACAATAAATTCTATTTATTAAATAGATAATAAAATATAAACCCTACGACATCAATAAATATGAATAAAAAATAAAATGCGAGTACAATTTCTATTAAAAATGTATTTATTACAATTTCAAATAAGAATATATTAATTCTAATTTTAAATAAGAATAATTTCATTCCAAATTAATTACACAAAATTGTTGGGTTATATGCATATTACTCAATATATCGATTTAATATAAATACAAAATATATAACTTCAATAAAAATATATTTCATTTCAATTCTAGAATATATTTTCGCAGTATTAATTTTCATAGGAATAAAAAAATATAAAATTTCCTTATATATATATATATATATATATATATATATATATATATATATATATATAAAATGTCAATAAAAATTTAATAAAAAACGTATTCCAATATATTCATTAATTATCATCACAATATATTTAAAAAATTATGTTAACTAAGAAATATAATGTTCCAATAAAAAAAAAAAGAAATACAATGTTAATATGAAGAGTCAACAACAAATTTTGTTCTTTAATAAGAAATTTAATGTTAAATATTAATAGATAATCAATAATGAATTTTAAAGATATGATAAAAATATATATTTATCATTTATTTATATAACATTTTAATAAATTTTAAAAATATAAATAATAAAAAATTTATCATTTTTTATAGGTTAAAGGTAATTTTTTTTGGAGTTATAATTGCTACATATGTAAAGATTTTGTTATAAATTATCATGATTGGATGGTAATTTGGTTGTTAAAGCTTTTAATATATTAACTTAATACTTTGTAGAGGTTCAAAAATTATTCCGTTGTTCAAGGGGGCAGACCATGGATAAGGAGTTCGAGGTGGAGCAAGTCATAATTGGATAAAAAAAATTGGGTTAAGTTATAAAAAGCTAGTTCTCGTATGAGAACAAGTTTTACACTGTTAGATGGTGATTTTATCTCTTGATATTTATGTAGAATAAAATTTTGTCTAAGAAAACATAGATTTTAAGAAATAATCGCTATCCCCAATAGTGTAAAAGCTTTGTTTCGTATGAGAACGAGAGCTTTTTATAAACTGAAGCCAAAAGTCGAGTATTGTATTTGTCTTGGAATCGACACATGGAGGTTGGGAGCGGGTGTCCCAACCATTCGGGCCGTGGTAGCGAATTTGAATAGTTTGATATATTTATTCGGACTGACTTTTGACTAGGTGTTGACCTTATGGGTTCTTGGTAAAGCGGTAAAATTTTTTTAAAAATCTTCAAAACGTAATTTATCTAATTTTGTCATTCTTTTGCCATCTTCCTCACCTAATTTTTTGATAATTCCACACATCGAGTGTTACTCACAATAGTAGGATTTTGTAATATTTGACAATCATCTTCAACATCACAACTAATATGTGTAAGTATTTACTCCATTTCCAACACTGAGCTAGAGGAAATTATTCATGTAGTCTGTAATTGATAAAAAAAACTATAAGTAAAACTACGATTGGAAACAATTAATAAACAATATTGGTTTTACATCATGAATGAAAAAGCTAAAAATATAGATTACCATTAGATAGCTGAACCACCTCACAGATCTTGAAACTACCCAAAAAATGAAATCCTAAGAGGCTTTTTATCAAACATGGCTTTAGCTCTATTTTTTTTGTTCTCCAGGACGAAAAAGGTCTATGATCATAAGAAATTGGGGATTGATATTTGGAATACTCAAATTTGGATATGATCAAAGGGTGTGCTAGAAGCTAAAAGAAGAACTTAAGTGAGGAATCATGGGTGTGCTGTTCGCAGTCCGTTGTCTTCATTGTCGCGGTGAAGAACTAAAGATAGAAGAGGCCCAAGAGGGATCAAGCCTTGTACAAGAAGCTAGAAGAAGAACGAAAGTGAAGAATCGTGTTTTTAGGGTTTCAAAATGGTTGAAAAAGAGTGTTTTTTTATCATGTGGTGCAATTTAATAATCAGTAAAATAAAAACGGAGAACAATGGGTGAACTCGTGGCCACGATCCAGTATGAAATTTCTGAGGAGGCTGTTGGGTCGGTAAATGTTCAGATATTGGGTTATGTTTTTTAATTTGAGCCCTCAAAATTCTGAATTGTGAATATGGGTTTGTTAGTATTTAAGCCCATAGCTCTATCGCCACATGGGCAAGTGACAAACTCATGAATCAAGAATTATTGTTCAAGCATAATACAATTTTAAACAATTTTTTTTCTTTGAATAATTCAAACAAATATTTAAAAACAACAAATAAATTAAAAAAATTTCTCTCGGTATTTACAATTGATAACTCAGTCAATAACTACCACGTGAGATTAAAAATAGAGAAATTTTATTTGTCAATAAAATTATTGCAACTAGGCCACCAGCAGTTGACTTGCACAATCATTAAATAAAGAATACCAGGCTTGATTTTTCTTAGAAGTTGCTCGAGATTAATTCTTCATCCTTATTTATCCCCCTCGTTATGGTCATTGTTTTCATCTACTGAGAGAGATATGGATCTCTTATTCTCATTCCTGATCTACTTTATGCTCTTCTCTATATCTCTTGCTATGATTCTTCTTGCTAATTCCAGACTCAAATCTTCCAGCACAAAGCTTCCACCTGGTCGGAAGGGATGGCCGGTAATCGGAGAATCTTTGGAGTTTGCCTTGGCAGCTAGGAGTGGAAACCCGGAAAGATTCGTCAAGGACAGAATGAACAAGTACTCCCGGGAAGTATTTCGTACCTCCTTGATCGGAGAGAAAACAGCGAAACGTATTCTGTGCGGAGCTGCAGGGAACAAGTTCCTATTCTCCAATGAGGACAAGCTCGTTACCACATGGTGGCCAAATTTCATGAGGAAGATTCTGTACTTTCCCACTATTAATATTGATAACCCTTCAACTCCAAATCTATTGAAACCTCACACTGCTCTTCACCAATTTCTCCAGCCAGATGCTGTAAAACGATACGTGGAGATCATGGATATGATGGCACGAAAGAACATGGCTATGTACTGGTCTTCTAACGAAGAGGTGAAGGTTTATGATTTGAAAGTATACACTGGATTGTCTTTGGATTGGACGCAGACATTGAAGATCCACCAGATCTGTTGCTAAAATTTGTGATGGTTTTGATTGTATTGCGGAGGGGTTCTTCTCTTTGCCTATAGATCTTACCGGTACGACATTCAACAGCGCTATCAAAGCAAGAAACATCCTGCACAGAGATCATGGAAATCATCAAAAAGAGAAAGGAGGTATTAGAAGATAAGAAGAGATCAGATGATCCAGTTAGCAGATCAGTAAAGTCTACTAATATAATTTGCGAATAAGATGATCAGTTTCTAGTGTTGAGATAATTTTCATTCATCTATACTAGCTCTAGTTTGATAACCGTGATTGATATCACATTTGTCCTCAAGTATCTTTATAGAGCTTCACTCATGTCTATAGCGAGTCTGAATTCCTCTATTGCCCCAGCCTCATCCCATTCGATTCGCCGCCGAATTACCGTCCTTCTCACTAAATCCGACTATTAAAACTGCGGAACAATTAAGTCATCAGCCAATTCCATGGCGCTCCATTTTCAGCTTGTGTTTAGCGATCTTATTAGCCGCCGACAATTAACCGCGTTATTCATTGCATTTAATAGTGATCAAATCAGAATCGGTTGGACAAAGTATAATGTAATGAGTGATCTGGGTTGTTGGTTCAGTTTGATGTCGGTATTCGGCACCAGTCGGTTCGCGTTCAACGCGTCGGTTGATCAGTTCCGAACGGATGGGATTTGTAGGTGCTCGTTAGTTTGTCATAGTGATAATCTCATAAACCACCTTGATAGTATTATGGGATTATCTTAATGGGATTTTAGCGGGGTGTAAACAAGTCAAGCTACTCGAACTCAACTCAAGAAATACTCGAATTCGACTCAGAATTAATTGAATCGAGCTCGAGTAGCTTGTCGAGTCGAGTTCAAGTATCATAATACCCTATTCGAGCTACTCACGAGCTTAATCGAGTCTTACTATTTTATTAATCGAGTCGAGTTGATTTCGAGTCAAGTTTGAATACAATTATTTATTATTTTTTAATAAATTCAAGCTTTGTCGAGTCGAGTTCGAATAGCTCGTACTATTTTTCGAATTCGAGTTTCGAACATTTGAAAAAAAAAACAAAAAGCTCAATGGAGATCAAGGCAGCTCTGTATCGATTGAATTTCCATTCGATTCGCCTACACCTACTGCTCAGTGGGACGGGCATGAAATTTATGTAATTGAGTTTTTAATAGGTTTAAGATTTTTCTAAACCCGGACGGATCTGGAGTGAGTTGCCGGGTATCGTTTATTCTTAATTATATAAAAAATAATTTAAATTTTTTATTTTTTATTTTTTAAATATATAATTGTGATAATAATAATAGAAAATTTTAATAAAATAAGTTACAAAATGATAATATTTTATTTATTTTATAAAATATATTAATTTTATATTATTAAAAATTTTAAAAATATTTTAAACATAAAAAATAAAATAATAGTCAAACGAACGAGTACGGGAACTTATCAAAATACCCAATAGACCCGTTCCACTCCATTTAATTTTTTAAATAGGATAGGAATGGAAAATAGTTAAGATTATAAATGGGATGGACCTATGGTTGTAATCCCTAGTTGTGCATGCTCTAAGTGTTTATTCATGTAGTTTGCCATGTATGGGATGAATTCTGGAATAACTGGAATAGGCAAAAGAAAAGCAAATACATAAATTTAAGTTGAAATCGTAGATGGAGAAAAGAATTTACCATATTAATAAAGGAAAAATTTACAATATTAATAAATATTAGTACAATAAAGGGTATACGACTATAATGAAATTGCATATATATATATATATAAGCAGAATATGGAACATGCATCAACTCTAATGACATCATAAGCACTAGTAAGAAATTAATAAAATATTTTGATAGTCTCTAATAAAAAAAAATTCTGTTATTTCTAGTACAAAATTATATCATTCCTATAAATGGCTTTTGTAAATAAGGTGACAAATAAAACATGATGGAAGGATTCGTTCTGAAATATTTGTATTGTGATGTTGTTATATTCTGCAGGATGGATCAGGATCTTATTAAACGACTAAAATTGCTGTTTTGTTGACGGGTTACCAATGGATGGAAAAGTGGAGGTGTAAAAATCAGACGATCGAAAGGAACTAATTCAGAGGCTTTGGCCCCATTACAGCTGTGCCTTCCCAGTATGTGAGAGTCAAAGCATTTGCACTCTACCTGATTTTGGAATTTCCAGCTGCTACTTTTACCAGTTTTACAGACCCAAGGGACAGAGGTGCTATACATGACAATTATCACTATTTATTACCTTTACTTCTTTCTGTTTGTACTTTGTTTTCAAAAGTCTCTATGCCTGGAGGCTTAAAGAAAAGATTCATTATTCTACTCTTTAAAATTAAAAACAATTTTTAAGTTTGTTAAGACATTATTTTAGTTCATTAATACAGTAACTTAGGTTCATTAAGATGATACAAAAGCCAGCGACTTTCAACACGCACAATTAAATGCTATTTTTTGAAACTTCAGGCCTAAAATGTACGAATTGTAAATTAGTAGCCTAAAACACACTTTTCTCGAATTGTCTCATGATCACGGCTGCTAAGTACATATTATAATTTCTTGCAGACACATTGGAATGTGCATTCAACGCACAAGAATCCTGAGTACTTTCCAGATCCAGAAAAGTTTGATCCCTCAAGATTTGAGGGGCAAGGGCCTCCACCATACACATTTGTACCTTTTGGGGGGGGACCTCATATGTGTGCTGGGAAAGAATTTGCTCGGGTAGTGCTACTTGTTTTCATACACAATGTGGTAACAAAATTCAAATTGGAGAAAGTGAATCCAAACGAAAAGATCTCATATGGTATCAAACCCCATTATGGAAAATGGTCTTACCATTACCTCCAACCTCATTAGGTTGACTTACCACTTGGTTTATGAACCCATGTTCATAACAGCTTTGTGATTCCTTATAATTTTCATGCACTATATTATGGATTCGGTCTATATGTGAGCATATCTGTAATTCCGAAAAGGTGTTGATTAGCAATGTTTCAATCTATGCAATAAGCCTGAAGGCAACTACTTTTGTGATATACTTATAGTTTTCTTGAACTATATTATGAATCGGTCTATATGTGAGCATATCTGTGATTCTGAAAATGTGTTAATTAGTAATGTTTCAATGCATATAATAAGCCTAAGGGTCAATTGATCGGGCCTTGGGTTTGCTTCCTAATGGTTGTTGGGAAATTAATGGACTCGTCCTCTCCATATTGGTATCATATTGTCATGGTTTTATTTTTGGATTTTTTGATTCAAGAAGCCGCATACCAATTAGATATTGTCTACTTATTAACTCATAATCCTCTTTATTTTTAACCAATGAATGACTTTGGGAGCATACCCAACAATTCTTGCCTCGAACAAAGTACCTTCGAGTCTTCCTTAAATGAAGATTTCCTTGTCTTTCACTATATTTGAGCACACTCTTTACATGAGGTCTTACCACATCTTTTTATTCGACATCCACCAATACGGTTAAACCTAAACTCAGCTTTAATACCATTTACTTGGAAACTTCTGGACTCACCTCTCCCCATATTGTATGATACCATGTCTAGTTTAGGTTTATCTCACTTCATGAACACCAATTGAAATATATATAACAATAAATAAATAATTAATAGTATTCCTATGTCAAAAAAAAAAAAAAAATTTGTTTACACCCAAATTAAAATTTTGGCCTGATCCAGTAATAGGTTTGGCCTAAGCCAAGCTCATGAATAAAAGTTCAAAAGAAATGGGACTAGATTCATTTGTACAAGCCCATAGAAGAAGTTCAGGGGTATTTATGAAAATTTTAAATTTTTGGAAGTCAAACGAAGCATTATTAGAGGTGGTAGAGAAGTGGAGCAGTTATGTACTGATGTAGAATATTCTTAGGGGACAAGTTTCCATGATGGAAACGTGGAAGAATTCTTGAGGATCAAGACTCTACAATGGAGACGTGGAGAAGTTTTTGAGGAATAAGTTTCCTTAATGGAAGACATGGGCAGTTACTTCGGAAAGTGGAGAGGGTGGAGAAATATAGGCTTGGGCAACAAATCTTCTACGTCTATAAAAGGATTATCAAGCAAAGGACAACCATTCAATCAACAACTCAATCAATCGACTCAATGTCAATAAGCAAATCCTAACTTTCAACAAGCTTTAAGCAATTTAAGCATTCTAATTTTTAGTGTTAGCCAAGTTTCTAACAAATTTCTAGCAGTGTTATTTCATTCATTTGTAGTGAAATCTAATATTTTATCTAACAATTTCAGCATTCTGATTGCAAGTTTTATTCAATTTTATCAAGTTTCAAGCACAATACTGTTTTCATGGTCAAATCTAATGTTTACTTCAGCAATTTCAGCATTCTAGTTGCAAGTATTATTAAAATATATCAACTTTCCAATCTGCAGTGTTATTTCATTTCCTTCTAAAGTCTAACACTTTTCTTGACCAATATTTAATTCCTGATTTCATTACGATTGTGCGTTTCATGCTGGTTATGGGGTGTCAAGTGAACTAAGGCTATGTAGCCTGATTAAAAGTTTGATTTTACAAGTCATTTAGTTTGGAAACACTTTAATTTCTTTATACGCCCGCACGTTTATATTTTGTATGTTTTGTGTGGGTAAAAATTAGCACAACCTTATTTTTAACCTGCATGAGTCTGGGACGGACACATCTTTATGAAATATGTGGAATTGGATTCGGATGCCACCAAATTGAGAAGTAAAACCATCTTAGAGTCTCAGGACTCAGTATCTAATGTTGCAGAAGCAGCACATGAAGGATTCGTTCCAGCCATGGTGGAACAATTTGAGAAAAATATAACGAAGTTTCTCGGAGAATTTACATTAAACTGACCCATTCGGGCGGGAAGCGTGAGCATAGGTAATATAAATGATGATGGTATTCATGTTCCTAATGTTGTTGAGTTTCAGGCAAAGATTGAGAATCTATAGAGATTAAACGCTTTGGCAGGACAACGTTTTGATGAAAAAATGATTGCTCAAGTAGAGGCCAAGTCTAAACAACTAAAAGTTCTTGTTGAAAAAACTAAAGCGAGTTGGGTATACCGCGAGCACTTGATAGATGGAAGGCTAATGAGCATCTGAGAAAAGCGTGACGAGTGCAAGCTAATCTTTGCGGTGAAGGACAAGCTACCAGTCTGAGAACTATCACGACAATCTCAAAGATACCAGGACAACGAAGTCATAGCGACTTCTCGATTCGTAAGAGCAGCAAGCTAATGAGCTCTGAAGTAGTGCAAATTAAACTCGAGGCGTCTGGAATTTCGAAATAATGTGGATCTCACTGATCTCCTAAATACGTTGAAAATCGATATCTTCCTCCATATAGGAGAGAAGAGGGAAATTTGAAAAATTCCAATGAAGAATGTCCTAATCCTATTAGGACAACGACTCCTCAAAGTGTGTATGCAACACTAACACAGTTTACCTGACTTAGTTTATAATGAACCAGCACTTTTAAATTTGGAGGCACGGAGACATTTACCACGCTTGGGGATGGTATTAATAGATGAAAGTAAATTCCTCAGGCTTTTATGTAAGCCACCATCACCAAATTTAGAGGCAATAAGGAAAGCGGTACAAGAACTATGTGGGCTTGGCCTTAGACAGGTTGGCCACCTAGAATTCTATAAGCCATATCTGGAGACAATAGATAGAGAGAATCTTTACCCAAGAGGGTATAGAATTCCTAAATTCTTTTTATTCTCCGGAGAAAATGGACAGTCTACGGGCATGTGGCAGTTATAGTACGATTAATGGGAGAATTAGCCAGCTATGAGAAAATTTCTCTTATCTGAACTCAGTTATTTCCTAACTAATTCATAGGAGTTGCTTTTACTTGGTATGCAACATTGCCAAGGAACTCCTATATGGATGTGAGGAGTAGACGTGATTCCATACACAATTCTTCAACTAGAACTTGAGATTTGCATAAACGGGAATTAGTAAGGGTAACTGGGGTGGAGAATAAGCAAAGTCATTTATCCTTTCGTTTCAAAAGAATGTGGAATAGATGCAAAATCCACTTCTCGAAACCTGATGCAGTGAGATGATACACTAACACATAGGGGACTTGATGATGGGGGGCGAGAAGAAGTTCTAAGGTATGGAGTTCAGAGACTTTTATGAGCTTGCTGCTAAGGTAATAGAGTATGAAGAACTACTCAAGGAAGAAAGTCGACAGAGAAAGACCTCCATAGGAACTTACGACCAAGAGGTTAATTATGAAGAAATTACGGTCATGAGATCTCCAAGTATGGGATAACCATGCATCCTCTCATTGAAGAAAATACGACTTATGGAAGAAGTCACGAGACCTCAATACACAAGCACAATATACTTTGATGTGGTAAGGCGGGAAAATCTTTGATTTCCTTCTAAAGGAGAAAGTCATCACATTTCCTCAAGATTACCAACTCCCCAAGAAGACTCGGGAAAAGCTATAAGTACCATAACTCCTGAATCACAGGTACTAATTCTTGTTGAGTTTAGGAATATTATCTAGGGCGAGATCAGCAGGGATGGCTGGGACCACTGAAAAGGAGGTATGATTGGTTGAGTGGGAGATCATTTCCCTGGTGAAACTGATCATTTATAGTTGCTATGGATCGAGAGCAATTCTAAATGAAAAGGAGGGATGAAGTTTTCTCTAATGTTAAGTAAGATATAGATTCTAAACAATACTCACGGTTTATAAAGATGAAAAAGGTAGCAGTAAAGAAAAAGTGCATGTCTACAACCATAGAAAAGGAAAAGAATTGAAGGTACTACATATCATTACCAATGAGAAATCAAGAAGAGAAGCCCTTCAGAAAAGAATGTTCCTCGAAAGAGACATACTTTTCGAAGAAGAGTAGGAATTTCTTATAAGAAAATACCTCCAGTTTGTTGTTCTCTCCTGTTCTACTTGAACAAAAGTGGCATGTAGTACAACATAGGAAATTTCCACACAAGCTCACGGAACTCAAAAAGAGAAGGATCTGAATTGAGAGTTATGGAAGGAAATTACTTGAAGAAATGCCATAGGAAAATAAAAGAAACAGAACCTAAGAAAGTAGTGCCTACTTCCAAAAAACCAAATTTGGAAGAAGGCTATAGAAGATGAAGGAGATACAGTTGTGTAGCTAATGAAGAAATGGATTTGAAAGGAACTATCATAATAGGTGAACTGCTTGATTCACTTGAAATGTTACACTATTTCTCTAACTTTACCATATTTTCTGATCAAATTCGGAAAGCTTAGTAGAGGTGAGAAAGATCATTTTTCTAGCAGGAGGGAAAAGCACGATGGTGAATCACCCATTGACCCTCCCGAAGGAAGCAGAGCGCAGAAACCTTTGGAAAAACCTACTATGGAGATGACAAGACATATAAGACCTCTCTATGTGAGAGCACACTTTAATGGTAAACCAGGATCTAAGGTATTGGTGGATAATGGATTAGAAGTCAATGTGATGTCATTAAGGATGTTGAGAGATTTAGGAAGAAGCATTGGTGATTTGATTGAAACAAAAGTCCCTATATCAACTCTTACTAGAGAAATCTCTAAGACTTTGGGCGTACTCCCTATTGATATCACTATGGGTAGTAAGACTTCCTTATCAGCTTTCTTTGTGATTAATTCTACTGCTAATTTCAATGTTTTGTTAGGAAGAGACTGGATTCATGCCAGTTGGTGTGTGTTGTGTTCCCTTTTTTCCGCACTTGAAGCACTTTCCTTTTGGTTTCCTAATAGGATCAAAAGGTCTAGCTTTCCTAGCAATCTTAGGTTTAGCATGAACACTTGACTGATTTGCTTTATTCTTTTTCTTCCCATTGGGAGGCTTAGAGGATTCACTTGACACAAAATTAACATTTGGCTGGCCCTTTACAGCGATCTCATTCTCCCGAAGAGCATTGTGCCTCAGATTCAATCAAAGACCATTCTAATTTATTCATAGAATAATTCAACTTGAAATGATTAAAGGAAGGAGGCAATGTCTCAAGGACCATGTTATTTTGTGTTTCCTAATCAATATCAGCACTTAGGTCTCCCTGTTCATTAAAGAGTTCGATCATTTTTATCATATGATCTCTCACTGGATTACCTTTAGACATTCTAGCGTTCATTATATGCTTCATTACCATTTGCTTAGCTGATATACTCTGAACTCCAAAAATCTCCTGAAGACTCGAGCATTGCACTTGAGGTACTCATGGATTGATGTTGACTTTGCAACACTTTATTGAGAGAAGCTAAGATATAGATCCTTGCTTTCTCATCATCCTTCCTCCATGCCTCGTAGTCAGCTCTCTCTTCAAGTGTTGAGCTCTTTGTGGGTGCTACATGAAGTGGCTCTAAAATCACCCAAATTATGTGTGCGAATCAAGGTGTTCGTTTATTACCGTCGACGGCGGAAATCACGTGTCTCACGTCGTGAGACGCATTACGTAATAAAAGCGACCCGATAGGGCCCGCACATCCACTCTGACGATATAAATTTTATCTACAAGAATTTATTTACAATTGTTTTTTATTACAATTTACACAAATTGAATCTTGCCCAAGAATTTTACAAAATACAAGAGAGGGCCATCTTGGCGGATTTGCAGCCTCTAAGAACCGGATCACGTCCATCCCCCCGTCGTCTTCGATTTTTTGAAAAATGGTCCCACGTGGGGTGAGCAAAGCCAGTGGTGGAATTTCCCTACTTGGGTTACTCCGCTAGAGTGCGATTACCCAATGCTCGAAATAAACACACACTCAAGTAAATACGTGATCTACTTGAATGTCTACATGATCCCCCATGTCACGAGTCCTCAGAGCTCCTCACACTTACCTAAGCCATGTATGAAAATAATCATTTTCAAAACAAAACTTTGTTGTTCTTGAAAATATACTACCAACGATGTCGATAAAAATATGGGACTACCCTCAGGGCCGATTGGTTGGTGAGCTTTCGAAGATCCTTGGTCCTCATAGAAGTAATCTGGCCCATCTCTGACCCAATTCTCAGAATATCATCTGTGAAATTCCTTTCCGCAGCCAATATCCGTTTTACAAAAATACCATGTCATGCACTACTTTAACTCTAGGTTACCCGGTACATATGAAAATGCGTATGCCATTTCAAATTCATTATACAATATGTCAATATACATATTTTCAATCCACTACAATTGCACACATGTAATTCAACACATCCTCATCACCCAATTTAGCTCAATTCAGGCAAATCATAATCATCTCCAATGGCTTCTGACGTTTAATTATGTAATTATGTCATTGTACTAACACATTAAAATAATGTAGCAGCTTTATCTCTTTACGCATACCCAGGCATTATGACGATTCTCGTACCAAACAAATGGACATTTATAGTCCATTTCATACAAGTGGAGATTTGTTTTACGAGTCCAGCAACAGTGGAAATTTGTCCACGGGCAACCCACTCTTCCTACATCGGTTATGCTTAGGTGAGCCGTTAATCTTAATTTACAGTGCCCAACACCAAAACATAATTTATTGAATAAATTATGATACAAAGCTCCCAAACGAGTCCACACACACTATCCTGGACTGCTCATGGCTACTAAAGATTTCACATTTTGGTTCAGATTTGGAACCGACCCAACTGACCACTCACGACTCAGGCAACCTGGTATCAACAAAGCGCCGTGAGGTATAAAACCAGTAGGATGAAACCCGCTCTTATTTGGGTTTGTCGAAAACTCCCAACCGGTGCTACGCGTTGTCGCCAGATAAACGACTCTCCTTCTTGTCGCAGAGAATCAGGAACCGGATCAACTCTGATTACAGAGAGAAGGAGGGCCAGCTCTACTCTCCCCCAAATGTGAAACAGCGCCACTGCGTGTTTGGTGCCCATGTTTCTTCCTCCTCACGTTTTCTTTTCCTTTTGTTTTATCCCTTTAGCTTTTCTTTCATTTCTCTTCCTGCCCTCTCACATTTTCTCCTTTCTCTTTTCATTTCTCTATATCTTTTTGGTTTACCCTTTCTTTTTGGAGCGTTAAAAGTATGGTGAGGAGGAAGTTCCTCCCCTCTTCCTCGAAGCCAAATGGTGGATTCATAAGTTCCTCTGGCCTGACCATTATTTGCTTATTTTCCTTTTATGACATCGTAATGCTGCATGGCTTAATATGAGCCGTAGGATCATTCTCACACATGACCATTGTGGTAGTTCTTTCCCAGTCAGATATATGAAACAGCCAAAGTGTCACTCTCTTGTAATTCTTATATGGCATCTCCCTGCCTTGCCATGTGTGTTTGGAAATGTGCCGTCTGAAAAGCGTGAAATCGATGATCTCGAGTCCCGTGAAATTCGTGGTTATGGCGTGGGTGAGGCGATTTCCAGCGGAAAAGTAGTTTTGTCATCAGAGATCTAGAAAAATTCAGTTTTTACCAAGTACAGATTTTGTTTTAAAAGTGGATTTTTTGGGGTTTCCTGAGTGCCTCACAAGTTAAGACAATGTTTAGATTCTCTTCTAACTCCACATAGTTGGTTCCGTCTAACTTGTTATTGAAGAAAAGGTTGATGCTAATGGATTGAGAGAGCGGACATATTTATCTAATAATCAAATTGGTGTTGATCAATATGTGTTCATTACTAGCAAGACATGTATAATTATATATACAATTTGCCTTGATAGCATATAATATAACACTCAAATTATACACATTAGTACCAGATCAAATTAACTCATGAACTTGCTATTGCTTTGGCGGTCTATTCTCAAAGTTAATAAGATTTATAATCTAATCAATCCCAAAATCCATATCTGGGATATAATTGATCTTACCATGACCTATAATCTTGAGAAAATAAATAGGAATTTATTTTAGAATGAACATTATTTCTTGAGTTAAATGTATGTACCACTGAGCTTAGTTTCAATATTTCTTTAAGTAAAGAGTCTCAACTTTAGGTTGATTGCTCCCACTAAAATATTTATTAACTAACCATAAGGGAGTCTCTTAACTAGGATCCTCACATTTTATTCAATTAAACATAAAGATGCAGACTCTTTTCAATGGAGGTCGTGAGGCTTGTAAACATACTCACATTTCGATTATTTTAAAAACTTGAGTGTTTTGAAGACAATAGATTTAATACCAACATTCTTAGAATTAATGAGAATTTGATCTCTAAATTTCTCTAATTTAACCAAATTTCTATAGTCAAACTATTGTTCTCTAGAATAAGCCTTATAAACATACCACTTATAATTTCTTGAACATGTAGGTTGTTTACTTTTAATTTAATAATTTAAATATCTTAAAACAACAACACGTCTTAATTAAATCCATCATTTTATGAATAAAATTAAATTATATATTTATTTTAATAATTATCCATTAAAGGATAATACTTGTTAAAATATAATTTAATTCCTAGTAATATAAATTAAATTATATATATATGTAACATTTATCCTTTAGAGGATAAGTCTTATTAAAATTAATATAATATATTTTTTAATAATAAATTAAATTATTTATCAATTTAACATTTATTTATTAAAAGATAAATCTTGTTAAAATATAATTTAATTCCTCCTCATCACAAAATTAATTAAATTAATTTATCTGAGATTGTTCTCACAAAAAAAAAAAAAACTCAAAGAAAACAAAGAATAATCCAAGTAATCAAATTCATTTTATCTAAGATATTCAAA
Organism: Tetrastigma voinierianum; assembly: GCA_016808115.1. NCBI lineage: Eukaryota > Viridiplantae > Streptophyta > Magnoliopsida > Vitales > Vitaceae > Tetrastigma > Tetrastigma voinierianum. The sequence goes on from JAEQBH010007089.1 coordinate 119,698, forward strand.
ATTCTAGTTATCATGTTTTCAAAAAAAAAACTTAAACCTAACAAGTTAGGTTTTTGAAATTTCAACGGTCTTAGCATTTTTTTTTACATAGCACTTCTATTGTTTAGCAAACCTGAGAACAAATAATAGCAGAATATCAAATAAAAAAATGATTTTTCATTTTTATTAACCTATGAAATCTTAAGATCCCAAATCTGGAATCTAGGATTCCGAGAAGATACAATTGGTAGATCGAATAAAAAAATGATTTTCATTTTATTAACCTATGAAATCTCAAGATCTCAAATGCAGGTCACAGGATCTAGAGAGAGATCTATTGGTAGATCGAATAAAAAAATGAATTTTCATTTTATTAACCTATAGAAATCTCAAGATCTCAAATGCGGAATCCCCAGAAATAGCTCGATGCCGGATGTTAGAATCGAGAACATCCATCAAAATCTATGATTTCATATCTGAAAACAAAAATAAAATTACATCTTATAGGAATGGGCGTCAGTGAATCTTCCAAGCAATAATTGATTTGCAAGTCTTGACCTCAAAGTGTGGGCTCCAATAACAATCTAAGGCACTTTTAACTTTCGGATATGGGGAATAGAGAAATTATAACCTCTACGAAATATGTTTTTTTGTTGTTACCCTAAACCTAAATATAAGTTATATTTATAATAGGGTTTAATTAGGTAGATTGAATCCACTTACATACTTGGGCCTATAATTAGCCCATATAATTTCAATGGTCTAACTTAATTCAAACTCTAGTTTACTTATTTGAGCTTAATTCTAACAACATAAACAAGCTAAAAATGCATAAATTTTTTTTTTTCTTGTGTAAGATTTCTTTTATCATCCACTTATGTTTCATTTATAAAGATTAAATGTATTTTACATACTTAATTTGACTCTTCTAACATTAAGAAAACTATGAACTAACCGTTCGTGCAAATGACTCTAGTATATTAAAAATAGGGAAAATGCAAGTTTAAATCTTAAACTTTTAGAATTATTTAGTATTTATATTTTATATCAAGAACTAAAAAACTTGTTTTTAAATATACCAACTTCCACTTTTAATTGTCATTCTAGCCTTAGATAACCCGAACCTAAACCATGGCCTATGTGGCAACAAAAAACGACATTGTTTTGTATCATTGAAGAAACAAACCACGTCATACAAAACAACGTGGTTTGGAACAATAGTTTTTTATTTTCACATTTTTATCCTTTGTAAAAAAACCTAAATTTTTACTTTTTGATTTCTAAAATCCCGATCTTCTTCCCTCATAGGAATCTTTTAAAAAATGAATAAAAATAAAAGTTGGATTAACTTAAAATTATTTTCAATAGAATATATTAAGAAATATTTTCAAATTTATGGCAATTTTATCACAATCAAAAGATTATAATTTTTTTTTTTAATTTTATTACTAATCTTGAGTAAATTCAAAAGACCCACCCTTTTACATTAATTCAATTCCACAGAATTTTGTGGAAGAATTGCAAAAATAAAAATCGAAGAGACAAAACGGCACATAATGTGGCAAGAAATGTCATGCATGCATCAATAGATTTGCTACTACCTTGTTGTAAGATTTAAAAAGTGAACCAAAAAAAAAAAAAGGTGTTAAAGTTAAAAGAGCCTTAATAATAGTGGAGCACACTAGAAGTAAGGAAGTAGATTCCTTTGGCCTTTATTCTTCACTTAACAAAAATGCAAAGGGTTCCTAAAGAACCAAAACTAAACCACCAATCCAACCAACCATCCTATTCTATCTCTTGCAAATTTATATCCATCCCATTTAATTAGTATTATTGATTATTGATTATTATGAATATTGTGGATCATTAATGTCACTCCATGCTTAGGAGGAAGCTCAAGCACAACTCAATGCATCATTAGAGGATTACAACAAATATGACGACTTCCTCAAGCCTTATCTAGCACAAATCATAAAGAGAACCTCCGGCAAGATATCATTCAATGGCGCAACATTATTATTATTTATAAAAACAATAGGACATTATTATTATTGTATATGTAACAGATGTAGATCCATTTCTTAAATAATTACTCATGCCATAGTGTCTCACCACCAGTATGTAGATCCATCTCCATAGTCCCCCATCCCATCTCTGTACCCGATTAAAACTAGTTCATTAATTTTGGAAAATTTCCCCTTTTAGGAACAAAAGGAAACTAAGTTTTCCTACTCATTTCCTTGGCTTCTTTCAGGGATGTAGACGCAACAATGGAGGACTGGAACCGATTGAACTTGGAACACAAGCTTGCCCAGATACCTGATTACTTAAAAGTGCGACTAGCTGTTTGCCGTCAACACATTCGTGAGCTCTGTACACTTGTTATCTCATTCAGCACCTCTGTTCTAAAAAGAATCCTTTTGTCATATTTAAACCAAAGTAATAAAAATACCGATCTCAATACTTGTCAAGATTTTGTGTAGGTTTGATTTAATTAGAGTTTGTGTGTTCTGTTTCTATCATAAGCTTTTGCATTTTCCTCCTTTTTTGGCTGAAAACTAAGGCTAACAAATTTTAACTAGTTTGATACGATAAATGCTTCATGTAATGCAGGCGAAAGGAGAGAAATTGAGACATATGAACTAATTGAGGACCTCCTCAAGACTCCCCAAATTGATAACATGAAGATTCTTAAGGCTTTGATTTGGCCCAAGGATGAGCAGCAGCTGCCCCTGCTTGATGGTTCAAACAAGAAAAGGGTAAAACAATTTGTGAAAGACTAAACTATATCATCCGAGACTGTGGAAGAGGAATGTGCTGCTATTAATTACAGAACTAGAAGTTCCCGATCAGGAGCTTTCCATTGTGGAAAAGATGAACCTGGGAGTCAGGCAGAATCCAACCAAAGAAGAGAGCCAGTACGAGGTTGTGTGGATCCCAGTGGTTAATGGATCCACCCAATGGAATGAAGGGAAGGACAGACATTTTGAGACTATAAAAGCACAGATGACATGATACTCTGTTTTTCACCCTTCACTGCTGGGAACAGCAGCCATCAAGTACATCAAGAAGGTATGGGGCTTTAACAAGAAGCTGATGCCAGTGGCGTTGGACCCATTGAGAAGAGTTGTCAACAATAGCGCCATCCACATGATTAACATTTGGGGTCCCATTGTAGCTGATACGATCCCGATTCCACACAAGAATGTAAAGTGATATTTAAATTTGATGAGTTCTTCTATCTAATAAGTTAGTCTTTTGGATTGAGGCACAGGTGCTACATCAGCCTTCTCCTTTTCATAGGGAAGGAAGTATCATGGGGCTTTGGGTGTGTTCCTTGTTCCAATGGGATTTCTTTCACTTTTAGTTCCACTTCACTTGAGAATACGTGGGATTCGATTCCCTTTGAAAACCAAAAGCACTTAAAGAAAATAGAGGGAAAAAACAGAGGAGAAAAGTGATAGGAAAACAAATTGGAAGAAAATAAAAAATAGCTTATTAATTCTATATATTTATTCAAATTCATTTTACTTATACTTCTATATATTATATAGAGATTAAGGAACTTAAAAATAACCTTTGAAACTTCATTTCAGATAAAATAAAATGAATAAATGTCAATATATATATGTAAATTTTTATTTATATATATATATATATATATATATATATATATATATATATATATATATATATATATATATATATATATATATATTTCAAGAAAATCATTTTTCATAGCATATTTTTTTTCTTTCCCTGGTTAAGGTACTTTTTGGGAGGTTTTTCCATATATGTACAACTTATTTAAAAAATAATATCTAAATTGCGATGTTTAAAAAAATATTTCAAATTCTATGACAGTTTTTGCTGACTAAGAAAGAGATGTTTGAAAATCATGTTTTGAAAAAACGATTTCTTCAATGGTTTATTTCTTCAATTTAGAAATTATATTTTGAAAATAATTCTCCAATTGAAGAAATCGAATTTTCAAAACACGATTTAACCCCGATTAAAAATAAATTTTTCAAAAGCGATTTATTGATTAAATTGTTTTTCAAATGACGATTTAACTACCAAAAAAAAACAGCAGATATCGTCTTTTGAAAAAACAATTTCTTCTTCAGTCTTATTCTTATCTCTTCCAATTTCTTTTTTTGTCTTCTTTTTTTTCCTCTTCCAATATCATCTTGAGGGTGTTATTTTCTTCGCATCTCGTCTTTTCAAAAGATGATTTCTAATATTAGTTTCTTTTAAAATCTTTGTAACAACTTTTTTTTATAATTTGATAATAAATTATCATATTATAATTTAATGATAAATGTATTGATGTTTTGAAGAAATATAATATTAAGAAATATTTATTGAAGAATTATTATCTAAATTATTATAATTTGAAAAGAATATTTCTAAATTTAAGAAATAAATCAAGAAGAAATCGTCTTTTCAAAAAAAGATATTGAAAAGATATCGAAAGATTAAAGAAATCGTTTAGCAGCAACGATTTTATTTATCTGCTTTCGCCGTCGTGGCCAAAACTATCGAAGGGTGAAAATATTTTTTAAAACATTTATTTTAGGTATAGAAAAACCCTTTTGGGTTTTTCATATCATAGGAAAAACTGTGACATTCTCATGACTTGGTCTCTTTTTTTCAGATCCAGGAAGGCAAATACATCTGCTTGTTTGGAGGAGAGGATAGAGAGTGGATCCGGGAATTCTCTATCCTTACAAAAGCAGTTGGGCTTACCCTTGGTATCAAGCTGGAAATGCTCTATGTGGGGAAGAAGAACCCTAGGGAGAAAATTAGGAAGAACAATATCTCCATTGCACAGGAAAACCTGAGCTATGTTTTGCCAGACCTAAATGTAGTATGGTTCTTCTGAGTCCAAGGTGCAGCATGGGGAGACTGCGGAGAGAGATCCTCTAAAGGAGGAAATCATGTCAAACAGTTTTGATTCTTGAAACATTACTACCCTAACAATTAGTTCGCTCAATTCTGGTATCACCATTATTGTGAAATCTACATGATTTGTAATAAAATGTTTACAAATTATGCGATATGGTTAGAATGCTTAATTTTTACGGCCCTTTCCTTTTTCATGGGACTGAAAGCCCTAACAATGGAGTAGGGGAATTACAGAAACAGAGAAACAAAGAGAAAGGAAAAAAATGTACCAGGAGACAGGTAACGCAGTGGTGAATAGGATAAGCACCAGGCGCTGTTTAATACTGGCAAAGATATTGGTGTATGCTTCGGGAAACTTGAACATCCCTCATTATGATCTAGAGAGAGCTCACCATTAAGAAGCAACGATAACTATAAACCACCAAAAAAAAAAAAAAAAGAGAAGGTTGAAAAAGAAATTGGAGAATTACTCGTTTTTATAGCCAAAGACTGGATCAAGCTACGACAAAAGCGTGGCTCTCGATCAAGAAAAGGGAGACAGGCATTGGCAGAGTTTTGATTTACGCTTTCGTTGACGCGTCCCTCTGGATATTGAAATCCACCGAAGAACATAACGCCTATCAAAAGCGATTTCCCTCAAACCGCCGTATGATCACCCGTCAGAGAAGGGTTAATAGCAAGAAGAATGAAGATCATAAGAAAAATGAAAAGATTTGGGACAGACCATAATCTAAGATTTCAAATTAGAGCATTTCTGAGATGAAAAGCTAGAAGATTTTGGAAGAGGCGGCGTTAGGGTTTCGACTGCAATTGAGGAACCAGTTGGTTTTATAGAGTATCCTGGTTCATAGTACATGAGAAGTGGTCCTGCACTTCATTCAAATGACAAAAATGCCACTGCGGTTTGAAGCTTCACAGTCTTTTACTTGTTAATTCTTATATAATAATATTTGGGAAAATATGAATAAAAAAAAAACCCCTAGTATTATGCCCGGTATCCCATTTACATTTTAAACTTTTTTTTTTAATTTAAAGAAGTCTTTACAGGTTGCCGAATACGAATTAGTCACCTGTGATACTCAGCAATCAAATGGTTGAACGTTGTATTCAATGATTGTTAAGTGTTAATGTGATATCCACATATCACATGGAACCTACTATTCTCCCTCTTCCCTCCTCTCCATTTTCTCTCCCTCAACTCAATTGGACCCAAATCCCCCACCCCAATCATAGCTCACCCACCTGTTAGATAAAAAAAAAAACACTCTTCATTTTTTATTAAACTTTATTTTAGTTTTTTAAATATAATAAATAGAAATTCAAATTTTTTTTTTAAATATTAATAAATTATTTTTTATTTTAAATCTACTAAAAATTTTATTTTAAAATTTAAAATCTATTAAATAAAAATTCAAATTTTATTTTTCAAAATATAAATAAATTATTCGATTATCTTAATTTTAAATAAATTATTTTTAAGTTTCATTTAATTTTTAAATCTATAAAATGAAAAATCAAATGGATGAATTTGAAATAATATTTTAATATTATTTAATTTTATCAATTTCAAACTCATCAATTTTGATTTTCATTCACTAGATTTAAAATTAAATGGTAAAATAATTTATTTAAAGTAAATCTTGAATAATTTATTTATATTAAAAGTTTAAATTTTATTTATTTATTAAATTTAAAAATTAAAATAAATTTTATTAAGTAGATCTAAAATAACAAATACTTTATTTATATTTAAAAAAATAAAATTTGAATTTTTATTTAGTAGATTTTTAAAGCTAAAATAAAATTTTAATAAAAAATTAAAAGTAAAAAGGTAGTTTGGGCATTGAGTAGATGTAGACAGATGGAGTGGGGGTGTCAACTTCGATGAGAGAAAAAGGGAAGGGAAAGGGGAAGGAGGATATGAGTGGGTAAGCGTGTCCACGTCGATAATGTATCATTGACTTGTGATCGTTTGAACTGTTAGTTTGGACATTTGATTTCATTAAGATATCAGATGTTGAATTTGAAATTTCTGATGGCTGTGTTTTCTTTTGAATGAAAAGTTGGATATTAAATGGATATCAATATACATAATATATAAGGTCTTTTTTTTTGCACATTTTCCCCCTTCTTTGAAAGATCCAAAAGTTGGCAACGGAAGATCTGTGATTCCCTCATAATTTACAGAATATTATTTCATGAAATCAGTTCAAGTGGAAACTCGACCTTTGTCTGGACAGGTTCATAAAGCCAATTTTGATATCAGATAGTTCAATATTTAATCCATCAGAACTTGTATGTACATGGAGATAGTCTTGAACATTAGTGGTTGTGTGGTTGCTTATGAGTCTAACCTGTCTAAGATTACACAACAATTCGATTCCTGATACTAAGTAAAAATATGTTTTGGAACCTAAAAAGCATTAATAAAAGAAAATAGGAAGGAAAAGTGAAATGAAACAAATTTTGAATGAAAATAAAAAATATGTTTATATTATGAAAACAAGGAAAATATGGAGAGAAAGAGAAAAATTGAGAGAAGATAGGAGAGGAAGATGGAGAGAAGGTAAAACATTGTATTCAGAACCTCTAAAAAAAACAAGACTTATATTATAGGGTTAGATAATTAATAATCTTCAGGATCATATAGTCAGACATATATTGTTATTATTTATATGCACTTTCTGGATGATCATCACTTTATTGATTTTTAGTATTCATATACATTAAAAAGCATGAAGTAAAATGGTCGGATAAAACACGAGCAAAGGAAAAAGAGTATAGTATCTTAACAATGCTCTCCTTGGTAAAAGCTTATGATTAAGTTATCTTCAAACTTCACTTTGACCTTTCAATTGATGCATATAATTGATGTACAAAGCTTCTTGAATGTTGTCATAGGTGGACCTTTGTAAATGGGTTGCTAGATTATCCACATGACCTTATTTGTTGCAAAGTGGTTTCACCATTACGAGTTCTTGAGTATAGAAGAGCTTTGGTTATATGTGCTTAGTTCGATCACCTTTAATGTATCATCCTTGGACTTGCGCAATACATACAATGTTATCTTCATATAATACTGTTGGTTTGTTCTTATTAGAGGGTAGTCCACATGATTCTTGAATGTTTTGTATCATGGATCTCAACCAAACACATTCTCGACTAGCTTCATGCATGAAAAGTATTTCTGAGTGATTGGAGAAGGTTGCCACCATTGTTTGTTTTTGCTGATCTCCAAGATATTACAGTGTTTCCATAAGTAAAAATATATCTTGTTTGTGTCCAGCTGTGAGAATTCAGATAACGCAACGTGCAACCATGATTGTGGATTATAATGTTTTGGAATAAAATAATCTCATGTCACTTGTCCCACGAAGATATCTTAATACATGTTTAATTCCGTTCCAATGCCTTCTAGTTGGAGTTGAACCATATCTTGCTAGTGAATTAACTAAGAAGACAATGTTTGGTCGAGTATAATTTGCATGATACATTAATGCACTGTTGCGCTAAGATATAATGCTGAGTTGATAATTACTTGTTTCTTCTTTGGATTGAAACGGATCTTTAGTCACTTCAAGTGGCCTAACAGCCATGGGGAACAGGGAGTGTGGTTCCTTCGATATAGGCATGTTTTGGGACTTTTACGTATGTATTTGATTAGTGGATAAACACACCATTTAAACAATACTAAATTTGCAAATCGAGACAATATTTTGTTTTCCTAAGATTTTTCATTTAAAATTCCTTTTTTAAGTAGTTAGTTGTTTTAATGAGCTCTTCAGGAGTTCCAATTATATTTAAATCATCCACATATACCGCAATGATTGCAAATCCAATTGTAGTTTTCTTACTAAAAACCACGAACCGTCGGTTGTTCACATACCCTTCTTTAAGTAAATATTGGCTTAAACAATTGTACCACATTATATCATATTGTTTTAATCCATATAAGGATCATTGTAACTTAATTGAGTGCATGATCCGTGGTTGTGAATTCCATGCCAGTGATTAATCCTTGAGTTTTCGTATATCATCGATGTATCTAGATCCATATAAATAGGTCGTGACTACATCCATTAGCCGTATATGAAGTCCTTCAAAGATCGCAAAACATATCAAATAGCGAAATGTGGTTGCATCTAGTATTGGAGAATATGTTTCCTCATAGACAATTTCAAGCCTTTATGAGAAACCTTGTGCCACATTTCTCATATAAGATAAATGTTTAATTAGTGCCTCTTCAAGGGTTACTTGTTCATCAACTTGGGGTTCAAGATCGATCTCTTTTTATCCTTTTATATTTGTATGCTCTTCAGGAACATTAATTTGAACACTTTTCTTTTTTCTAGGAATTATGTCTTTTGAGCTAAGAGGTCGTCCATGTTTTAATTATGGCTTAGGCACATTAGCCATTCTACTTTCCAATTTTCCCTATGGAATTTCAATTTGTGCTGGGATATTTACAATCGGTATATGTTATTTTGTAACCTTCGCTGAATCAATAAAAGCATCAGGTAATCTATTTGCAAGATCTTGTAAATGAATTATCTTTTGAACTTCTTGATCAGATTGCTTTGTAAGGGGATCAAGATGAGATAAAGAGGATTCATTCCATTTAATTTTTCACCATTCTTTTGGAATTGGCTTTCCTCCCCCTAATGGTGGGAAAACATTTTCATCAAAATGACAATCTGCAAGACGAGTAGTAAAAACTTCACTATGAGGGCTTCATTATATTTAATAAAAAGATGAGATTGGCCGACATAGATACGAGACGGCGTTAGGGACCAGTTTAGTTCGATGTGTGAGGTGTGAATTGGAACCCATAAGCAGACACAACCAAAAACACGTAAAATGTGAAATATTAGGTTGATAACGTAGAGCAAGTTGTAATGGTGGTAAATCTTGATTGGCTATAGGACGAAGGCAAATTAAATTCGTAGCGTGTATAATAGCATGCCCCATGTAGATAAAGGCAATTTGGTTTTCAAAAGTAATGGTCTAACAATCAATTGCAAACGTTTGATAAGAAATTCAGCTAACCCATTCTGAGTATGAACATGAGCAACAAGATATTGAATATCTATGCCAAGTGACATACAATAATTAAGAAAGGTTTGAGATGAAAACTCACTAACATTATCAAGACGAATTGTCTTGATAGGGTGGTCAGGGAATTGTGTCTTAAGTCGAATTATTTAAGCTAGTAATCTAGCAAATGCAACATTCCAGGTAGATAGAAGGCATACATGAGACCATCGAGGGGATGCATCAATCAAAACCATAAAATAATGAAAGGGACTACTAGGTGGGTGAATGGGTCAACAAATATCCCCTTGAATACGTTCTAGAAATGCAGGGGATTCAAACATAATCTTAGTGAAAGATGGTCTAATAATCAATTTACCTTGAACCAAACTGACACAAGTAAAACCGGAGATGTTGAAGTTGCAATGCACTTCTTAATGTGTGCGGATTAAATTTTGAACTATCGTGAATCATAGAGTCTGGATGTCGAACCGTTCATGCCGAAAAGAATAAATGTTTGGAGTCATTGAACCACGGTTCATGATAACATGATTGATAAGTCTAATAATTGTTTAATATAACCCACATGATAAAGAAGCTAGTCGTTCCAAGATTTGCTTTTTTTTCAAAAGTAGTAGAGGTAATGAGTAGATATTCAATGTATATCCATTTTAGCGAATATCCTTGAATCTAAGTAAATTTAGCTGAGAGTTAATTTTAAACAAAGCGGAATTGTAGTCACTGACATATTTGAAATCTTGTAATCGTAAATGAAGCCAATCATAACGAGCTTTTGGAAGCATTATTGTCTTTTGATGATCATATCTTTCTTTCAAACTATCCTAGAGAATCAAGGGATCCTTGACTGTAAGATATTCACTTTTTAGGCCTTCATCAATATGATGACGAAGAAATATTAAGGCCTTGGTGCGATCCTGTAAGGATGTGGTATTTCCTTTTTTGATTTTATTTTCAAGATCCATAGCAGCCAAGTGGATTTCAAAATCTAAAATCCAAGATAAACAGTTCTTGCCCAAGATGTCAAGGGTTGTAGCGCGCTAGATCCCGATCGTCCAGATTGGTAGTCCCGACAGAGTCGGGTTGTTGTGGTATTTACGAAACATACAAAAACAAAATAACCGTTTAGGCCCACATTCCATTTCATATAAACACTTTCAAATATGTGCGAAAGCGATTTGAATTTAGGGAAAGCCCATAAACATTTACATTTAACAAAATGAATTTACAATGAAGGCATATCAAGCCTTTTCAAATGATTTACAAAGTAGATGTTCAGAGTTCAAATTGTTTTCACAAAATATTAATGTTAAAAAAAAATGGAGTGAATGCATATGTCGGAGCATACTCCGCAATTCTTTCTCTATGACTCAACGCTCCTCGATCTTGCCTTTTGTTCCTGTTCACTCGGTACCTGCGCATTGTTAAAACAATACATGAAGCATTTTCATGTTTAGTTGTTCTATACAATTCCATTCTTACATTTGGTTTAAGTCGAATCATCTTGATTTTACTAAACAATACTTTCAAATCTTTTGGATGATCAATGTCAATATAAAGCATAAACTTATTTCATATACAATCATTTATGGTTCATTGATCATCCTAAATATACACTAACATATGCAATAAATTATTTATAACCAAATCATGCATTTCACAATGCACTTTTCATTTCAATTTGCAATCGTGCTTTTCAATACCAATATGTCAACAATCTCAAATCAATTCAGTTATGCCCTTAACGAATTTAACCTATGTTTTTGGTATACAAGATATCGGAATCAAGCCGCGATCCCTACGGGTTGCGGTAATTTAAAAACATTGTTTATAACACAAATCGATCGCTAGACTCTTGGCGAGATTATTAAAAATCGGTCGTGACAATTCTTGTATTTATCGTGAACTTGATCGGAGTGACACATCATTATATTTGTTCGCAGTACTGCTAATTTGACCTTTATTGGTATACCAATCTGTATAATCACGAATTAAGCGGTTAACATTCTATTAACGACTACGTTCGAATCCTTTATAACAAATACGGTACAATGTACTGGCTTGTATAAGCAGGTTCATTTCAACGCTCCATGTAATTTTCATGTCTGAACGTTTCGCGTCGATTATGAATCCAATTAAAACAAATCAATATGCTTGTCTTATCCATTTAGAACAAACATTTTCAAATCTTGAAACGAGAATAGGAGAATATAGAACAAACCAATCTATCTCTTTCTTTTTGCCTTGTTGTCAATCTCGGTCCTAGGTTAGGTGATCCTCATCGACCCCTAGCAAATCACACACATCATATTTAGTGAACTAGCACTAATCACACCTAATGAATATTGCCGAGGTGAAGCGAACGTTTTTCACTTAGTTTCATTCTTAATTGAACCCCCATTAATCATTTATTAGGGTCCTTAAACTATCGATTATGCAGTGCGAAGTGTTCGAAGCAAAAATCAGGCGCCTTGCTCGTCGTGGCGTACGAGAGGGTGCCTTTTGGGCACCTCGGCCTTCTTTAGCGGCCGAGGCATCCCTGTATTGACATAGGTTTGCGCCGCGGCGTGAGTTCCTAGATCAGTGAAGCCCGTGCCCTAGATTTTCCATTTTGCTCCCTTTTGCGATTTTTTTTCTTCAAAATCCCAGCCAAAAACAAATCATGGAATTATACGATAACTTCTTAACATCATCCTAAACTAACCATGAGCAAAACCCATGGATGGATTAGGGTTTTTCTAACCCAAACATCATTTAAAGAAATCTAGGGTTTGGTTCTTACCTTGAAATCTCTTGTCCTTTGAAGCCCTAGCTTCCTTCTTCCTCTTTGATCACTTGGAAACCAGAAATGGGGATGATCTCCCACGGAATCTTGATTTCTCTGCAGCCTAGCTCTTCTCTCTCTCTTGTCTCGGAAATGTTTTTTGGTCAGTAGAGCATTCTAAGACCAAAATATCTTAAGTCATGTTTTCACCACTAGCCATGTTTGGCTTGTTCATTAAATCCATTTTGGTTCAGTTGCCTCTATTTACTTTATAGCACATATATCACTTCTATTTGCCAAACACATAAACATTTTCTCGAATGACCCTTAGGTCCTCATTTTTACATATTTCAAATTTGCCCTTTTTCACTTGAGTTTATTTCAGGGTTCAATCGTTCTCATTTAGCATATAATATTCAAATCATATGCTCACATATTCATTTCACTTTTCTGAATTAATAACAATTTATCAGTTTTCCCAGGAGAAAAACCCAGTTTATTTCGATTTATACCCAGAATATATAATAAAATTATTATAAAAATTCTAGGGTATTTTTGGGGTGTTACAAGGGTAGAAATTCGAGCTTACATTTTTCTGAAACAATTAACAATATATTAATAAAGGAAAGTATTAAAAACAAAAAGGTATAAGAGTTCAAGTGGTGTCGTTGCCTCGATTATCTAACTTCCTGGGCATCAACGACATGATATAAACCTGTAAAAAGGGACGTTCCGACGACGATGGGCCTACTGCCTCTTCGATGATTAAGTCAGCAAAAATCTGGAGAAGGAGAAAAGAATATGCGCAGTTGGAATTGTTTACTTTCCCCAGTGGGGGGTGTTCCTGATTTATAGGTTGATGAAATCCTCTCCTTCCTTCTTGGAATAGGATTTTATCTCCTCCTAATTTAAGGGAGGAAATCTCCTTTTCCTTATTTGGGACTGTTCTTCCCTTATCCAAGATTATCTCTCCAAGGAGTAATGGATTTGGAAGTTGGAAAATTCGATGATAATATCGATTTTACGAATATTCTGCTTCTAGGTGTTTATTCGTAGCAAAATTCCCATATGGGGTAGAATGGATGGTTGGGGGACTTGAAATCCTAAACAAACCACCTCAAGCAAGCCTTGGAAATGTTTGACCTTGCTTTTCCAAGCGGTATCTTTAGACTCTTCCATCTGGGAAGTGTCCGCTTAGCTTTAGTGAGGAAAGTGGAATCGAGTCGTTTCATGACACATGCCACAAGAGCCTTGGGTCCATTGAGTAGCGGATCTTAAAGATCATGGTGCTTACAAGGAAAAAAGAGTATAATATCTTAACAATGCTTTCCTTGGTAAAACATGATTAAGTTATCTTCAAACTTCACTTTGAAGGTCTTTTAGTTGATGCATACCAATTTGATGTACAAGCTTCTTGAATGTTGTCGTAGGTAGAGCATTTGTAAATAGATCTGCTAGATTATCACAGGACCTTATTTGTTGCAAGCTGATTTCACCATTATTCTGAAGTTCATGAGTATAGAAGAGCTTTGGTGAAATGTGCTTGTTCGATCACCTTTAATGTATCCTCCTTTGACTTGCGCAATACATGCAACGTTGTCTTCATATAATATTGTTGGTTTGTTCTTAATAGAGGGTAGTCCACATGATTCTTGAATGTTTTGTATCATGGATCTCAACCAAACACATTCTCGACTAACTTCATGCATGGAAAGTATTTCTAAGTTATTGGAGGAGGTTACCACCATTGTTTGTTTTTGCTGATCTCCAAGATATTATAGTGTTTCCATAAGTAAAAATATATCCTGTTTGTGATCGAGCTTTGTGAGGTTCCGAAAGATAACCTGCATTTGCATAACTAAACAATTGTGGTTATAATGTTTTGGAATAAAATAATCTCATGTCACTTGTCCCACGAAGATATCTTAATACATGTTTAATTCCATTCCAATGCCTTCTAGTTGGAGTTTAACTACATCTTGCTAGTGAATTAACTAAGAAGACAATGTTTAGTTGAGTATAATTTGCAAGATACATTAATGCACATATTACACTAAAATATGGTACTTCAGGACCAAGTAATTCTTCATTTTCTTCTTTAGAACAAAACGGATCTTTAGTCACTTCAAGTGACCTAACAACCATGGGGGAACTTAGGGGGTGTGATTTATCAATATAAAAGCACTTCAGGACTTTTTCTGTATATGTTGATTAGTGGATAAACACGCCATTTGAATAATACTCGATTTGCAAGCCAAGACAATATTTTGTTTTCCCAAGATCTTTTATTTCAAATTCCTTTTTTAAGTAGTTAGCTATTTTAATGAGCTTTTTGGGAGTTCCAATTAAATTTAAATCATCCACATATAACGCAATGATTGCAAATCCAATTGTAGTTTTCTTAATAAAAACACAAGGGCAAATCGGATTGTTCACATACCCTTCTTTAAGTAAATATTGGCTTAAACGATTGTACCACATTATATCATATTGTTTTAATCCATATAAGGATCGTTGCAACTTAATTGAGTGCATGATCCATGGTTGTGAATTCATTGCTTCAAGCAATTTAAATCCTTTAAGGATTTTCATAGATACATCAGTATCTATAGATCAATAAAAATAGGTCGTGACTACATCCATTAGCCGTATATAAAGTCTTTTAGAGATCGCAAAACAATCAAATAGAAAAATGTGGTTGCATCTAGTATTGGACAATATGTTTCCTCATAGTCAATTCCAGGCCTTTGTGAGAAACCTTGTGCCACATTTCTCATATTAGATAAATGTTTGATTAGTGCCTTTTTAGGGGTTACTTGTTCATCAACTTGGGGCTCAAGATCGATCTCTTTTTATCCTTTTATATTTGTATGCTCTTTAGGAACATTAATCTGAACACTTTTCCTTTTTCTAGGAATTATGTCTTTTGAGCTAAGAGGTCGTCCACGTTTTAATTGTGGCTTAGGCACATTAGCCATTCTACTTTCCAATTTTCTCATTGGAATTTCAATTTGTGTTGGGATATTTACAATCGGTATATGTGATATTGTAACCTTCGTTGAATCAATAAAAGCATCAGGTAATCTATTTGCAAGATCTTGTAAATGAATTATCTTTTGAACTTCTTATTTAGATTGCTTTGTAGGAGGATCAAGATGAGATAAAGAGGATTTATTCCATGTAAATTTTCGCCATTCTTTTGGAATTGGCTTTCCTTCCCCTAATGGTGGGAAAACATTTTCATCAAAATGACAATCTGTAAAACGAGTAGTAAAAACTTCACCTATGAGGAGCTCAATATATTTAATAAAAGATGAAGATTGAAAACTGACATAGATACCAAGACGACGTTGAGGACCCAGTTTAGTTCTATGTGTGAAGGCAATTGGAACATAAACAACACAACCAAAAACATGTAAAATGTGAAATATTAGGTTGATAACCTAGAGCAAGTTGTAATGGTGGTAAATCTTGATTGGCTATAGGATGAAGGCGAATTAAATTCGCAGCGTGCCCTAATAACGTACTGTAGATAAAGGGAATTTGGTTATGATCGATTCTGACGTTTGATAAAGATTGATTAACCCGTTAAGTATGAACATGAAGCGACAGGTATTGAATATCTATGCCAAGTGACATACAATAATTAAGAAAGGTTTTAGATGAAAACTCACCAACATTATCAAGACGAATTGTCTTGATAGGGTGGCCAGGGAATTGTGTCCTAAGTCAAATTATTTGAGCTAGTAATCTAGCATATGCAACATTTCGGGTAGATAGAAGGCATACATGAGACCATCGAGTGGACGCATCAATCAAAACCATTAAATAATGAAAGGGACCACTAGGTGGGTGAATGGGTCCACAAATATCCCCTTGAATATGTTCTAGAAATGTAGGGGACTCAGACATAATCTTGGTGAAAGATGGTCTAATAATCAATTTACCTTGAGAACAAGCAGTTAGAATTTTGAACTATGCGATGCATCATAGAGAGTCCCGGATGCCCAAGTTGTTCATGCTAAAGAATAAATTTTGGAGTCATTGAACTTCTGGTTCATAATAGCATGAGATTCAATAAGTCTAATAATTGTTTGATATAACCCACATGATAAAGAAGTTAGTTGTTCCAAGATTTGCTTTTTTGTCAAAAAGTATGAGAGGTAATGAGTAGATACTCAAGCCCATCACGAGTCATAGTTTCAATATATATCCATTTCGGCGAATATCCTTGAATCTAAGTAAATTTATATTAGATTTATCATAATAAAGAGCATCAACAATTTGGAACTTAGTGTCATTATGCAAAATAATAGTTGCTCTTACAGAGCCTTTAATGAGGTCAACATGACCTGATATAGTATGAACATTAGATGTTGTATTAGAATTTGGAAAAATATTTCTTATCACGCAAGGTATTGTGAGTTTGTAGCCCTGATCAACAAGCATGCATCTCCCGAATGAGATGGTATATAATCGATAAAGTTTGAAGAAGGATCCATATATCTTCAAAAATAATGACAAAATCTAAATAGAAAATAAACATTGAAGTATTCATTAGATAAATAAAGTGTCTGAACATGAAAATAACATACAAAATAATATAATAGTCATACATGTTAGACATTGCCATCGCCAATCAAATGGTCAATTTTTCCACTTGGGTTTTCAAAGAAGTCAGAGACATCAAGATGAGTTAAAGGCATTGCATCATCACCATCAATGAAATTGGCATCACAATCAGTTATGTCTTAGCCATCAATAAAGTTGGTTTCAATTTGTTGTCCTTTTCCCATAATAGAGGCCTGATAAAGGTCAACTAAATGTTTAGACGAACGACAGGTATGTGACTAGTGACCTTTCATCCCACATGTGTAACATTCAATCTCATAAGCTTGTTTGTTATTTGGCCCTGTTGCTTTTCCAAATGTCTCTGAATAATTTAATTTATGGTTGTTGGAGCTATTTTTCTTACTTTGAGGTGGACCATGAATATCACGATTCCAAGAATTATGGCGACCTCGACCACGACCACGTCCACGTTTAAAATTAGAAACTGATATAGCTTTGGCTTCAAGTAATGAAACAGATCCAATAGGATGGGATTGATGATTTTTCATTAAAAGTTTATTATTTTGCTATGCTACAAGAAGGCATGCGATTAATTCAAAATATTTGGTAAAATGACGTTCTCTATATTGTTGTTGTAGGAGCATATTAGAGGCATAAAAAGTCGTATATGTTTTTTCAAGCATATCCTCGTCAATGATATTTACTCCACATAATTTTAGTTGAGAGCTAATTGTAAACAAAGCGAAATTGTAGTCGCTAACATATTTGAAATCTTGTAATCGTAAATGAAGTCAATCATAATGAGTTTTTGAAAGTATTATTGTTTTTTGATGGTCATATATTTATTTCAAACTATCCCAGAGGATCAAGGGATCCTTGACTGTAAGATATTCGCTTTTTAGGCCTTTATCAATATGATAACGAAGAAATATTAAGGCCTTGGTGAGATCCTGTAAGGATGTGGTATTTCCTTTTTTGATTGTATTTTCAAGATCCATAGTAGCCAAGTGGATTTCAAATTTAAAATCCAAGATAAATAGTTCTTTCCCGAGATTTCAAGGGTAGCAAATTCGAGCTTACATTTTTCTGAAACAATTAACGATATATTAATAAAGGAAAGTATGATAAACAAAAAGGTATAAGAGTTCAAGTGGTGTCGTTGCCTCGATTATCTGACTTCCTGGGCATCGACGCAGTATAAACTTGCTTAAAAAGAGAGGTGTTAAAATGACGGTGAAATGGAAAGCCGCCTCAGATGATTAAGTTAGCAAAATCTGGAGAAGTTAGAGATAATATGCGCCGGTTAGGATTGTTGCTTACCTTCCACTGAGTAGGTGTTCACGATTTATAGGTTGATGAAATCCTCTCCTTCCTTCTTGGAATAGGATTTTATCTCTTTCTAATTTAAGGGAGGAAATCTCCTTTTCCTTATCTGGGATTGTCCTTCCCTTATCCAGGATTATCTCTCAGAGGAGTAAAGAATTCGGAAGTTGGAAAATTCGATGATAATATTGATTTTGCGAATTTTCCGCTTCTAGGTGTTTATTCGTAACAAACTTCCCATATGGGATAGAATGGTCGGCTAGGGGATTTGAAATCCTAAACAAACCGCCTCAAGCAAGCCTTGGAAATGTTTGACCTTACTTTTCCAAACAGTCTCTTTAGACTCTTCCATCTAGGAAGTGTCCGCTTGGCTTTGGTGAGGCAAGTGGAATCGGGTCGTTTCATGACACATTCCACAAGAGCCCTGGGTCCATTGAGTAGCGGATCTTAAAGATCATGGTGCTCACAATGCCCCCCTTTTCCTTTGGCTAGAGTTTTTGCATTGTTTCAGTCGGGAGAAAATATTGTTGTTTTAAATGTTGGATGTTGAGAGTTGAAAGGTTTTAGGTGAAATGATTTGGGCATTTAATGTGTTAGGAGGTGATGCTCACGTGTGTTTAAGGCGCATGGGAGACGCACACCTCCCAATATGCATCATGCTCGTCTTGCTTTGACGACGCATTTAATGTGCCTGATGATGCCCTACCCCTATAAATAAGGGTAGTGGTTTCAAGAGTGGTTTCTTTTACGTCTTCTCAAGAATTTTTTTTATTCCTGCATTTCACCTTCCTCTGCGCTTCTGCGAACTTCTCTTTCAAAAGAGGCATTGGAGATCTTTGACGCTTAGACGACTTTTGATTTTTCTGTGAGTGTTTGCAACTTAAACATTTTTCGTGTCGCTGCTTTGCTTGAGTGTCTTTGTTGATAAAGGCGTCCTACTAGTTTATGCGAAGGTTTTTGTGTTTAGGTTTTGTCCTTGGTGGGTTGTAAAATCTCCAGGGGAGATTTCTTTAAAGGCTTTTTTTTATTTTTGGTTTATGGACCTCAAGTTAACCCCTTCTTCTTTTCTCTTTTTTTATTTGCCTGTAGAATGGCAAGAGGTCACGAAGGGGTTTCGACCAATCAGGTTGGGAGTAGGAGGGGTATTCCCCGAGAAAAGCCTACTACAAGCAGTTTAGTTGTTGTCATGTCTACAGAGGAAATGAGGTTATACAGCCAAATTCCTACCGAAATCAGTCTGGAGACGTTAGACGGTGCGGCTAACCTATAAGGGAGGCAAGTAATGCTATCTACTTTACATGGGAGCAATTTGTTGTTGGGCTTCGCCTCCCCGTTCCATCATTAATGAAACAATTCCTTCATTTCACTCGGGCACCTCCTACACTCATACATCCGAATGTTTTTTGAATTTTGATAGGTTGTAGTGTGCTGAACTTTCTCTACCAACTGGATATTTCATTGGTGGAGATCTGTTTCATTTACACTTTGAAGCTTGAGATTGGGGGCCGCCTGTCCAAGTTAGCCCATAGTCCTTGGCTGCAATTTGTAACCGAGCTCCCTAACTCCCCTAAGATGGAGGTGAAAGGGGTCGTCCTGGTTAAGGGCCCATGGTATGAGACCCTTGGTTTTCCAGGGCTTCCTTTTGATATGAACTAGTCCCTTTCGTTCCCAGGTTTGTCTTTGTTCCTATTTTGGTATGTCTCATATTTCCCTAGGTTGTGGGTGTATTGACATATCTATCTTCTTGATGATTTGTAAATAAGCGTAGGCGAGGTCGGCTGGTCAACTGGGTAGAGAGAGAGAGGCTGGACCATATCTACCGGCTGCTTGAGATCACGGAGAGGGAGTGCCACCATGAGTTTCTTCTTTCTGCAAAGAATCTACAGAAGTTGGGTGCCAATCCTTTCCCCTACATAGTGCATGTTCTTCCCTGTCCTTTGTCCAACGAGGTTGTCGAGGGCGAGCACTTTGTTCTTGTGGACCTTCTGAAGTTGTTGCCATGAGGCTTTTCCAGGTGGAGGCCGCTCTGGAACCCCTTGTGCGGCTAGATCATCTACCTTTGGCCGTGTAGGACCCCAAGCATGTCCCCTAGGTGACGAAGAGAAAAAAGAAAAAGAAGACCTGGTAAGCGAAGGCTGTCGGTGCGGGATTGGAGGGGTTCATGGACTGGACAAATCCGGGAGTTAACAAGTCGACTGAGAAGGAGGAGTCTGTGATGTCTAGCCTTGTTTCTAGTTTCGCTGTGAGCGTGCACAAGCAACCAGCTAACACTTAAGGGGAGATTGCCCTATCCCTGAAGTACCTTGCGGAAAGCATCCAAAGTTGGCCGACCTAGATGAAGAGGCTCAGAAGAGTCCAACGGTAATTAATGTGGATTCCCTGGATCGAGCCTTCGATGCCTAGCCGGCTTTGGAGGGTGCCCCCCAGGATGCCTCTAGAGAGGCTTGTGCATCACCAGAGGATGGGATCCCAGTTGGTGAATCTCTCGGTGCTGAAGGAGTCATGGCAGAGGCTCCGTTAAAGGTAGCCATTGCCCCGTCGTTCTCAACCAAGTTTGCAAGCGTAAGCCCTCATAGGCCAAGGATGCCTGACCGACTGCTGCTAAGCTCGTACGTTCCCCCGCATGAGTGGGTGTGATAGTCAAATACGATTAATACTTGTAGTGCTCTGATACCTATTAAACTTGTGACGCCACCCCCCTCCCCCCCTCACCCGCCACCCGATGTCAGGCGAGGGTGTCTTAACTTGAAATATATTATGTAGCAGTGGATTACAAAATATGTTCAAACTCTATAAATGGGAGTGTTTAACATATACAAACTTTACATTTGTTTACAAAAAAAAAAAAAAAACAAAGACATATACAAAAGGGACCAAAAGGTCTTCAGTGGGCACCTAGTATTGCGTTGACCTTGATTACTAATGTGGATTGTCCTGGCTTCTATTTCCTTCTTCTGTACCTACACGGATGAAACACCAGTGCTAAGCTTATAGCTTAGTGGGAATAATACTCGTGGACGACCCTTTTAAGGATCATCACACTTTAGACATATACATATACTTATACACATGCTTATTCATATTTCATACATGTCATTTACACATACTTATGCAATCTCATACTTTCTTATCATATCATATTTTATTTCTTATCATTGTTCGTATACATTTCGCTTCTTGTTCTTGTTACAGTGTACTTGTCATCACATAGCAGTGCTATGCTTCTCATA
Organism: Tetrastigma voinierianum; assembly: GCA_016808115.1. Taxonomy (NCBI): domain Eukaryota; kingdom Viridiplantae; phylum Streptophyta; class Magnoliopsida; order Vitales; family Vitaceae; genus Tetrastigma; species Tetrastigma voinierianum. The sequence continues at coordinate 141,523 of JAEQBH010007089.1, forward strand.
TCATTTAACATATTCATATCATTTGCATATTCTTATCGTTTGTTTTTATGTTTCATGCCTGCATATACTTTAGAAGTGGATAATGGAAACTATAAGGGCTTCGAAGGCGTTGTTATCATTATATGAGACAATGACCTCTATAAGGGCCCGAATGCGTTACTATCGTTGTATGAGACAATGACTTCTATAAGGGTGAAGACAGCATTTATCATTATGCGAAGACGGTAGCATCTATAAGAGACTGAAATTTGTAATGACCCAGCGGGACAATCGATTAATAATGCTATGAGACTTTTATCCCTAATAGGCATGCCCATCTATCCCTCAACTAGGTTCTAAGCAGACAATCCCTTTTTATTTCATTTTCAATACATATCTCATATCCACAGGAATAGCCCCATTGTTATCAGGTAATCATATCTTGATATTTTTCGATAATTGCATGCATATTTATTCATGTATCATTTAGACATTGTAAATGTTTACTTATGCATTATTTGGACATTTATCATTTCTGTCCCTTAACAAGGGATAACTTACTTCATTTAATCACATAATAGGCCTCAGAAACGAAGCCTCGATCAAGCGCATGACTAGGCCCGTGAAATCGACCTTGATTACATAACCTGAGCTTCTAACCAACTGAAAGCCGGTTCTCGAAGACCTTTGTTCACTAAAAGCGGTCGACCCGTTTAGTCCTTAGCGGTCGGTTTCCACAGCCCCAGCCACAGTGGCGATGGCTACTATATCCACATCTGAAAAGACCATCCCGACGAGCCGATTCGGCTGCCGTCATTGTTTCCTCTTAGTACCGATGGCGCGACCTCGCATCCAACCTAAGACACCACGTGGATCAACCGGTCGACCGGTTCTTCTTTGTTCAAGGTTGGATGCTACTGCATCCAACCGGATGACCCTCCGGTCGACCTACTGGTCGACCAATTCATCCCAGAACCCTGAAAAACACATTTTTGGTGTTTGGGAAAAACACCAAACAGCCCTTGGGCTTTTACAAAGCCAAAAATGGCTCCCCAAATGGAAGATAAGCCATAAAACTTATCTTATACAAAGCAACAACACACTTATAAGTTAGGGTTTTCCTAACCTACATATAGACAAAGAAAGAGGTTGGAAAATTTCCTAACCTAAACATGAATTCCACACACATATAGTTTCCAAACAATTTCATACTATTCCATACCTGGCTTTTCTTCTCCTTCTCTTCTTCCTTTCTTCCTTCTTCTTCTTCTCTTCTTCTCTTCTTCTCTTCTCTTCTTTCTCATTCTCTTATTCTCTTCTCTTCTTTCTCATTCTCTTCTTCTACGTAAAGCACTAGCCTTCACAAAGCCAAAAATGAAATTTTTGGTCTTATCCTAAGGCCATGTTTAGCCTTATCCAATTTTGACATCAAATTTCATTTTTTCTATTTAGTCCTTCATTATCATTCTATATGCAATTCTAACTTATCACATTTCCCCTTTATCATATAATCTTATTAAATTATGACCCTTGGGTCCTAGATTGGTAAATTACTAATCTACCCTTGGTTTTTGTATCAATCCCGGGTTTTTTTTATCCTTTTTCACTTTTTGTACTTAAATTCCGAAAAAATGCAAATTTTTCTTATATTATACCCTAAACATGTAATAAAACTGTCAGGGAATAATTTGGGGTGTTCTGACTCTCCCCCCACTTTGCCCAAAAATTTCGTCCTTGAAATTCATATCTTAATCGAAGAGTTGTGGATACTGTACTCTCATAGTTGCTTCTGACTCTGAAGTAGCTTCTTCCTTGCCATGGTGTTGCCAGAGCACCTTTACCCAAGGGACTTGCTTGTTCTGCAATTGTTTCACCTCTCGAGCCAAAATAGCCTATGGCTCTTCATCATATAAAAAATCCGCCTGTACTTGTATATTTTGTACTGGAAGTATGTGCGACCCATCATAGTGGTATCTCCAAAGCATCGACACATGAAACACATTATGCAATTTGGCCAACTCTGGAGGAAGTGCCAAATGATAAGTCATAGGGTCAACTCGTTCCAAAATCTCATATGGCCCTATGAACCTCGGACTCAACTTGCCTTTCTTACCAAAACGTAGAATTTTCCTCCCCGACGACACTTTTAAGAAGACCTTGTCTCCCACTTCATATTCAATATCTCTCCTCTTTAAATCGGCATATGACTTTTGTCGATAGCTGGCTTTAACCTTTGTCGCATAACTTGTACTTTCTCTTCTGTATCTTTTACTATATCTAGACCAATCACCCTATACTCATTCAACTCTGTCCAACATATCAGAGTTCTACATCTCTAACCATATAAAGCTTCTTACGGTGCCATGCCAATACTTTCTTAATGACTATTGTTATAGGAAAATTCCATCAATGGAATATACCTATCCCAACTTCCAAGAAATTCCATGACCTGACCTCGAAGCATGTCTTAGTACTTGAATCAAATCTCTCTAGCGTCTATAATGCAACGGATGGAATGTTATCTTGAAATTCAACCTAGCACGGATGACGTAGTTCCTTCTAAAACCTCGATGTAAAATGCGGATCTCTATTCGTCACAAAAGACAACTGTACACCATGCAATCGTACAATCTCTTTCACGTATAAATCAACTAGTCGATCCATAGAATAATCCATCATAACTGGTATAAAATGGGCCAACTTTGTGAGATTATCAACAATCATGACGAGTCATGTTTACGTTGTGTGTGAGGGAAGACTAACACAAAATCCATGGTAATGTTATCCACTTCCGTGAGGTGGAAGGGGGATTCAAACGGTTCCTAATGGAACTTGAGTGTTAAACTTTGACTAATTGACACGTCGACACTTAGACACGTACTCTGTCACATCTCTTTTCATTCCTCTCATGATAATCTTTGTTTCAAATCCTAGTACATCTCTTAGGATGCACATGGTAAAACAAGTATTATGAGCTTCAAATAACAACTTTTTTCTTTGCTTACTTTATCTATCGGTACACATAATCTTGTCTTGGAAATACAAATTTCGACTTCTTTTTCTTGAAAAATCGGTCTTATCCCATCTCGACCATCTATATAGCACTATGAATGGCTTCATCATTTTTCTACCCACTTGTCATCATTTGCTCTAAAATAGGATTTGTCTTTGTTAGTTGAGCTAATAGCTACATCATCTAGTCTCCATTTGCGTGTTAGTGACATGTTGCCACTATCTTTCTGCTTAAAGAATCTGCTACCACATTAGCTTTTCCGGGGTGGCAATCTATTATACAGTCATAATCTTTGAATAACTCTTACCACCTCCGCTGTCTCAAATTTAATTCTTTACGAGTCAGCGGTACACTGAACTCTTGTGATACGTGTAAATTCACCTTTTACATATAAGTAATTAATCGCCATATTTTCAAAGAAAACACTACCACGACCAACTCTAGATCATAAGTGGGATAATTTTGTTCGTGTGGCTTCAACTACCTAGATGCATAAGCCACTACTTTCCCATCTTGCATTAACACACATCCCAAACCAATGCCTGAAGCATAACTATATAGAGTATACTCTTTTCCCGAGATAGGTTGCGTCATTACTGGTGCTTCAACTAACATTTCTTTAAACTGTTCAAAACTATTCTGACATTTATCTATCCACTCAAACTTTACTCCTTTCCTAAGTAATTTGGTGAGCGGAGAAGTTATGACAGAGAATCCTTTCTAAATATTCTATAATATCTCTTAGAGCGAAACTTCTCACCTTGGATTTACATTTGAGGTGGTTTCAAATTCTATTGATGCAAATCTTGATAGGATCCACTCTTATACCCTCAGATGACACAATATGACCTAGGAAGGAAACTTCCTTTAGACAAAAGTCCCATTTTTTTAGTTTAGCATATAAATTCTTCTCTCTTAACGTCTCCATGACTATTCTCAGATGCTATTCATGTTCCTGTGTATCCTTAGAATACACCATGATGTCATCGATAAAGGCCACAACAAACTAATCCACATAGGGTCAGAATACCTTATTCATTAAATCCATGAATTCTACCGGTGCATTAGTCAACCCAAATGGCATTACCAAAAACTCATAATGGCCATGTCAGGTTCATCGGTCTTCGACTTTATGACATCTTTCACTCTTAGTTGATGTACCTTAATGGTAGATTACATCTTCGAAAAGACACCCGCTCCTTTAAGCGATCAAAAATATCTTCAATTCGACAATGGAATTTTGTTTTCAACATCACCTTATTGATTTCTTAGATGTCAATGCATCAGTAGAGTGCCATCTTTTTTCATGAATAAAGCAGTTGCACCACAGGATAAAACACTTCGGTCGAGATAAATCCTTTAATCCAAAAGCTCTTGTCATGACTCTTTGAACTCAACAGCTCGTTAGAGCCATCATATGATGCCCTGGAGCATAGGGGATTGTTGCTTGTGATCTCTATGGATAAGTCCACTCCCTCTCAAGGGAATACACAGTAATTCTTTAGAGATACATCAAAATTCCCTACTCTTTGGAATCTTTTCCAAACAACTTAACCTCTCTTAGAGTCAAGTATCAAGGCCAAGAATGTTTCACAACCTTTCCTCATAAGTCTCCTAGCTTGCATAGCGGAGATCACATTGGACATTGCGCTTGATCTAATGCCCTGTACTATCACTTCGAGTTGGTCGGGCGTCACCGGCACTCTTGTCTTTGACCACAATCAATGACGGCTCGGTGTTTAGATAACCAATCCATTCCCAGAATCAAGTCAAACTCTTGGAATGGTAAAGTTATCAAATCGACAAAAACTCTCTTGCTTTGATATGATAGGCCCGATTTCTATATATCTTGTCGCATTGCTGTTTATGCCCCCAATGGGTGGTCACATGCATATCATATATAATTGTTCCATTCTTTGGTACTTATCAAATACATGTTCAATACATACATACGAATAGGATCGGGATCAATCAATGCATGCATCTCGATATACATAAGAAAATATACTAGTTATAACCTCGGAGCGTCTGATCCTCCGCAGTAGCTATAGAATATGCTCGTGTTGGTGCTATAGGTATGGGACAATCCACTGTCTCAGAGATTATGCCTCCTCGTCCTTTATGTTGAATTGGGCCACCTCAATCTCTCGTCGAAGGTAGTGTAACTAATTTTCCTTTGCAGCTCTTTCTGAGCTTCTATTATCCTGACTCTTTGGGACACTGTGCTATCAAATGATCAATGCTTCCACACCGGAAACACCCTCATGTCAATAACCTGCAAACACCCAAATGCCTTCTATGGAAATGAGAGCACTCTGGGATTTCTCCCCGTCCAACTGAAACACCACTACCAGAACTAGGTGCTACATTGGACCCTTGTCTTCTACCTCTTGTGGCTGAATTGTATTCTGATTGAGCTGGAGACTCCCTAGCTCTTTTTCCTGAGGAGGACAAAGCTCCTCTAGCTTCTTCTTCTGGGATCTTTCTTTGCTGCTCGTTTCAAGTCTCTCTACTTTCATTGCAGCTTAGACCAACTAATATAAATTCACCTATTGGAGAGAAGTCGTAGGTACCCAAATATCTTGGGGAATCATGTAGTCCATCCTCAAATTGCCTACACAGAAATGCCTCGGTGAGGACCAATTTCGGTGCATACTTGTTGAGATGACTGAATTCTTTCTCATATTCGACCAGATAGAAAGTTCCTTTGCTTCAAATTCGAGAGCGATCAAAGCTTGGACTCTTTTGTACATGTCGGTAATGTACTTTGTGGAAATCTTGGACAAGAACTCCTAAGTCATGGGATTTGGGAGATCCTTGGACTTCTCAACACTAGTTTCCCGCCAATCATATGCCTCGCTCTGCAATAGTGAAATTGCATGATACTCGATCGGAGGGCATTGAACTTCCTCCCAATATTCTTTGTAACTTTTCAACCGAATTACCTTTATTGGATCTTGCATGTTTGTCCCATGGAATTCCTCAGCCCCATGTCTTCTTACCATGTCTGTCAGGATTTCGGGCTATCAATCTTTCCCGATACAGGTCATGTCTTGAGATATCCTTAGCAAACTTCATTTTGGCTCGATAGGGTTGTGACACTCCGCCCGACATGATGAGGGTCGAACGGGTAATCTACGATCTCAAGTTAACACTCCTCATTTGCTTCTTGGTGAATTTAGGGCGATCTATCTATACAAAACACAAGGACATCCACATCAGGCTAACTCATTACTAAACACGTGGCACCCGATCTTATACTCTATCAGAATGCTTTAAACTTAAGGCTTTTTCTAGAAATGCCTAAACCTAAGCTCTGATACCACTTATCTTGTGATGATCAGATACGACTAATACTTGTAGCGCTCTGATACCACTTAAACTTGTGACGAGGGTCGTACCACTTAAACTTAGGTAATCACATACCTACGCCTTGACACCATACTATGAAACGAATTAATTACACAGTGGATATCGTGTGTCTCGATCTACACTATCAATCTCATTCACTTTGGGATCCAGTTTAGCCACATTCATTAAA